>JAVGWW010000016.1:34129993-34437493 GCA_036924055.1 Leuresthes tenuis
GAAAGGAAACAGAAAGAGGCTGCTGCTGTGGGGATCTGAACCTTCGACACTGACGCAGTAACAGAGCCAATAAACAGATAACATCCGCTGTTTGCCATGTTAGAGGCATCATGGCAACCATTTAATAACCAGGGGGGGTGTCTTTCTAACGATGTAATAATAGCTGTTGTCCTGACTGAGAGCAACAAACGCCAGAATTTAAAGGAATAGTTCTGTTTTTGTGTTATTCATTCATTCTCACGTCTGAGCAGTGAACATGAAGCTCAGCTATTAGCTTAGCTTAACACAAACTGTTCAGTCGGAGATTAGAAATTACTGCTTCGATTAAAGTAAATTCAGTTCAATACAGTTCATTCAGAGCTAATTCAAAGAAAAGGTGACTGAGCACTGGGGAGAGAAAAAAGCTCAGGAAGCTTCTCCATCAGAACCAGGAAGGGCGGCCATCTGCTTGGACCAGAAAGAGGGGACAACTAGCACCGTAACACCAGTACCTGGGGAACAGAGCCACCAGAGGCTGGTTTGTGGGGGAGTTGTTTAGCAGAGGGTTGCCTCTCTGACTATGGCTCAGATTGGGTGTTTATTTCTTCTCTGGCCACCTGGATAAGCTTGATCTGTTTATTCCACACTGAGTTTGTTACATGTGTACAGATACAGGAGGTATGATAGACTGTTAAACAGCTTTGTTCAGGGGTTCTCTGGCTTGATTTCTGGGGTCTAACTGGGGGGCAGAGTTCAAGTATAATGTTAAAAATGACTTAATTCTGTCTCTTAGGCCCCGGAGGTGTGCTGGACTTAAACAGGACAGCGGGGCCTTCGTCACATCCTTCATCGTCATCCCCCCCCTCCCCTCCGAGCCAGCCCTTAGTCTCCGGTTACCATGGTAACGATGCCAGTGCAGGCTCGGCAGAAGACTCAGATTCTGGCGCTCAGGGGATCCATCTCTTGCTGAGACCCCCAGACCTCCTATCCCCGAGTCTACCCCCACCTCTCCCCCCACACAGCCAGCCTACCCTCACCCCTCCTCCCCCCTGGGAGCAGGGCCCTTCCCTGGAGGAGGCCTGGGGCTCTGGGGACTACCTGGAGACCCTGTCCTTTATGGTGCCAGACGGCGAGGAGCTGGCTCTTGCCACTCCGCTGCCCAGCCACCCCTGGGACATGGACGCTGGGGAGGAATGGGTCTCCTACGACACCGCCTTCCCTGCCCGACCCACACTCTCCCTCTCCTCCCGTCTCCCCCTATCACCCTCCTCCTCCTCCCCCAAGGTCCCCCTGCACACTTACCCGGCCATTCCAGATGTCTTCCCCACCTGGGACGAGGAGTATGACCCTGAGGACATGCTTCCTCTGGAGCCCACGGAGATCCTGCTGCCTGACATGAACAGCCTGGAATACTACACCAACCTATTGGCCCGGGAGAGGGAGCGGGAGAAAGAGCAGGACCAGGTCAACAGGACTGACTCCAGACGCACCATTACTCCTACAACTACACAAACCCACCAAACCCTAACCCCAACCCTGAGTCCTTCTCCAGGACCGGAGCCTAAGACTCCCCCACCAAGTCCCACCCCTCCTCTCGCCCTCTCACCTACTCTCACAGGCGAGCGAAAGCCAGCCTCTCCATCAGCCACCACTAAACCCCCCTCCACCCCCTCTCCACCCATTTCAAAACCCAAAGACTATGGCCCTGTCCCAGGGAGACACCTTCCTCGTCCCCCGTCCAACGCCACTGGCCGGGTGCCACCTCCTCCACCACTGGGACCGCCCACCCGCCTCGACAAACCAGACAGGCCTTTGGTGGTCACTGACAAGCCAACCAAGGCTCCACCCACCACAACCACCGCCATCACCACCACCACTGAGATGACAGCGATCAGCCTGACCAGAGGCCCCCCAGTCACCACGCCAAAGTTGGCTCAGAGCCCGCCCACCCGACAGTACCTGTGCAACGTCACCAAGCCAGAGATGTACCTGGTCAGAGTAGGTAAGAGCTTCACAGGTCACTGGAAGGTTGCGGCGTGTATCAGGTATGCGCTGATGTTTGTGTTTGTGTGTCTGCAGTCAGTTCTAAAGGCTCGTCGGCGGGTCTCAGTCAGGTCCGAGATAACCTGAGACGAGAGTTCAACCGCTCAGTGGAGCTGCAGGTAACTGTGTGACCCACAATTTTACTCATTTGTACAAAACATGGACGAGTTCTGCTGGATACAAACCAAACGCCTCATGCAGGTAGCGTGTTTTCACTGCAGCAGAACTTCTATCAGTCTCTGAACTTTACTGACTTTCAGAACTTTCACTCAGACTTTATTTGGTTTCTTATCAAACAAAGTCTCGTGTTCGGAGCCTGAGTTTCATTTCACCTCCAAAGTAAATATGGCTGACAGCCTTCCATCTCCTGTTTCACCTTTAGTTCCTCAGAACTCCGTCCAGTTTCGCCTTTCGTGTCGTGTCGGGTCCAATGATCTTCACCGCCATCTCAGTCATCAACGCTCTCCGTCAGACGCCGCGCAGCTCAGGCCCCGTTCCCACCGTGTCGCCGCTGTTCACCGTACCTGACCTCAGGTACCAGATCCACTCTGTGCTTGAGTTTATCCCCACCCACGTTGACGTCAGAGTCTGCAACTTCAGCGAACGAATCGAGAGAGGGCTGATGACGGCGTACGCAGAAGCACGCCGGAGGTCACGTGAGGCGGGGAACGTCACTGTACAGGTGAGTCTCACCTGTTCGCTGTCACAGCGTGGACAGGCCTTTGGTTCTTGTAGCATTATCACCAAAAAGGGTTTGACTCTCAAACAGCTGCTGAACATCACGATGGGCCGGCCAGCAGCGGCGCAGAAAGTTCCCGTCGACGTCACGTTTGCTGTGCGTGACGGGCGGGGCTACCTGTCAGGGCCGGAGGTCAGCGAACACCTGAGGAAGCTCAGCCCGGTGGAGTTCAGCTTCTACATTGGTTTTCCAGTGCTGCAGATTGCCGAACGTATGACGCAAAAACACACGTGTTTTTATTTCCCATACAGACTAAACCCTAACCCTAAACTCTTATCCTAACCATAACTGAATGTTTAACCCTAACCCCTTATCCTAACCATAACTGAATATTTAATCCTAACCCTAACCCCTTACCCTAACCATAACTGAATGATTAACCCTAAACCCTTATCCTAACCATAACTGAATGTTTAACCCTAACCTTAAACCCTTATCCTAACCATAACTGAATATTTAATCCTAACCCTAAACCCTTATCCTAACCATAACTGAATGTTTAACCCTAACCCTAAACCCTTATCCTAACCATAACTGAATGTTTAACCCTAACCCTAAACCCTTATCCTAACCATAACTGAATGTTTAACCCTAACCTTAAACCCTTATCCTAACCATAACTGAATATTTAACCCTAACCCTAAACCCTTATCCTAACCATAACTGAATGTTTAACCCTAACCCTAAACCCTTATCCTAACCATAACTGAATGTTTAACCCTAACCTTAAACCCTTATCCTAACCATAACTGAATATTTAATCCTAACCCTAAACCCTTATCCTAACCATAACTGAATGTTTAACCCTAACCATTCGGAACCCTATGAAAGAGTCCTTTAAGTCAAATTATCCTTTTATGCCCTCACCCAGACCCAATTTCTAACCCTAACCACTTGGAACCCTAGATAAGTCCATTTTTTAAATAATATGGGCTTTTTATGCCCTCGCCCAGACCTATTGCCTAACCCTAACCATTCTGCCCCTTTAAAAAGGTCCTTGTTGGGTGGCACGAGTCCTTTGTGGAATTGGGGGGAGGGAGGGGCCCCAAAACAGGAACAGTGATGGCCAGTGTATCACACTCTGCCACCTATGGAGTTTCTATTTTAAACCATAACCAGAGCGCTGACCCTAAATCCCTGACTCTGTGCCCACATTTACAGGAAGTCCCCATAAGTTTGGGTGCAGTTTTTCCCCATGTTGCCCCCCAAACATGAGTTTTATTCCCGAAACAGGTCTGCACAACATGTTGTTTAAGGACTGTGTTGTTGAATGTGTGCTGAACATGCTAAATGTGCCCTGAATGTGTGTCCACAGCCTTCCACTACCCTGAGCTGAACACATCCCACCACCTGCGCTCCACCTGGGTGCGGACAGGTACAAACTCATCTCTGACCTGGATGCATTCAGGAAAACTGTACAGATATTTGTGTTTTTGAGCTGCCTGGCTGCTAACATACACACATGTTTTCAGTCCTCCTGGGAATTCAAGAGCAGATGGTGGCTGAGAGGAGTTTTAAAGCTCGTCTGGAGAGGCGCCTGGCTCTGCTGCTGGAGGAGGGACTGCAGGAGACCAGCAGGAGGCGCTGGAGGAGAGCGACCGCCGTGGGCAACAACAGTCTGCAGGTAAGCACACAGTAAATTTAGAGTTGGGTTGTTTGGGAGGTGATACCTGAGACGTCCTCCTCTGCTTACAGACAGTTTTTCCAGTTCAGAATATGGACATTACTGACATATTAGTGTCCCTTCTCCTTAAGATGAATGTGAGCCTGAGGAGCTGGTTTTCCTGGTGTCGGTCCAGTTGAAGCTATAAATAAAGCTCCATACTCTCCTCGCACAGCTCGTTCAGCTGTTTGATCCCTAAACTGAAGCAGTTTCTGTTTGAGGGTGCAGGAATGTGGTTGCACCTGTTTGATGCTGTGGTGTTTCCTCAGGTTCCTTTACTGAACTAACAGGGATCCACATATTTCTGCCCTCTGGCTCACTGTATTTATGAAAGGTGGTCAAGAGCTCCAGCAGCTGCAGGGTCACAGAGTTCACACATTACCTCCTGACAGAGGTCAGGTAGGCCTGTTGTTTCAGGAGCCATCTTGCTGCAGTTATTCCTTGACTGTCTCCACTGTTTATAGAATAAACCGAGTGGACGGTTTCCTACCAGATGGGTTAAGATGGTGATGAGGTGTGAGAGGAGCTCCCAAGTCCATAAATGCCCCATGAGGCCTCCTCAGGGTAAAGGCTATTATAAGATGAATGGCTTCTTCTTTGACTTCCCCAGGAAAGTCTATGCTGGGGAGAAGAGTCGAGCAGGTCGTGAATCACAGATCCAGGACGAGCTTTTGTACAGATTGTGTAACAGCGGAGTTTGAGCACCCTGTCTTCATGTGTTTTGTGGATTTGGAGAAGGCTCATGGTGGTCTGAAGGAGGTGCTCCAGGAGGGCATCAAGCCTGTTGTTACGGGTCTGAGTACAGCCAGAGTGGCTGTAGCTGCAGTTTGTGTCTGCTACTATAAACCAGGAATAAATGACTGCATTTCCCATGCAAAAGACTTCCTTAAAACCATAAAACAAATGGAAAAAAGGTTTGTCTCTTGCGTGTTGCCCAAACTGAGAGCAGAAAAAGTCAGTTTTCTCCTGTTAGACTGTGAATTTCATTGATTGCCAGGCGTCTCCACACTTAATGCTGAGTGTTAAAGTTAAAAAAGATGCAGTAATTGTTCATTTAACCCTAAAATTACAGTAATGACTCCAAATTATGTCCAAACCCTAACCCAATATTTGATTTGGAGAGAGTGTTCCCAAAGAAAACACATAAACTAAGTCTTTTCTCACAGTACCCTCAATGCTTTGCACTCATTAAGGCAATCTGCATCGAACTTTTAGTATCATGGCGTTTAAATGGCTGTTGGTTAGCCAGCTGACAGCGAGGAGCCATGTCAGTGTTTCACCTGTGTCACTGATGGTGTGACCTTTGACCTCTTGACTGAATGCAACTTGGTCTTGTGGTGGAAGTTTGGCTTCCTTCCTAATACCTCTGATGAGAAAATGTAACAGAGACCGGCCGGCCCAGTTTTATTTATGGTGAAAAAAGACCCAGGACAAGGGGAAGCCAAAGCATTTCTACCTGAGGAGGGGGCCCTGGTCTTTGGGTGTTGTTCGTCACCTTATCACATCCCCCGGGGGAATGTCTCACACTTTGGAGCAGGATCCATGATGTGGGCTCGTTGATAATTAAGAGACAAGTAGTTTAAAACGATGTCTGGGTGAGACAGATGGTTAATGCAGATTGGAAACTCCTTTCTGGGGGTTTCTTAAGCAGTTCTGAGACATAAAATGCACTATCCCAGTCTCACTCTACCAAAGAGGCTTCCATTACTTTGGGAAGCACCTCCAGTCGCTGCTGGCTGCTCCGTCGTCTGGATTTTGGTCCTTTTATTGCACCTTCCTGTAACTTCCTGTTGTACCTGGTCTGCACCTGGTTCTGGTCTACTGTGGTCAGTCGGACTTGTGCTGGTGTTATGTTTCTGAAACTCACCCGCTGTCCCTCAGGTGGTGCGGGTGTCCAAGCTGTCCGGGCCACAGCGCCCCCTGGAAGTTTTTTATTTTGTTGAGGGTCCAGGTGGAGAGAGGGTCCCGGCTGAAGTCACCGCCGCCACCTTGAACCGTTTGGACCTTCAGAGAGCCGCCATTGTCCTCGGACACCGAGTCCAAAGACCGCTGGCCCAACGTGAGTCAAGAACCGAATCTGTTCCCCACACCGATGAGACAAATGTCCCACATCTGTCCCTCATCTGTTTCTCACCTGTTTCTCGCCTGTTTCTCACCTGTTTCTCACCTGTTTCTCACCTGTTTCTCACCTGTCACTCACCTGTCACTCACCTGTTTCTCACCTGTCACTCACCTGTTTCTCACCTGTTTCTCACCTGTTTCTCACCTGTCTCTCACCTGTTTCTCGCCTGTCACTCACCTGTTTCTCACCTCTTTCTCACCTGTTTCTCACCTGTTTCTCACCTGTTTCTCGCCTGTTTCTCCCCTGTTTCTCACCTGTTTCTCACCTGTTTCTCACCTGTTTCTTACCTGTTTCTCCCCTGTTTCTCACCTGTTTCTCACCTGTTTCTCGCCTGTTTCTCACCTGTTTCTCCCCTGTTTCTCACCTGTTTCTTACCTGTTTCTCCCCTGTTTCTCACCTGTTTCTCACCTGTTTCTCGCCTGTTTCTCACCTGTTTCTCGCCTGTTTCTCACCTGTTTCTCCCCTGTCGCTCACCTGTTTCTCACTTGTCCCACATCTGTCCCTCACCTGTCACTCACCTGTCCCTTACCTGTTTCTCACCTGTTTCTCACCTGTTTCTCGCCTGTTTCTCACCTGTTTCTCCCCTGTCGCTCACCTGTTTCTCACTTGTCCCACATCTGTCCCTCACCTGTCCCACATCTGTCCCTCACCTGTTTCTCACCTGTTTCTCACCTGTTTCTCACCTGTTTCTCACCTGTTTCTCACCTGTTTCTCACCTGTTTCTCGCCTGTTTCTCCCCTGTTTCTCACCTGTTTCTCACCTGTTTCTCACCTGTTTCTTACCTGTTTCTCCCCTGTTTCTCACCTGTTTCTCACCTGTTTCTCGCCTGTTTCTCACCTGTTTCTCGCCTGTTTCTCACCTGTTTCTCCCCTGTCGCTCACCTGTTTCTCACTTGTCCCACATCTGTCCCTCACCTGTCACTCACCTGTCCCTTACCTGTTTCTCCCCTGTTTCTCACCTGTTTCTCACCTGTTTCTCACCTGTTTCTCGCCTGTCTCTCACCTGTTTCTCACCTGTCACTCACCTGTCTCTCACCTGTTTCTCACCTGTTTCTCACCTGTCTCTCACCTGTTTCTCCCCTGTTTCTCACCTGTTTCTCACCTGTTTCTCACCTGTTTCTCGCCTGTCTCTCACCTGTTTCTCACCTGTCACTCACCTGTTTCTCACCTGTTTCTCACCTGTCACTCACCTGTTTCTCACCTGTTTCTAACCTGTTTCTCACCTGTTTCTCACCTGTTTCTCACCTGTTTCTCGCCTGTCTCTCACCTGTTTCTCACCTGTCACTCACCTGTTTCTCACCTGTTTCTCGCCTGTTTCTCACCTGTTTCTCGCCTGTTTCTCCCCTGTCGCTCACCTGTTTCTCACTTGTCCCACATCTGTCCCTCACCTGTCACTCACCTGTCCCTTACCTGTTTCTCCCCTGTTTCTCACCTGTTTCTCACCTGTTTCTCACCTGTTTCTCGCCTGTCTCTCACCTGTTTCTCACCTGTCACTCACCTGTCTCTCACCTGTTTCTCACCTGTTTCTCACCTGTCTCTCACCTGTTTCTCCCCTGTTTCTCACCTGTTTCTCACCTGTTTCTCACCTGTTTCTCGCCTGTCTCTCACCTGTTTCTCACCTGTCACTCACCTGTTTCTCACCTGTTTCTCACCTGTCACTCACCTGTTTCTCACCTGTTTCTAACCTGTTTCTCACCTGTTTCTCACCTGTTTCTCACCTGTTTCTCGCCTGTCTCTCACCTGTTTCTCACCTGTCACTCACCTGTTTCTCACCTGTTTCTCACCTGTTTCTCACCTGTCACTCACCTGTTTCTCACCTGTTTCTCACCTGTTTCTCACCTGTTTCTCACCTGTCTCTCACCTTTGTCCAGCTGTTGAGACCCTCTCCGTCCCACCGGCAGAGACTCAGAGCAGCAGCATCTGGCTGATCGTCGGTGTGGTCGTGCCAGTGCTGCTCGCCATCTTCATCATCATCATCCTGTACTGGAAGCTATGCGGCTCTGAGAAGCTCGAGTTCCAGCCGGACGCCATCAACACCATCCAGCAGAGGCAGAAGGTCAGAGGTCGATAGGAAGTGGTAACCTGTCAGCTGTGTGCACAAACTGACGGCTGATCCTCGTGTCCTTTGCAGCTTCAGGCGCCAAGCGTCAAAGGCTTTGACTTTGCAAAGCTTCACCTCGGTCAGCACAGCAAGGATGATATCATGGTGATCCAGGAGCCCGGCCCGCTGCCTGCCCCCGTGAAAGAGGCCACACCCTCTGATGGAGGAGACCTCCACACCCCCAAATCCAAAGGATCGTCCACCAAGGCCGCCCGTTCGAGCCGCCGCAGGGGGAGGTCAGAGCCGAAACTTAACATTTATAAATGATTCAGTTTTAAAAACTTCTGCTGATTTCATCCTGTTAGAATTTTCCAAAGAGTCCAGAAAGAAAAAACAAAATTATCCTGATTTCCAGAATCAGAATCCTGTTTCCACTTTCTAAAAATGTTCCAGATCAGGCTTTACATTCATCTTAGTTTGATTTGGTGAAATTATAATATATAATATAATACAATGTTCTTTGGTCACCGGACTCAACAGGCTCCTGACAAACAAACATGATTCTCACCTGTCCCTTACCTGTTTCTCACCTGTTTCTCGCCTGTTTCTCACCTGTTTCTCGCCTGTTTCTCACCTGTTTCTCACCTGTTTCTCACCTGTTTCTCGCCTGTTTCTCACCTGTTTCTCACCTGTTTCTCACCTGTTTCTCACCTGTTTCTCGCCTGTTTCTCGCCTGTTTCTCACCTGTTTCTCGCCTGTTTCTCACCTGTTTCTCGCCTGTTTCTCGCCTGTTTCTCGCCTGTTTCTCACCTGTTTCTCACCTGTTTCTCGCCTGTTTCTCACCTGTTTCTCGCCTGTTTCTCGCCTGTTTCTCACCTGTTTCTCACCTGTTTCTCACCTGTCCCTTACCTGTTTCTCACCTGTTTCTCACCTGTTTCTCACCTGTTTCTCGCCTGTTTCTCGCCTGTTTCTCACCTGTTTCTCACCTGTTTCTCGCCTGTTTCTCACCTGTCCCTCACCACATCAGGCTTTACATTCATCTTAGTTTGATTTGGTGAAATTATAATATATAATATAATACAATGTTCTTTGGTCACCGGACTCAACGGGCTCCTGACAAACAAACATGATTCTCACCTGTTTCTCACCTGTTTCTCGCCTGTTTCTCGCCTGTTTCTCGCCTGTTTCTCGCCTTTTTCTCCCCTGTTTCTCGCCTGTTTCTCGCCTGTTTCTCACCTGTTTCTCGCCTGTTTCTCGCCTGTTTCTCGCCTGTTTCTCACCTGTTTCTCGCCTGTTTCTCACCTATTTCTCACCTGTTTCTCACCTGTTTCTCGCCTGTTTCTCACCTGTTTCTCGCCTGTTTCTCACCTGTCTCTTACCTGTTTCTCACCTGTTTCTCACCTGTTTCTCGCCTGTTTCTCACCTGTTTCCCACCTGTTTCTCACCTGTCTCTCACCTGTTTCTCACCTGTTTCTCACCTGTCCCTCACCACATCAGGCTTTACATTCATCTTAGTTTGATTTGGTGAAATTATAATATATAATATAATATAATACAATGTTCTTTGGTCACCGGACTCAACGGGCTCCTGACAAACAAACATGATCATTTAAAGTTACTGAAGGCGCCACACTCACCTGCTGTCCCTCATCAGGCTCAGCCCGTCAGACGGCGACTCGTTAGGAAGCGACCAGTCGAGCGGCAGGGACTCAGCAGAGGAAAGCACCAGACCTGTGGCCACGGCCAACGAAGGGAAGCAGCACAGGAGGACGCCCAAAAACGGTCAGTGATGTCATCGTATCTGTGATGTCAGAGCTGAAATGAGGAAGACTGTCAGACTTTATGATTCTTTTCTCTTTAATGCACTCGGTACTGAAGGGAGGAACAAGATGGGTACGTCCACACCAGCAGTTTACCCTCATTAGTTTACTGTCAGCACCTTAAAGTAAACATTATTCTGCTTTAAAACTGCTGTAATTATAAGGAGCTGCTTTAATTTGATCACATGAAGTCATTTGGAAGGAAAGCACAGCCACAGGTGTGACGTATCAGGATGAAATTACACTTATCTGGTCCTTAAAACCCACATATATATAATAATATATATGCATAAACGACACATTACACCGTGTCATGATCTATAGAACACAGAATGAATGAAAAGGTTTATAATGGGAGGAAATACTAGAAACCAATGATCCTGACGTTGTCTTCACATATTTAAGGTGCTCAAACTTTTCTCATTTACCAGGTAAAAATGTAGAGCATTCCTTGGAAAACACGTGTTGTTTGAACTGTTTTCTTCTTTTAAAGAACTAGACATGAATCTCAGTTTAATCTCACATTAAATCCTGATGTTTCTCAGCTCTTCTTCAGACTCTAAATGAGTTGATTTTGTCCAGATTGAACTTTTTGTTTGTTAAGGTGGCTGTTTATTGGTGAACTGCACTCTGGGAGTTCTTTAGCCTCTGACCTCTGACCTCCTGCATCAGGTAACGGTCCAGATGAGCTTCTGTCCTCGTCCTCCATCTTTGACCACGTCGATCGTCTTTCTCGCGGCTCCTCTGATGGAACCCGTCGCCAGGCCAACAAGGTGCAGCTCATCGCCATGCAGCCGCGGCCGAGCCCACCTCCGTCCCAACCGGGCCCCTCCCTCAGTGAGAAGGTCAACACAGAGGTGAGGCATGACGCTCGCTCAGCGCCACCACCGGGCGCTCCGTAACCATCACTCCTGTCTTATTCGCCTTCCTGCAGGTGGCGCTAAGGCACAAGTCTGAGATTGAGCATCACAGGAACAAACTGCGGCAGCGCGCCAAGAGGCGGGGCCAGTGCGAGTTTCCCTCCATGGATGACATCATGGATGCCTTCGGAGACGGACCGGTCCAGAGCGAGGTGGCGCAAAGACTCTACAGCTCCGCCCACGACCACATGGACTGCATCCTACAGGCCGACGCCGCCTCTCCCCCCACGCCCACCGACTCCAGAAAAAGGTCAGATTACACCTGAGGGGCAGTGTGTTAAAAGAAGCCCACACCTTGGTTCAGTCATCCGTGGGGTCACCTGTGGGGTTACTGGTGGGGTCATCTGTGGGGTCACCTGTGGATCACCTGTGGGGTTACTGGTGGGGTCATCTGTGGGGTCACCTGTGGATCACCTGTGGGGTTACTGGTGGGGTCATCTGTGGGGTCACCTGTGGATCACCTGTGGGGTTACTGGTGGGGTCATCTGTGGGGTCACCTGTGGATCACCTGTGGGGTTACTGGTGGGGTCACCTGTGGGTTCACCTGTGGGGTCACCTGTGGGGTCATCTGTGGGGTTACTGGTGGGGTTACTGGTGGGGTCACCTGTGGGGTCACCTGTGGGGTCACCTGAGGGGCCACCTGTGGGGTCACCTGTGGGGTCACCTGAGACACACATCGGGTCTGGCTGGGATGAGAATGCTTTCTGTGTTTATCTTAGTTTTACAAAGCTTGAACCTTCTGGTCGGGGGAAGAACACCTGTGTTTGTGTTTTTCCTTCCAGGGGGAGGCGCTCTCCTCGGGGTCGGCGGGCTCAACCAGGACCGGGAAGTCTTCCTGACACAGACAGAGACCGTCTGCTCACCGATCACAGCGCCACCTACAGGAAGTACCCGGGACTCAACAATGTGGCCTACATGGTAGCAGAAGCTCATGTCTCAGCTGTTGGGAATAAAACTAAAGCTGGTTCTGGATGTAAATGGCCAGAAATCTGATCTCTATTCTGTCTCATCTGTCGCAGTCGGACCCTGACCTGCCCCCAGACCATGGAAGCCCCTCCCCTACCGATGAGGTGTTCGACCCAGCCCCGGCCCCGCCCCCCTACATGCCACCGCAGCCCTCCATTGAGGAGGCCCGGCAGCAGATGCACTCTCTCCTGGATGACGCCTTCGCCCTGGTGTCCCCGTCCTCGCAGGGCAGCGCCGGGCTGAGCGGGGTAAGCCCCGCCTTGCACAGCCCCTCCCCTCAGGGCAGGCCCCCGGGGCGTCAGTGGGGCTCCTACCCAGCAGTCCCCTCTCACAGCCCCTTCTCTGCAGTGAGTGTGTTGACCTGCCGCTCAGCCCAAACGCTTTAGAGCTGGGTCCCTGTTGACTTTCTGTGTCCTTCTCCTTGCAGAGGTACTCAGAACTGGGAATGTCGCCTACGTCCATCCAGGGTCTGCTGCAGAGGCAAGCATCAGCACACCCAGAACCAGGTCCGGTTCTGTGGGCTGACCCAGTACTGACCCTGTGTGTGTTTCAAACAGGCAGGGCCTCGGCTCCGGGGGGTATGTTTCTACCGGAGAGCAGCTGCAGGAGTCAGTTTACTCCAAAAGGGGGCAGTACGAGGACCCCCCGTCCTCCTCCAGGCCACGGCCTGTAGGGGGCAGCACAGGTACAGCCGCTGCCTCATGCTAACCTCAGGCTAACCCCCTCACATTGACCCACTGACATAGTCTTTTTCGGTTGTTTCCACCTCCAGGTGCCCAGCTTCACCACCTGACACAGGTGGGTCTGTCCAGTCAGATCGGAGCATACCCTGGAGTGGGTCGCAGCATGTCTGGGCCCACCGGCTCCAGCTGGCACCAGCAGCACTCGGACCAGGACCTATCCAGACCAGGAGCCAGCAGAGAGAGCGTGAGTTCTGAAAGCTGGACTGGATTGGAATAGTTCTGGTTTACTGACAGCGTAGGAGCAGGAATCTATTGTAGCTAAGACTAAGAGCCACTGTGACTTGATTTGTCCAGACCGGTCTGGTTCTGGTCCATCCGGTTAGTAATCCTGACCATATGAGAGTCTGTCCAGAGACTTCCTGATGTGTCCGGACCAGTTTATGCATTTATCAGACGCTTTTATCCAAAGCGACTTACAGGTAGGCATCTAAGGGTCTTAAGGGGGTCTTGCCTAAGGACCCCTACTGGAGGTAATACCTTTCATGCAGGTGATTTGAACCCAGATCTACTACATGAAAGGTGGCAATCATACCACTACACTATCCAGTCCCACCTGACCAGTTCTCACGTGACCAGATTAGGCAGACCAGGGGAGTCTGGTCCTTCCAGGGTTCATGTGGGGCTTGTTCAGCCTGACTTTCATGTTGTCTGTGAACAAATCACCTGAAATCTCACCCGTCCTCTCTTATCCCCACAGGTGCTGTCGTTTCCTGAGTTCTCCTCTTCCTCTGTTTTCCAGATGCCCAGCTCCTCGCTGCGGGACCCGTCGGCTCCGCCCCTACTCTTGACCTCCCCCACCCCTGAGTATCCCCCGGAGGACGCCTCCCCCTCGGCCCACACCTCCGCCTCTCTGATAAAGGCCATCAGAGAGGAGCTGCGACGGCTGGCCCAGAAACAGGCTGCAGTGACCAGCTACCCTTAGACCCATCTGGACCTTCTTGGGTCAGGACTTAACGCTGCATCACTGAACTCTATCCTGGAATCCACGTCTGTGTCGATAAACCCAAAATAACCACGAAGGACAGCGTCTTCAGAAGGCCTCCGGTACTTTACAGGGTCCCATCTTTCTACTGTCCCACCTATCCCAGCTCAGTGTTTCATTGCACATGCGTTTGACTCACATTTCCACTGAAGTGCTTCCTGGAGTAGATCATGTGATGATCATCCTCCCTGAACTTCTGGACTCGGTCGTCCCTTTAGAACCTCTCGGGCAGCAGTGTTCTCCTGATTGTCCGAAGCTGATGGGCCATCCTGGTCCTCACTGGTTCAGTCATACTTCTTCTGAGGATAATTGAGCCTTCTTGGATTGGCCCTTTGGTTCTAAAGTGGATCATAGAGCTCTGGAACGAGAGGACCTTCTCAATCGCATCGTCCCTCCTGACTTTCGGGTGGATTGTCCTTCCAAACCTTCTGGAGCAGATCCACAAACCTGGGAGCTGATCGACCTCCTGAAGTTCTGAAGTGGGCTGTCCTTCTGGACCCTCCGTGGTGCTAACCATCAGCCTCATAACATATCCTCATTGGCCAGTTACTGCCTTCCAAACTCCCATCAGCCCCGGTGATCAATCCATATCCCATTCTGATCAGGTCTGTCGACAGATGGAGGCGCCGCACAACTCCGACAGCATGGGGACAGAAAAAAGGAACATTTATATCGAAAAGTATCTATAAGAATGAATAACATATAGTATATGTAAAGAGTTAGAATCCCAATGAGCACAATATTAATGTTACTAATGGAGTGTTGAGATGTTACTTATTTTTTATTGCTCATATATGAAATGATACTTTAAATGCTTTATTTTGATGGAAAAAAGACCAAACTACTGTTCTATGGTTGTATAACTCCTGTGTTTGAGCTCGCTGTTGATTTTGAGCCGGCGTTTGTTACGTAGTTAGCTGCTCGCTCGTGTTTTCATGTGTCGTGGCAAAGAAAAAAACACAGCTAATGCATCGCTTGGGTAATGAGCTTTTCATCGCGGATTAGTTTCATGTTGGTTTATAAGTGGGAGAAAAGCTGAAAACCTACAATAGATTGTCGTCAGTGTAGCTTTTAAAGAGGCAGCGATGTTGTTGCTGTAGAGCCCAGTTTGAGTCCCAGTCCAAGCTAAGTGAGGGCAAGCAAGACCAGTGCAGGATCCTCTGGATCATGCAAAGATTGACCTTTTTAGGAGATGTCAGGCTCAGTCAGGCCCAGACCGAATGGACTTTGCCCTTTTCTTGGTTCCCTCAGTGGGTTCAAACATGTTGAATGTCTGCCTTCATGGAAGCTGCTGCTGCTGCTTTGTCCTGGTTAGAGTTTATTTGATAATCTCTGTGGCTGAATCAAAATGTCCATCTGACTTCCATCCAGAGGCAAACGATGAGTTTTCAAGGAAAACAAAGATCCGCGTTGCTTTAAACCAGTTTTGAATGTTTTTCTCTCTGAAGCTCTTTCACACCTCTTAGAAACACTTTGATTCAGCCTTCATCCTCATAATATCTGCTTCTACGATAGCTTTTATTCTTCCCTGCTCTTCTTCAGCATGTTTGACTGAGTTTGAGGCTTTTGCTGTTGTTGATGTTCCGTTAATGTTCAGCATGCTGCTAAAAGACGTTAAAGTGTAAAAGAGTCGCTCCACATGGAGTTAGGAGGGAGCAAAGAGCGATCCATGTGCCATCGAACTCATCCACACACACGGAAAAAAGTCCACATATGAATCCTCCTGTTGTTTTGCTTTTCTTAAAGATATTTTTAGATCTAAATGAAGAAGGTTCCAGTAGACGGTGTATAATTATATATATATTTATGTCTCACACACAGGTATATATATACCTGTGTATGAGACATTTTACCTTTGATTGCTTTGGTGAACAGACTCTGGTACCAACATGAACCAGAAACCAGCCGCAGAACTCTTTACCGGACTGACCCTCTCTGATTGGACCTAGCACCTGTCAATCCAGCTGAAGCCACGCCCCCAGATCACATGGTGCTACTTCATGACCCGGGCGTGTCTGATCTCATCCTGCAGGCTCTGCTGCTGCTCCTTAAACCCCTGAATGTTTCCTTCAGTGTTTTCTAGACTCTCTGTGTTTTTTGATCCTCTCAGAGGACGACCCGTGGATGTTCACATGTGACAGAACAACCGATCCAGGTGGCGTCAGGACCAGAACCAACCAGTCAGGAGATTCTCTGCACAGCGCACAAACACTTCTCAATGTGTACTCAATAAAACTGTTTGTGTAAGAGAGCTTCTGGATTCATGCTGATATTCGTCGGAGTGGCTCTTTGTGTGGGGGAGTTGAATAAAACCTTTATTTTCATGGCAGACTTCCTCCTTTTGTGGAGGAGCTCCTCCCTCAGGAAACAAATGCATGAATGGAGCAGGAGACGCCGTCATTTGGCCCTCAAAAAGGAAAAAACCAGCTCCAAGAAATGTAAAAAAACCAATGTGATCCAAAACTGATGAGATAATCTGACACAAAGACAGTAAATGTCTCCTGATTTGAACATCCAAACAGCCTCTTCCTTTCAGGCTCTTCTGATCAGCTCCAAAGGCTTGTGCTGCAGCTGGATTTCTGTCACGGTCTGTAACCATAATGTTCTGCTGACGCCGCCCAGTCCTACCAAAGTAAACGGTTTGGACCTCCATGGCAGTGATCCAGCTGCGTTTCCTGGCGCTGGACTCGATCATATCCCCCTGAAACCTAAGAGGATTTCAGAAGTAACTGACTCTGCCATGAAGATAAAGTCATTTAAATCATTTTTAATAGTTTTTATTTGACGTTCAACTTGAAAATGGTCGTGACCCATGAACTCCAGCTCTCCTCCTCCCGTTTCCTGTGGCTGCCCTTCAAAATAAAAGCCGATGATGATTGTTTCCTCTGTGAATGGGACCGTGTTCTGGTCCTGGTTCTGTTCAGTGCTCAGTTTTGTCATGAATGAACTTCCTCTCAGGTGTCGCTCTGAGTCGAACCACAACCTGGAGCTCCGCCCACATCAGGCCTGGACCAGGTGAGTCCACCTGGGTCCTGGTTCCAGGTGGGATCCAGGACAGGGAAGCTGCTCCGTGGACACAGAGCCTGAAGAGAGGCTCTTCACATGTCAGATCAGTGGGTCAGCGAGGTCACATGACCGAGTCACATGATGCATCCTGTTCACATTAAAGAGCCGTGTTCAGAGTCCAGTTTGTCCTCTTTCTTCCCTAACCCTAACCCGAAAGTCCAGTTGCTTTTTGGTGCTGAATGATTCAAAACAGCTGATTTTATTCAGTTCAACAAAGAGCTTTCAGACTCTTCAAGAAAGAATCTAAAAACCTGTAAAGTTTCAGTTTAATCAAACTTCCAGAGAGAGGAACTCCTTCCCCGGGACAGTTAAAGGGTTCTGATTGGTTACCACCGTTTTTAAATGATAATCCCATCCTTTGTTCAGGGATTTGAAGCTTCCTCTTCCATCTGGATGGTTTTTAGCTACAAAAACAGCTGTTTTCCTGATCTGAGGAGCCACTTTCATCGTGTTACTGTGAGAAATGATTTGACTGTTTTTACAGTTTTAACCTGATCAATAAGGATATGAAAAAGTAATGAATAAATAAAACAAAATAACGATTCAAAACCATTAATATCTAATGATTTTAAATTCGGTGTTTGGAGAGAAAAACGGAGCCATCAGTCCACTGATATGAGATGATTTTAATCTGATCTGAGATTGGACCTTCACTGGAATGACGTCATGTGCCTCTTTTCTGCTGAGTCTGTATTTTCTAACATTTGGACTTTGTTACCAACTGAAAACAGAAGCATTAAAAACTATTTGAACGTCTCTGTGTTTACTTCCGGTCACCTGTTTGCTGAGCTCACCTGCAGGCTTCTGGCTCCTCCCCCCGCCGGTTCAGCGGTGATACTTCCGGACACACCTGTCCAGGTGAGACGCTGCCGCGTGGATCTGCTGTCAATATGCGAAGAGAGCAAAGCTGCAGCTTCAGAACCCAACACCAGTGTAAGCAGAACCGATTAAAGCTCCGAGGAAGTTCGGTTCGGACGCCAACAGGAAGTTAATGTTTCTCCGCGGCTTCTCTTATGAAACTGGACCGCGATTCTGACCAATCTCAGCTGGCTCTGTCCGTTTAAAGTGGCGTCGGTTCTGTAGCGTTCAGTTCAGCGTCCGGTTCTGGAGCGGGTTGATGTGGACCTGAAAGCCAGATGTTGCTCAGACAGCCGAACAGGGAAAGTTCTGCCTGAGATAACCCGCATTTCCGTTCTGGTTCTGGAGGAACAGACGTTTCTGGTGTTAGAGCTGAAGTTAGTTTCTATGTTTCTGTTCGAACCGAACCGAACCGAACCGTGTTCTATCGGAAGTGAGAGCAGCTTTTAACCCGTTTTTAACCTTGTGTGTCTGACGTCAGAGGATGAAATCTGACGCAACATGAGATCAGCTGTTTGTGAGCTTCTGAGGACAGAACTTTTAAAGATAGCCCTAAAGAGGGTAACCCTAAAGAGGGTAACCCTAAAGAGGGTAACCCTAAAGAGGGTAACCCCAGCCCTAAAGAGGGTAACCCCTCCCTAAAGAGGGTAACCCCCTCCCTAAAGAGGGTAACCCCAGCCCTAAAGAGGGTAACCTCTAGCCCTAAAGAGGGTAACCCTAAAGAGGGTAACCCCAACCCTAAAGAGGGTAACCTCTAGCCCTAAAGAGGGTAACCCCAACCCTAAAGAGGGTAACCTCTAGCCCTAAAGAGGGTAACCCCAGCCCTAAAGAGGGTAACCCCAACCCTAAAGAGGGTAACCCTAAAGAGGGTAACCCGTCCCTAACCAGACAGCCGGTGGTCACAGGTTGGGATGGAGAAGCAGAACAGGAAGTGGGGGGCTTTTCCTTTTGAAGGTTCTGTGATGTTCGGGTTGATGTTTCTGCAGATGTTCAGAGCTCAGTAAAGCGACTGCTTTGGTTTCAGGATGTCGGACTCTATGAGGACTCAGCTGGTGAGCGCCATCCATCTGCAGGAGGTGGAGCTCCAGGACAAACCTGCAGACAAACCTGCAGACAACCGGCAGGGCAGCAACAACCTGTTCGGTGAGTGTCCTGATCAATAATCAATAGGGGAAAACTGCAATGATGTAATGTATGAGTGGAGCGACAGGCTTTTATTTAACCAGCTGCACAAGCTTTTTGATGTTTTATTAGAACTCTTTACATGCATGATGGAAGCAGGAGCTTTAAATGATCTTCTTCTTCTACAAATTAAAACTAAAATGTATAAAAGCTCAAATAAAATATTTCTTATATAAGTTTGGATCGCTCACAAATCTCGTGAGACAGATTTTTAACACAAATATGGTCAAGTTTAATCTCACGAAATCTCGTCTCACTCCTCATAATCAACCAGCTGCATTAGCTCCATGTGTTGCTATTGTTTGGGAACTACATTACCCATGAGGCCGAGGGAGAGGGCTATTCAGAGAGTTGAATAGAATATGTTGGAGATGTTCAATAAAAGAAGTTGAACCCACTGACTCAAGTGGAGAGAAAACCAAAACCTTTAAAGCTGCAGGGAGAACGCTGGTTGGTTCATAGTCTGAGACCGAAGAAAGAGCCACTTTTAGATCTTGGGTTCGGGAGAACTTTTAGATCTTGGGTTCGGGAGAACTTTTAGATCTTGGGTTCGGGTTCGGGAGAACTTTTAGATCTTGGGTTCGGGAGAACTTTTAGATCTTGGGTTCGGGTTCGGGAGAACTTTTAGATCTTGGGTTCGGGAGAACTTTTAGATCTCGGGTTCGGGAGAACTTTTAGATCTTGGGTTCGGGTTCGGGAGAACTTTTAGATCTTGGGTTCGGGTTCGGGAGAACTTTTAGATCTTGGGTTCGGGTTCGGGAGAACTTTTAGATCTTGGGTTTGGGAGAACTTTTAGATCTTGGGTTCGGGAGAACTTTTAGATCTTGGGTTCGGGAGAACTTTTAGATCTTGGGTTTGGGAGAACTTTTAGATCTTGGGTTCGGGAGAACTTTTAGATCTTGGGTTCGGGAGAACTTTTAGATCTTGGGTTCGGGAGAACTTTTAGATCTTGGGTTCGGGAGAACTTTTAGATCTTGGGTTCGGGTTCGGGAGAACTTTTAGATCTTGGGTTCGGGAGAACTTTTAGATCTTGGGTTCGGGAGAACTTTTAGATCTTGGGTTCGGGTTTGGGAGAACTTTTAGATCTTGGGTTCGGGAGAACTTTTAGATCTTGGGTTCGGGAGAACTTTTAGATCTTGGGTTCGGGAGAACTTTTAGATCTTGGGTTCGGGAGAACTTTTAGATCTTGGGTTCGGGAGAACTTTTAGATCTTGGGTTCGGGTTTGGGAGAACTTTTAGATCTTGGGTTCGGGAGAACCTTTAGATCTTGGGTTCGGGTTCGGGAGAACTTTTAGATCTTGGGTTCGGGAGAACTTTTAGATCTTGGGTTCGGGAGAACTTTTAGATCTTGGGTTCGGGAGAACTTTTAGATCTTGGGTTCGGGAGAACTTTTAGATCTTGGGTTCGGGAGAACTTTTAGATCTTGGGTTCGGGTTTGGGAGAACTTTTAGATCTTGGGTTCGGGAGAACTTTTAGATCTTGGGTTCGGGAGAACTTTTAGATCTTGGGTTCGGGAGAACTTTTAGATCTTGGGTTCGGGAGAACTTTTAGATCTTGGGTTCGGGAGAACATTTAGATCTTGGGTTCGGGAGAACCTTTAGATCTTGGGTTCGGGTTAGGGAGAACTTTTAGATCTTGGGTTCGGGTTCGGGAGAACTTTTAGATCTTGGGTTCGGGTTCGGGAGAACTTTTAGATCTTGGTTCGGGTTTGGGAGAACTTTTAGATCTTGGGTTCGGGAGAACTTTTAGATCTTGGGTTCGGGAGAACTTTTAGATCTTGGGTTCGGGTTCGGGAGAACTTTTAGATCTTGGGTTCGGGAGAACTTTTAGATCTTGGGTTCGGGAGAACTTTTAGATCTTGGGTTCGGGTTCGGGAGAACTTTTAGATCTTGGGTTCGGGAGAACTTTTAGATCTTGGGTTCGGGAGAACTTTTAGATCTTGGGTTCGGGTTTGGGAGAACTTTTAGATCTTGGGTTCGGGAGAACTTTTAGATCTTGGGTTCGGGAGAACTTTTAGATCTTGGGTTCGGGAGAACTTTTAGATCTTGGGTTCGGGAGAACATTTAGATCTTGGGTTCGGGAGAACCTTTAGATCTTGGGTTCGGGTTCGGGAGAACTTTTAGATCTTGGGTTCGGGTTCGGGAGAACTTTTAGATCTTGGGTTCGGGTTAGGGAGAACTTTTAGATCTTGGGTTCGGGAGAACCTTTAGATCTTGGGTTTGGGAGAACTTTTAGATCTTGGGTTCGGGAGAACTTTTAGATCTTGGGTTCGGGAGAACCTTTAGATCTTGGGTTCGGGTTCGGGAGAACTTTTAGATCTTGGGTTCGGGAGAACTTTTAGATCTTGGGTTCGGGAGAACTTTTAGATCTTGGGTTCGGGAGAACATCGGGAAGATGAATCATTTCACTGGTTCGTTGATGTTGTGCTTCCTGCAGCAGCCGATGAGAAGTTCACCGTGGAGGAAGCCGTGGAGACCATCGGCTTCGGCCGGTTCCACGTCCTGCTGTTCTTCATCATGGGCAGCACCAACGTGAGTTCTGTTCTGCTCCAAACCACCCGGGTCGGGTTCTGCCGTCAGGAAACTCTGAGGCTGTGTTTGTGTTCAGATCGTGGAGGCGATGGAGATCATGCTGTTGGCGGTGGTTTCTCCGGAGATCCGCTGCGAGTGGCGTCTGGATGACTGGCAGGTGGCGCTCGTTTCCACGGTGAGTGGAGCCGGGCTCTGTTTGGGTTCCCCAGCCAACAGAACCCGTCTCCAGGGTGAGTGGAGCCGGGCTCTGTTTGGGTTCCCCAGCCAACAGAACCCGTCTCCACGGTGAGTGGAGCCGGGCTCTGTTTGGGTTCCCCAGACAACAGAACCAGAGGTTGTTCTGTGAAACTTTAGCTTCATCCTCATCTGTTACACCTGTGGAAATGAGCTCCTGACTGCAGGTAGATTCTCTGATGTCAGAACCTTCAGGTTTCAGAACAGAACCAGATTCTCTGATGTCAGAACCTTCAGGTTTCAGAACAGAACCAGATTCTCTGATGTCAGAACCTTCAGGTTTCAGAACAGAACCAGATTCTCTGATGTCAGAACCTTCAGCCCAGCAGGTTTCAGAACAGAACCAGATTCTCTGATGTCAGAACCTTCAGGTTTCAGAACAGAACCAGTTTCTCTGATGTCAGAACCTTCAGGTTTCAGAACAGAACCAGATTCTCTGATGTCAGAACCTTCAGCCCAGCAGGTTTCAGAACAGAACCAGATTCTCTGATGTCAGAACCTTCAGCCCAGCAGGTTTCAGAACAGAACCAGATTCTCTGATGTCAGAACCTTCAGGTTTCAGAACAGAACCAGTTTCTCTGATGTCAGAACCTTCAGCCCAGCAGGTTTCAGAACAGAACCAGATTCTCTGATGTCAGAACCTTCAGCCCAGCAGGTTTCAGAACAGAACCAGATTCTCTGATGTCAGAACCTTCAGGTTTCAGAACAGAACCAGTTTCTCTGATGTCAGAACCTTCAGCCCAGCAGGTTTCAGAACAGAACCAGATTCTCTGATGTCAGAACCTTCAGCCCAGCAGGTTTCAGAACAGAACCAGATTCTCTGATGTCAGAACCTTCAGGTTTCAGAACAGAACCAGTTTCTCTGATGTCAGAACCTTCAGGTTTCAGAACAGAACCAGATTCTCTGATGTCAGAACCTTCAGCCCAGCAGGTTTCAGACCAGAACCAGATTCTCTGATGTCAGAACCTTCAGGTTTCAGACCAGAACCAGATTCTCTGATGTCAGAACCTTCAGGTTTCAGAACAGAACCAGATTCTCTGATGTCAGAACCTTCAGGTTTCAGAACAGAACCAGTTTCTCTGATGTCAGAACCTTCAGGTTTCAGAACAGAACCAGATTCTCTGATGTCAGAACCTTCAGGTTTCAGAACAGAACCAGTTTCTCTGATGTTTCATCTCACCTGTAATTATAATGTTGATTTTATTCTCTTTAGTCAACTTCTAAATAAATAAAGGAGACTTCTATAAGTTCTGGTCCAAAGTGCAGATTTTTAGTTCAGATTACCAAAGAATTCTAATAATAGTTCCAATAAAATGATGGAGTTCTGGTTAAAACCACATCTGGATTCACCACTTTAAGATGGAGGTTCAGTTATTGGACCAATCGGACTCTGTCAGGGTGGTTCTGATGTCAGAGGTTCTGACCACATCTTACTGTCAGATCATCAGGAACAGAACCCGCCGTTTACACAACATTTAACCTGAAACGTGTTCAGAACCAGCTACTGTTACCGCGGTTACGCCGCAGGTTAAAGCCTGTGGTTCTGACCCGGTGTTTCCTGCAGATGGTGTTTCTGGGCTTCATGCTGTGTGGAGTTCTGGGAGGATACCTCGCTGACAGATACGGACGCTGGAAGGTCAGAAACTCCTTTGATGTTCGCCCTGCAGGCTGCCTCCTGATTGGCTGCTTGACTCGGCGTGTGTGTGTGTGGTCAGGTGGTGTTTGGAGGCTTCGTGTGGAGCGCCTACTTCTCGCTTCTCACCTCATTCGCTCCCTCGTATGGTTGGTTCATCTTCCTGCGCAGCATGGTGGGCTGCGGCGTCGCAGGAGTGTCACAGGGGTCAGCTCTGACGTCACCATCACACACTGCGCTCTGATTGGCTGATGCCTGTGACTCAGGTGTGTGTTTTCTGTTCTAACCGTTCAGGTTCGTGTTGAAGACGGAGTTCATCCCAGCAAAGCACCGAGCCTTCCTGCTGCCTCTGGCCACCGTGAGTTCACCTTGTTTACACAGCTGATTACCTGTGTGATGTCATCGGCTCACATCTCCCAGCATGCTCTTTGTCTGCGCCTCAGATTTTCTGGATGATAGGCTCCATGCTGATCATCATCCTGGGAATGACGGTGGTTCCCACGCTGGGCTGGAGGTGGATGATCCGTCTGTCCGTCACCCCGAGCATCATCCTCATCTTTCTCTTCAAGGTGCCACGCCCCCCTCTCCTCACCCTCCTCACCCTAACCAAAGAGGGTTAAAGAGAGGGGAGCTCTTTGATCTGAACACTGTCAGATTTTTCATTAAAAAAAATTCTCGTTAAAAACAGAAGATCTAAAACAGTTCAGGAAGTTAAAAAAGGGAAGTTAAGTTTGGGAAGTTAAAACAGGAAGTTAAAAAAGGGAAGTTAGGTTTAGGAGTTTAAAACAGGGAGTTGAAACTGGAAGTTAGGTTTAGGAGGTTAAAACAGGGAGTTAAAAAAGGAAGTTAAGTTTGAGAAGTTAAAACAGGAAGTTAAAAAAGGGAAGTTAGGTTTAGGAGGTTAAAACAGGGAGTTGAAACTGGAAGTTAGGTTTAGGAGGTTAAAACTGGGAGTTAAAAAAGGAAGTTAAGTTTAGGAGGTTAAAACTGGGAGTTAAAAAAGGAAGTTAAGTTTAGGAAGTTAAAACAGGAAGTTAAAAAAGGAAGTTAAGTTTGAGAAGTTAAAACAGGGAGTTAAAAAGGAAGTTAGGTTTAGGAGCTTAAAACAGGGAGTTAAAAAAGGAAGTTTGGTTTAGGAAGTTAAAACAGGGAGTTAAAAAGGAAGTTAGGTTTAGGAAGTTAAAACAGGGAGTTAAAAAGGAAGTTAGGTTTAGGAGGTTAAAACAGGGAGTTAAAAAGGAAGTTAGGTTTAGGAGGTTAAAACAGGGAGTTAAAAAAAGGAAGTTAGGTTTAGGAAGTTAAAACAGGGAGTTAAAAAGGAAGTTAGGTTTAGGAGGTTAAAACAGGGAGTTAAAAAGGAAGTTAGGTTTAGGAGGTTAAAACTGGGAGTTAAAAGGGAGGTTAAAACAGGGAGTTAAAAAGGAAGTTAGGTTTAGGAGGTTAAAACAGGGAGTTAAAAAAAGGAAGTTAGGTTGAGGAGGTTAAAACAGGGAGTTAAAAAGGAAGTTAAGTTTGAGAAGTTAAAACAGGGAGTTAAAAAAGGAAGTTAGGTTTAGGAGCTTAAAACAGGGAGTTAAAAAAGCAAGTTAGGTTTAGGAGGTTAAAACAGGGAGTTAAAAAAGGAAGTTAAGTTTGAGAAGTTAAAACAGGGAGTTAAAAAGGAAGTTAGGTTTAGGAGCTTAAAACAGGGAGTTAAAAAAGGAAGTTTGGTTTAGGAAGTTAAAACAGGGAGTTAAAAAGGAAGTTAGGTTTAGGAAGTTAAAACAGGGTGTTAAAAAGGAAGTTAGGTTTAGGAGGTTAAAACAGGGAGTTAAAAAGGAAGTTAGGTTTAGGAGGTTAAAACAGGGAATTAAAAAAGGAAGTTTGGTTTAGGAAGTTAAAACAGGGAGTTAAAAAGGAAGTTAGGTTTAGGAAGTTAAAACAGGGAGTTAAAAAGGAAGTTAGGTTTAGGAAGTTAAAACAGGGAGTTAAAAAGGAAGTTAGGTTTAGGAGGTTAAAACAGGGAATTAAAAAAGGAAGTTTGGTTTAGGAAGTTAAAACAGGGAGTTAAAACAGGAAGTTAGGTTTAGGAGGTTAAAACAGGGAATTAAAAAAGGAAGTTAGGTTTAGGAAGTTAAAACAGGGAGTTAAAAAGGAAGTTAGGTTTAGGAAGTTAAAACAGGGAGTTAAAAAGGAAGTTAGGTTTAGGAGGTTAAAGTGAAACATTTAGGAGCAGTTTAAACTCAGCTGAAGCAGCTGATGTTTCCAGATTATTTTCATTCCTTAAATCAGAGACGTGATTTAGAGGTGGATGAACTGCAGTCACGCAGCTTTAGATCATTTCTGTTCCAACGCTGGTTAAATTTCACTTGGTTTGTGTTCCAGATGCTGTGATCAGTTTGTAAAGGTCTGGGTTTGTTTCTTAAATCTGTTTATTCTCTCCACCACAGTTAGAATATTTCATGGTTCTGGAGGGAAAAGCTGAGTGTTGCAGATCCATCAGATAACTGTGACTTTATATGAATGAATGGATCTCTGTTGGAGGTCTTGGAACAACAACAGTGGAGGTAAAACTGTCCTGAAGGTGATATGACTCTCTGATCCACCATCAGTTTATTCCGGAGTCGGCTCGGTACAACGTGTCGGCAGGAAACATTGAGGCTGCTGTTAAAACTCTGCAGTGGATCGCCAGAATGAACCGAACTTCTCTTCCTCCAGGACGACTGGTGGAGCCCTCGGTGGTACGTTCGTCCCTTTGCTTCAAAGTCAGGACACCGTACTGATGGTGTTGTAGGGAAACTGAACTCTTCTTCCACTGCAAATGTCAGAAGCAATCACACTTTCTTCTGTTTCCATCTGACTGAAGTCATGAGAGGGCAAAGTTGTGATTCACAGTGTGACCACATGGTGGCAGAGACTGGGGAAATAACAGAAGTGAATGCATTTATCAGTAAATAAAATGACAAATATCAGAAAATTTATTTGAAATACAAAATGGAATAAATAGATAAATCAAGGAATTAAACATTCCAGTTAAAGCTTTGTATTAAAAACACAGTTTTGCATAGAAATAAATTCTCTGAGCAGCAGGAAGACATGATTATAAAGAATTACAACAAAATAAAAAGATGACCCAGAGTTGATCCCTGAGGAACTTTAGTTCAGCATCTCACAAACCCTCCCAGAAGATTTCCTCTAAAAGTTTAAACACTGATGCGTCGTATTCATCCAGATGGAAAAACACACATCATGATGGCGATTAAATCTTAGCCGTAAGAGTAGACAAATGGCAGAAATTCTGATATTTACGTTGACAATCGCAGTGATGTCATGAATATTTGATGTTTTCAGAGACAAAGAGGCAGCTGGAGGATTCTGCTCAGTTCATCACTCTGGAAGACCTCGCTGCTGCTCTGGTACTCATGGTAATCATTGTTTTTCTTCATATGTTTCAGAAATGCTCCTTAAGTATTTTTTATAATCCAGGAAACCGTCAGATGTCATTAAAAAAATAAAAACACAGAATGGGAACTAAATGCTTTCAGGGTTTTGCGTTTTTTATTGGATCCGACTCTCTGGATGGACCCAGAACCAGATGTCAGTGTTCTGTTTGGTTCGTAGGTTTGTAGCGTCCTTCACGTACTACGGTTCGGTGCTGAGCAGTTCGGAGCTGTTGGAGAAGAACTTGCTGTGTGTGACGAATGCTGACAGAGAGCATCAGGTCAAACACCGCCATGAGGACGGAGTGTGTTACTGCATCCCATTCGGAAACGCTGACTACCAGACGCTGCTAATCAGCTGCCTGGGAGAGGTTGCACGTGAGTTAAAGACAGCCAAGACTGAAGGGTTTAAGATGGTTTTGGTTCATCAGTTTGAGTAGAAAAGTGGTTCTCATATTCGAAAATCCTGGACCAGTTCCACGGTCTGTAGTCCTGGACCAGCTCTACGGTCTGTAGTCCCGGACCAGTTCTACGGTCTGTAATCCTGGACCAGTTCCACGGTCTGTAGTCCTGGACAAGTTCTACGGTCTGTAGTCCTGGACCAGCTCTACGGTCTGTAGTCCTGGACCAGTTCTACGGTCTGTAGTCCTGGACCAGCTCTACGGTCTGTAGTCCCGGACCAGTTCCACGGTCTGTAGTCCCGGACCAGCTCCACGGTCTGTAGTCCTGGATCAGTTCCACGGTCTGTAGTCCCGGACCAGTTCTACGGCCTGTAGTCCTGGACCAGTTCTACGATCTGTAGTCCTGGACCAGTTCCACGATCTGTAGTCCCGGACCAGTTCCACGATCTGTAGTCCTGGACCAGTTCTACGGTCTGTAGTCCCGGACCAGTTCCACGGTCTGTAGTCCTGGACCAGTTCCACGGTCTGTAGTCCTGGACCAGTTCCACGGTCTGTAGTCCCGGACCAGTTCTACGGTCTGTAGTCCCGGACCAGTTCTACGGCCTGTAGTCCTGGACCAGTTCTACGATCTGTAGTCCTGGACCAGTTCCACGATCTGTAGTCCTGGACCAGTTCCACGGTCTGTAGTCCCGGACCAGTTCTACGGTCTGTAGTCCCGGACCAGTTCTACGGCCTGTAGTCCTGGACCAGTTCCACGGTCTGTAGTCCTGGACCAGTTCCACGGTCTGTAGTCCCGGACCAGTTCTACGGCCTGTAGTCCCGGACCAGCTCTACGGTCTGTAGTCCTGGACCAGTTCTACGGTCTGTAGTCCTGGACCAGTTCCACGGTCTGTAGTCCCGGACCAGTTCCACGGCCTGTAGTCCCGGACCAGTTCTACGGCCTGTAGTCCCGGACCAGTTCCACAGTCCTGGACCAGTTCCACGGCCTGTAGTCCCGGACCAGTTCTACGGTCTGTAGTCCCGGACCAGTTCCACGGCCTGTAATCCTGGACCAGCTCTACGGTCTGTAGTCCCGGACCAGTTCCACGGTCCTGGACCAGTTCCACGGCCTGTAGTCCCGGACCAGTTCTACTGCCTGTAGTCCCGGACCAGTTCTACGGTCTGTAATCCTGGACCAGTTCCACGGTCTGTAGTCCTGGACCAGCTCTACGGTCTGTAGTCCTGGACCAGTTCTACGGTCTGTAGTCCTGGACCAGCTCTACGGTCTATAGTCCCGGACCAGTTCCACGGTCTGTAGTCCTGGACCAGCTCTACGGTCTGTAGTCCCGGACCAGTTCCACGGTCTGTAGTCCTGGACCAGTTCTACGGTCTGTAGTCCCGGACCAGTTCCACGGTCTGTAGTCCCGGACCAGTTCTACGGTCTGTAGTCCCGGACCAGTTCTACGGTCTGTAATCCTGGACCAGTTCCACGGTCTGTAGTCCTGGACCAGTTCCACGGCCTGTAGTCCCGGACCAGTTCTACGGCCTGTAGTCCTTGACCAGTTCTACGGCCTGTAGTCCTGGACCAGTTCTCCGGCCTGTAGTCCCGGACCAGTTCTCCGGTCTGTAGTCCTGGACCAGCTCTACGGTCTGTAGTCCCGGACCAGTTCTACTGCCTGTAGTCCCGGACCAGTTCTACGGCCTGTAGTCCTGGATCAGTTCCACGGTCTGTAGTCCTGGACCAGATCCACGGTCTGTAGTCCCGGACCAGTTCTACGGCCTGTAGTCCTGGACCAGTTCCACGGTCCTGGACCAGTTCCACGGCCTGTAGTCCCGGACCAGTTCCACGGTCTGTAGTCCCGGACCAGTTCCACGGTCTGTAGTCCCGGACCGGTTCCACGGCCTGTAGTCCTGTACCAGTTCTACGGTCTGTAGTCCTGGACCAGTTTTACGGTCTGTAGTCCCGGATCAGTTCCACGGTCTGTAGTCCCGGACCAGTTCTACGGTCTATAGTCCTGGACCAGTTCTACGGTCTGTAGTCCTGGACCAGTTCCACGGTCTGTAGTCCTGGACCAGCTCTACGGTCTGTAGTCCTGGACCAGTTCTATTGTCTGTAGTCCTGGACCAGTTCCACGGTCTGTAGTCCCGGACCAGTTCCACGGTCTGTAGTCCCGGACCAGTTCTACAGTCTGTAGTCCCGGTCCAGTTTCACGGCCTGTAGTCCTGGACCAGTTTCACGGTCTGTAGTCCTGGACCAGTTCCACGGTCTGTAGTCCTGGACCAGTTCCACGGTCTATAGTCCCGGACCAGTTCCACGGTCTATAGTCCCGGACCAGTTCCACGATCTGTAGTCCTGGACCAGTTCTACGGTCTGTAGTCCCGGACCAGTTCCACGGTCTGTAGTCCTGTACCAGTTCTACGGCCTGTAGTCCCGGACCAGTTCTACGGTCTGTAGTCCCGGACCAGTTCCACGGTCTGTAGTCCCGGACCAGTTCTACGGTCTGTAATCCTGGACCAGTTCCACGGTCTGTAGTCCTGGACCAGTTCCACGGTCTGTAGTCCTGGACCAGCTCCACTATCTGTAGTCCTGGACCAGTTCTACGGTCTGTAGTCCCGGACCAGTTCCACGGTCTGTAGTCCTGGACCAGTTCCACGGTCTGTAGTCCTGGACCAGTTCCACGGTCTGTAGTCCCGGACCAGTTCTACGGCCTGTAGTCCCGGACCAGCTCTACGGTCTGTAGTCCTGGACCAGTTCTACGGTCTGTAGTCCTGGACCAGTTCCACGGTCTGTAGTCCCGGACCAGTTCCACGGCCTGTAGTCCCGGACCAGTTCTACGGCCTGTAGTCCCGGACCAGTTCCACGGTCCTGGACCAGTTCCACGGCCTGTAGTCCCGGACCAGTTCTACGGTCTGTAATCCTGGACCAGTTCCACGGCCTGTAGTCCCGGACCAGTTCTACGGTCTGTAGTCCCGGACCAGTTCCACGGTCTGTAATCCTGGACCAGCTCTACGGTCTGTAGTCCCGGACCAGTTCTACGGTCTGTAATCCTGGACCAGTTCCACGGTCTGTAGTCCTGGACCAGCTCTACGGTCTGTAGTCCTGGACCAGTTCTACGGTCTGTAGTCCTGGACCAGCTCTACGGTCTATAGTCCCGGACCAGTTCCACGGTCTGTAGTCCTGGACCAGCTCTACGGTCTGTAGTCCCGGACCAGTTCCACGGTCTGTAGTCCTGGACCAGTTCTACGGTCTGTAGTCCCGGACCAGTTCCACGGTCTGTAGTCCCAGACCAGTTCTACGGTCTGTAGTCCCGGACCAGTTCTACGGTCTGTAGTCCCGGACCAGTTCTACGGTCTGTAATCCTGGACCAGTTCCACGGTCTGTAGTCCTGGACCAGTTCCACGGCCTGTAGTCCCGGACCAGTTCTACGGCCTGTAGTCCTTGACCAGTTCTACGGCCTGTAGTCCTGGACCAGTTCTCCGGCCTGTAGTCCCGGACCAGTTCTCCGGTCTGTAGTCCCGGACCAGTTCTCCGGTCTGTAGTCCTGGACCAGCTCTACGGTCTGTAGTCCCGGACCAGTTCTACTGCCTGTAGTCCCGGACCAGTTCTACGGCCTGTAGTCCTGGATCAGTTCCACGGTCTGTAGTCCTGGACCAGATCCACGGTCTGTAGTCCCGGACCAGTTCTACGGCCTGTAGTCCCGGACCAGTTCCACGGTCCTGGACCAGTTCCACGGCCTGTAGTCCCGGACCAGTTCCACGGTCTGTAGTCCCGGACCAGTTCCACGGTCTGTAGTCCCGGACCGGTTCCACGGCCTGTAGTCCTGTACCAGTTCTACGGTCTGTAGTCCTGGACCAGTTTTACGGTCTGTAGTCCCGGATCAGTTCCACGGTCTGTAGTCCCGGACCAGTTCTACGGTCTATAGTCCTGGACCAGTTCTACGGTCTGTAGTCCTGGACCAGTTCCACGGTCTGTAGTCCTGGACCAGCTCTACGGTCTGTAGTCCTGGACCAGTTCTATTTTCTGTAGTCCTGGACCAGTTCCACGGTCTGTAGTCCCGGACCAGTTCCACGGTCTGTAGTCCCGGACCAGTTCTACAGTCTGTAGTCCCGGTCCAGTTTCACGGCCTGTAGTCCTGGACCAGTTTCACGGTCTGTAGTCCTGGACCAGTTCCACGGTCTGTAGTCCTGGACCAGTTCCACGGTCTATAGTCCCGGACCAGTTCCACGGTCTATAGTCCCGGACCAGTTCCACGATCTGTAGTCCTGGACCAGTTCTACGGTCTGTAGTCCCGGACCAGTTCCACGGTCTGTAGTCCTGTACCAGTTCTACGGCCTGTAGTCCCGGACCAGTTCTACGGTCTGTAGTCCCGGACCAGTTCCACGGTCTGTAGTCCCGGACCAGTTCTACGGTCTGTAATCCTGGACCAGTTCCACGGTCTGTAGTCCTGGACCAGTTCCACGGTCTGTAGTCCTGGACCAGCTCCACTGTCTGTAGTCCTGGACCAGTTCTACGGTCTGTAGTCCCGGACCAGTTCCACGGTCTGTAGTCCTGGACCAGTTCCACGGTCTGTAGTCCTGGACCAGTTCCACGGTCTGTAGTCCCGGACCAGTTCTACGGCCTGTAGTCCCGGACCAGCTCTACGGTCTGTAGTCCTGGACCAGTTCTACGGTCTGTAGTCCTGGACCAGTTCCACGGTCTGTAGTCCCGGACCAGTTCCACGGCCTGTAGTCCCGGACCAGTTCTACGGCCTGTAGTCCCGGACCAGTTCCACGGTCCTGGACCAGTTCCACGGCCTGTAGTCCCGGACCAGTTCTACGGTCTGTAATCCTGGACCAGTTCCACGGCCTGTAGTCCCGGACCAGTTCTACGGTCTGTAGTCCCGGACCAGTTCCACGGTCTGTAATCCTGGACCAGCTCTACGGTCTGTAGTCCCGGACCAGTTCTACGGTCTGTAATCCTGGACCAGTTCCACGGTCTGTAGTCCTGGACCAGCTCTACGGTCTGTAGTCCTGGACCAGTTCTACGGTCTGTAGTCCTGGACCAGCTCTACGGTCTATAGTCCCGGACCAGTTCCACGGTCTGTAGTCCTGGACCAGCTCTACGGTCTGTAGTCCCGGACCAGTTCCACGGTCTGTAGTCCTGGACCAGTTCTACGGTTTGTAGTCCCGGACCAGTTCCACGGTCTGTAGTCCCGGACCAGTTCTACGGTCTGTAGTCCCGGACCAGTTCTACGGTCTGTAGTCCCGGACCAGTTCTACGGTCTGTAATCCTGGACCAGTTCCACGGTCTGTAGTCCCGGACCAGTTCTACGGTCTGTAATCCTGGACCAGTTCCACGGTCTGTAGTCCTGGACCAGTTCTACGGTCTGTAATCCTGGACCAGTTCCACGGTCTGTAGTCCTGGACCAGTTCTACGGTTTGTAGTCCCGGACCAGTTCCACGGTCTGTAGTCCCGGACCAGTTCTACGGTCTGTAGTCCTGGACCAGTTCCACGGCCTGTAGTCCCGGACCAGTTCTACGGCCTGTAGTCCTTGACCAGTTCTACGGCCTGTAGTCCTGGACCAGTTCTCCGGCCTGTAGTCCCGGACCAGTTCTCCGGTCTGTAGTCCTGGACCAGCTCTACGGTCTGTAGTCCCGGACCAGTTCTACTGCCTGTAGTCCCGGACCAGTTCTACGGCCTGTAGTCCTGGATCAGTTCCACGGTCTGTAGTCCTGGACCAGATCCACGGTCTGTAGTCCCGGACCAGTTCTACGGCCTGTAGTCCCGGACCAGTTCCACGGTCCTGGACCAGTTCCACGGCCTGTAGTCCCGGACCAGTTCCACGGTCTGTAGTCCCGGACCAGTTCCACGGCCTGTAGTCCCGGACCAGTTCCACGGTCTGTAGTCCCGGACCAGTTCCACGGTCTGTAGTCCCGGACCGGTTCCACGGCCTGTAGTCCTGTACCAGTTCTACGGTCTGTAGTCCTGGACCAGTTTTACGGTCTGTAGTCCCGGATCAGTTCCACGGTCTGTAGTCCCGGACCAGTTCTACGGTCTATAGTCCTGGACCAGTTCTACGGTCTGTAGTCCTGGACCAGTTCCACGGTCTGTAGTCCTGGACCAGCTCTACGGTCTGTAGTCCTGGACCAGTTCTATTGTCTGTAGTCCTGGACCAGTTCCACGGTCTGTAGTCCCGGACCAGTTCCACGGTCTGTAGTCCCGGACCAGTTCTACAGTCTGTAGTCCCGGTCCAGTTTCACGGCCTGTAGTCCTGGACCAGTTTCACGGTCTGTAGTCCTGGACCAGTTCCACGGTCTATAGTCCCGGACCAGTTCCACGGTCTATAGTCCCGGACCAGTTCCACGATCTGTAGTCCTGGACCAGTTCTACGGTCTGTAGTCCCGGACCAGTTCCACGGTCTGTAGTCCCGGACCAGTTCCACGGTCTGTAGTCCTGTACCAGTTCTACGGCCTGTAGTCCCGGACCAGTTCTACGGTCTGTAGTCCCGGACCAGTTCCACGGTCTGTAGTCCTGGACCAGTTCCACGGTCTGTAGTCCTGGACCAGCTCCACTATCTGTAGTCCTGGACCAGTTCCATAATCTGACCCCCTGTCCTCTGTCCTCCAGTGGTCCCAGTGAACATCGCTCTGCTCAACGTTGTTGGACGGAAGATGAGCCTGACGGTGCTCCAGCTGCTGACAGCCATTTTGTTCATGATGGTTAACATTTGCACCACCATGTAAGAACCTCACTGACTCTGCAGATCCAGACTGACATGGTCCAGGTGTTTGAGATCCTCCTGGTTTTGTTTCTCCAGGTTTGGCTTCACGGTTCTGCTGTTCCTGCTTCGGTCTCTGGTCTCTATGAACTTCAACGTGGTTTACATCTACACAGCGGAGGTACGTTCACTCTCATTACCAGTTTCACTGGATCAGGTCACCGCTGGTTTTACTGGATCAGGGGCCCCATGTACAAAAATGTTCTTTCTCACGTCAACGATCAGATGTACCAAGATCGAAATTAAATCGAAATGTGCAGTGCCTCACGTCAACTTCATGGCTGGCGTACAAACTTTTCTACAGCTGTTGTCCTCAGACTGACTGATGTGCACATTTAAGACACATGAACAATTAACACAACCATGAGTCTGCAATTACACGAGTGGATATAAAAGCATGCACAAAGTGTTGCAGTGCATACTATTAAAAACAATGGCTGCTTTAGCGGTATTAGAAGACTTTGTAAATGGTGCAATTGGAAGAGAGCGTGTGTTCAGAGACTGAGAGGATTTGCTGGGACATGATGACAACTGGCTCATCAGCCATTTTGAGGGCAATTCTCCTGGAACTGTTCACAGAACTTTAGTCACAGTTGGGGCGCAACACAGCGAGGAGCCGTGCGCTGCTCGTACCCACAGGTGTTTTTGCACACTTCCAGAGGGAGCTGGCCAACCGATTGGGACTGTGCCAGTCCACGCTGAGCCGAGCTGAGTGGGAAGAATCATCTGCATCTCAGCAGGTATATCAAATTCCCACAATGCAGTTGAACGGGCCAACATTAAAGCGCAATTTGAAGCAAGAGCTGGTTTTCCTAATGTAATCGGAGCTATCGACTGCACACACAGTGCTATATCAACAGGAAACATTTTCATTCCATCAGTGTACAGATCGTATGTGATGCACAAATGCAATCAACCAACATTGTGGGGGTCTGGTTCAACGCATGATTTATTCTGAGTAACAGCATTGTTGGGAACAGACAACAAGCTGGTTCTGTGCGCGATGGGTGGCTTCTTGGTGAGTAACTTTATTCATGCAATTGTCCTAATATTATTCGTGCATTGAGCATGTGCCCCCCCCCCCCAGTTTCTATCCCGTCCTCACAGCATCATAGTTAATGCTAAGTTAGTGAGTGACTCATGTTAATAACCCTGTGTGTAAAGTGTGAAATGCCTTAATCAGCCTCACCTTTTAGGGTTGGGTTAGGTTAGTTAGGTTAGTTACCCTTAACTATTACCCTTCTGCACAAACTACCTATGTTAGTTAGACAGTTGTGACCGATGTCTCCACCTAGTTAGGTTAGTTGGGTTAGTTACCCTTCTGCACAAACTGGAACATTTTAAGAAGCAGCTGAAAACTTTTTTTTATCTAAGCAAGCTTTTAGTTAGACAGTTGTGACCGGTGTCTCCACCAATATTTTATTTATTTCTATCTTGTTATGGTCTTTTTTCGTCTTTTATGATTTCAGAATTATTCATTTGTTTTATTGGTGGTGTTTTCTTATAATTGTTTTATGTATTTGATTGGAAAGCACTTTGTGATTTATTTATCTATTTTTATCTGTGAAAGGTGCCATATAAATAAAGTTTACTTACCTACTTACCCTAACCCTAACCTCGGTTACTGTATGAACACAAATACATAGATATTTACCTTGGTGGTAATCAGAATCACCCACATGCGGGTTAGGGTCCCACCCATCACCCCTGAGAGAGCAGAGTCACCCATAGTTGCACCGACTCTCTGTTCAAACAGGATGGGCCCCTCTTCTCCTGTCCCCCCGCCTGTTTTGGCCACACTTTGGCGGTGGGCAGCTTCACATCCACCTTAACGTCGGACCACTTCTTCTTCACCTCTGCTTGTGTGAGCCTCTCAGACCCCACAGCATTAAAGGCCTCGCTCACGCTCTCCCGCCCACTCTTATGTTCGCTGCTTATGCTGGAGGACGCCAAAGAGCACATTTTTGTGCTCAATTCCACGTTGATTGGGACAAAGGAAATCTGCTTGGATTCATGCGTCCACACAGATTCATACATCTGGATAGTTTTGTGCATTGGAGGGCATTTGGGATGTTTCAGTAGGAAATCCACGCAAGTCTTTGTGCATGAGGCCCCTGGTCTTTGCTGGCTTTACTGGGAGCAGTTTCCTGGATCTTGTCTGAGTTCTCCGGGTGTTTTGTCTCTCAGGTGTACCCGACGGTGGCCCGTTCCTTGGGGATGGGCTTCTGCACGTCGTTCAGTCGGATCGGGGGAATGATCGCTCCGTTCATCGCTCAGGTGCGTTCACTGTCCTTCTGTGGCACAGAGTGCTGCTGCAGCTCCTCATCTCTGTGTCTACTTCAGGTCCTGATGTCTCAGTCGGTCATTCTGGCGCTCAGTCCGTTTGCTGTGGCCTGTGTAGTCTGTTCTCTGGGAAACTTCCTGCTGCCCATAGAAACTAAAGGACGAGCTCTGCTGGTGAGAAACAGGCTGATGTTTTCTTTAACTCCTCAACATCCTCAACAAACTCTGATGTCCAATTTTCTTCTTTTTCAGCAAAGCTCCTGAAGACATCTGAAGAAACTGTTACTGTTTTTCTTTTTCTTTTTGTTACATGTATCGTAACTTTGCTCAGGAGTTACTGGACCTTCATTAGAAACCTGAAGGAGATGGCAGCTGCTGTTTAAACAGCTTCAGTTTGCTGCTGATAACTGGATTTTCATACCAGCTGACCCGACATCAGAAGGACGTTAATCACAGTGACCGCCTGCTGGTCGGTGGTAATGTCTGCAGCAGGGAGCTTCTACCTTTATCCCTGCTCCTCTTTTGTCCTGGATTTGTTCACATTTAGTCCAGCTGGTGTCTTTAAAAGCAGCTGAACCAGTTTTTAATGTTCTCAGGGACATGCAGATGGAAACTGAGGAGAACTGTTAGGCAGGCTTTGGCTTTTAGGTCAGACTTTTTAATGCAAATGATGTATAATGTATATATCTATGTACATGTTAACAGCTCAGGTGAATATTGGTGCTCTGCAGAGGTTCTTTCTGTGTAAATCTAAACTTTATAACCACACATCAGGTGTTTCTTCTACAGAGCTGCTTTTGGTTTTTGTATCATTTGAAAATATAATTTTCTCCTGGCTCTGAATCTTTTTGCTGCTTTGTTTGCTCTAACGTGTAATAACATCGATGTCCACGAGATGCTGTTCCAGTTCATCCAAGGCTCTAACTTATGTCATCAAACAGAGCAAAAAAATCAGTCATTATGTGACATCAGGTACCTTCTGACAGAGGTTTACGGCTGAATGTTTGACTCAAAGCTTTAGATTCCTGTGGCCAGTCCATTCTGGCACCTTCCATAATACAACAGACCCTGTTTCAGTCTCATTCAAACAGAACCAGGTCCACAGTTTACAGTCCATCCATAATAAAACAAACAATTACAGTTTTAAAGTCTCTGTTTCCCAAAATGAAGGCTGAGAAACGGAGGTGAGTCTTTAGTAACGATCTCTCAGCAGTGGGAGCAGATCTAATTTAGAGGGGAGCTGTTCCATAGTTTAGGGACCGACTGCAGAACCTGGATCACCTTCTGTTTTCAGCCTGGTTCTGGATCTATTATAGAAGTCCATATGACGGTTATGACGGCACGGATCAAGTTTTTTGGGAGGAGACGGGCTTTACTTTGTCTTTACTCTTAACTCGAAGAAACTGGACCTGACAGCTGAGGATCTCACAGACCAACAAACCAAGAGCGCCGATATGGAGACATTCAGGGTTTCCAGAGACCGTGACCTTGTTCTAAGTTTAAGGTCATCCATGAGCATGGGCTCCAACACAGATCCCTGAGGGACACCACAGGTGAGTGGGGCCTTTTCAGAGGAGGAACCACCAAGTGGACCTTCTGTCTGATTAGTGGGGCTGAAACCAGCGCCAACAGAACTGTGTTTAGGTGAACTGGACTGACCTGTGGAGAGCAGGAGGAAGCAGAACCTAAATGTCAGAGAACTTTACGGTTACAGTGATCTAAAGTTAAGGTGCACAGAAACTGAAGCCTTTGGTTGATTTCATGGTTTCTGCTAACAGATCGCCTTCAGTGTAGCACTCTGAACCTGAGCAAACAAACTTTAGGTATCCTCCAGATACTCATCCTGGAGAAAGGCTTTTAATTAGTTAAATATTCAGTTGGAGGCGTGGGCGCCCCGTGTAATGCCCCCGCCGCCCCGTGTAATGACCCCGCCGGCCCGTGTAATGACCCCGCCGGCCCGTGTAATGACCCCGCCGCCCCGTGTAATGACCCCGCCGGCCCGTGTAATGACCCCGCCGGCCCGTGTAATGACCCCGCCGGCCCGTGTAATGACCCCGCCGGCCCGTGTAATGACCCCGCCGGCCCGTGTAATGACCCCGCCGGCCCGTGTAATGACCCCGCCGGGCCGTGTAATGACCCCGCCGCCCCGTGTAATGACCCCGCCGCCCCGTGTAATGACCCCGCCGGCCCGTGTAATGACCCCGCCGGGCCGTGTAATGACCCCGCCGCCCCGTGTAATGACCCCGCCGGCCCGTGTAATGACCCCGCCGGCCCGTGTAATGACCCCGCCGGCCCCTTGGTGGCGCCTTTGCACATGAACATGGCATCTTCCTCGCTGCTCTGATGAAGATGATCTGCTCTCCTTAAGCTCATTAACGCTGAGATTAGCAAAGGATCAGGATCGGCTCTGTCTGTCTGACTCTGGTGGGCGGGGCTTGTCCTGTTAGACCACGCCCCCTGACCTCAGCCACACACTGTGTGTCAGTGGGCTTGTTTATCTCTGTGAGGACTGCTGTCAGTCTAAGACCTTGTGGGGCTGTAACTGAGAGTTTTCAGAGTGTGTGATTAGAGCGGATTAGCCGGCGGCAGTCAGCAGTTGGAGGAGAGCAGAAGGCAGGCGTTCAGCTCTGAGATGTGAGTACTTTTCACTGGTTTCACTCTTTATGTCGTTCAGCTCTGGTCTGAATGTCGTTGACAGGAAGTAGCTGATGTCCCACATGTGTCGTGAGTTTATAGTCTGAGCTTTCACACTGAAGATGAAACCATGAGAGTGTTCATGATGTCCTGAATGTTTTCTGTGACCTGAGCAGAAAAAAAGCTGCTTCATCTCATGGTGAAAACACAGAATCAGCAGCTGGTTCTGTAAAATTAGCTGAAATAAACCTAAACCCTACCCTAAAACCCCAATCCAACAAGAATCCTCAACAGATCTGAAAAAATTCAACTTTTGATCCAGTTAAAGGAGCTCAGACTGCAGCTGGATCACATCAGCCATCCATCAATCAGCTGATCGATCGTTGCTGAACCTTTATTGATAAATGTATTTGATTTTCTATCATTGTGAGGACTGGTTTCAGAGTCCTGGTTCTGAATAGATCCCCACAAACAGAGATGTGTTGGTGTGTTGGTGCTTGGTACAGATGGCTCTGCGCTGTGTGACGGTCTTTGTTTCTGTTCACACAGATCATGTGACTTCTCCTCAGCTGAAGGGAAGCTTTGGATTTTATTCCGTACAAACATGATCAATAAAATCAGATTTTCTTGTTGCAGATCTAAAATCAGCTTCACTGTGAGGCTTTGGTTACAAAGACTGTCAACAGATTTGGTCTCTAACAGAGTTTTGTGCCATCCTATCTCCTCAGGAAGCAGCTGAGAACTAAACTGAAGCTTGTAAATAAGGTTGAATGACTGTTGAAAGTTGTTTGTTTGAAACCGTTTTAACTGAACCTGAACAGATTAGTCTCAGATTTACATGAGGAGCAGCAGAACATCTGAAACATGATCAAACATGAACATAAACCCAGAATCTGAGGCAGAAACAGAGTTTTTATCAGTTCTCAGCAGCTTTAAAGTGAATCTCTGGTCTGAGCTCCTTTATTCTCCAACACAGCCTGAACCCTCTGAGATCAGCTTTCTGTCATTTCTTTAAGGAGTCTTCAGGAATAGTTATCCAGGCTTCTTGAAGGACATCCCAAAGCTCTTCTTTGGATGTGGGCTGCCTTTTGTTCCGTTCTCTGTCAGATGATCCCACACTGCTTCAATAATGTTGAGGTCCGGGCTCTGGGGAGGATTCATCCCTCCATAAGACCTGTTGCCACTGATTTTCAGTCCACTTCTTGTGTCATTTGGCACAGCTCAGCCTTTTCTCCCTGTTTCCCTTCCTTAAGAACGGCTTCTTGACAGCCACCCTTCCATGGAGACCATTTCTGATGAGGCTTGGGCCAACAGTAGATGGATCAGCTGAAGGTCCAGATGCATCTCTCAGGTCCTGTCAGGTCACAGCTGGATTTTTTCCTCTTTCTTAAGGACATCACTTTCAGATCCTGTTCATCTGCTGGAGATAGTTTTTTAGGCCTGACACTTCTTCTTTTGTCCTCCACTTGTCCAGTTTCCTCAAATGTTTTAAGGACACACTGCACACCATGCTGAGATATGCCAGGTTTTCAGCTAATAGCTCTTTGGGAATCACCTTGTTGCTGCAGAAATCCTATTTTCTGTCTGTCAAACTGTGTTTTCTTTGCTGTTTTTCATAGATGCAGCTAAAGAAATGGGAACAAATGATGTGTCTTTGTGACAGGCTGCTGGTAACAAAGTGCCTAAAGATCCAGTTTAAAATGGCTTCTTTGCTAAGTTGTCTGTTCTGTGTCGACACAACACTGGTTCATCCCTTGAGTTAGGAGCCTTTTTTCTGCCTGAATGCTTCATAGGTCCAGGTAAGAAAATGTCTGCTGAAACAGGCCACAGCTCGTCTCGTCCCCTGAGGAACCGAATCAACTGAGTTTGGTGAGAAATGTTCTTCTTCACGCTGAAAGTTTTCAGCTGTTTGGCTCCTCTCAGCCAATCAGAGACGAGAATGGGATAATATAATTCTTTATGTTCATATTTACTCGCTGGCCTCAGTGGGCGTGGCGTCTGTATTCCGAAATCTCTTTACAGGTTTCTTCTTCCCGTCCTTCCAGCTGGCCTCAGAGCTGGAGTCCATCAGTGACATCATCAGCAGGTGACACCCTTCCCATGGTGTCCTGCAGCCCCGCGGGTCGCCATGGGAGACCAGTCTTACCCAGAAGGCCGAGCTCAGGAGCTGTTTGATGAGTTTGTGTCAGCATCGACCTGTCGGGCGGTGCTCAGCTGTTTCAGCCAGCTGTGCGAACATCTGCAGTTGGACCGTGGCGCCGCCGAGAGGCCGCTGTACCGACTTATCAAACGTCGCCTCAATTACTGGAGGGCGAACGGACTGTGGGCCAAACTAGACCGACGGGCCGCTCAGCAGGAGTACCAGAAGGCCCGAGTCTGCACCAACATGACAGTGAGTTCTACAGAACCACCACAAACGTCACTTTTAGGAGAAAACTGTCTCTGATTGGTCCGCTGGTGTCTCCTCTGATTGGTCCGCTGGTGTCTCCTCTGATTGGTCTGCTGGTGTCTCCTCTGATTGGTCAGTGCGTGATCATCGGGGCGGGGCCTTGTGGTCTGAGAACGGCGGTGGAGCTGAGCTTCATGGGAGCTCGGGTGGTGGTGCTGGAGAAGAGGGACTCGTTCTCCAGGAACAATGTGCTCCACCTGTGGCCCTTCACCATCCACGACCTCCGTGGCCTCGGGGCCAAAAAGTTCCACGGGAAGTTCTCCGCTGGCTCCATCGACCACATCAGTGAGTGTTTGAGCCGTTCGCTGTGTGCGATCAGAGCAGCTGGACGGTCCCGTCAGCGCCGCCTTCTCCTGTCTGCAGGTATCCGCCAGCTGCAGCTGGTCCTGCTGAAGGTCGCCTTGCTGCTGGGGGCCGAAGTCCACGCCAACGTGGAGTTTAAGGAGCTGCTGGAGCCGCCGGAGAACCAGCGACACAGTGAGACAACGGAGGGTTCTCCAGTTAAAACCAGAACATTCTCTGTAAACGTCTGTTTGTAGGCCTGAGACCAGCAGAAGGGTTGGAGTTCCAGCTCAGTCTGTGTGGATGAAACAGAGAAAGTCATCACATAAAGTGATGCAGAAGGTCAAGGAAAGGAGGAACATTTGAGGTGTTTGCATCACCTGATGTGCTGGAGGCAGAAGGACTTCTTATGATTCATAAGTGTGGGCAGGAGAGGGTTAGGGGTTGAAGAGGAGAACAAGTGGACATACGAGTGTTTAGAGTCTGAGATGTTCCTGTATTTATCAGACGCTTTTATCCAAAGCGACTTACAAATGAAGATATAACATGTTATAATATACATGATATAATATGCTAACTTACAATAAGAGTTATTCAGTCCATGCAGACGCCTTCATCTGACAAATAACCATAACCAGCTCATCACAGATGGAGAGGGACGCAGCTTCATCTCGCTCTGCGTTCTCCATCTTTCTGAATGCCTGAGTTTGTTGTTGTTGGCGGTGAAGACGTCAACAGGAAGTGGCTCTATTAGCGACAGCTGAAATGGGGACAGCGCCACCTATGGTACCGGGGTATGACCTGCTTTGTGCCAGTGATTCCATTCATTCACCGCCATATATCCAAGGATAATTACCCTCAGATAAGGAGCAGAACCCAACTGTAATCCAGTTAATCTCATCATGTGGACCCGCTGAATGAGTCAAAAGACATGTTTCTGTATTCAGCAGACGCTTTTATCCAAAGCTAACAATAAGCTATCAATAAGCTAACAAAAAGCTATCAATAAGCTAACAATAAGCTATCAATAAGCTAACAATAAGCTATCAATAAGCTAACAAAAAGCTATCAATAAGCTAACAATAAGCTATCAATAAGCTAACAAAAAGCTAACAATAAGCTTCATAGAAGGAAACCACTAGAGTAGAGACAGGCCGGCATAGAGGGAAGTACAAGGGAAGTGCTGGGATAGGAGATGCTCTCTGAAGAGCTGGGTTTTCAGGAGCTTCTTGAAGATAGACAGGGACGCCCCTGTTCTGGTAGCGCTCGGTAGGTCATTCCACCATCGTGGGACGACACATGAACAGAGTTTGGATTGTCTTAGGCGTGGTGTAGGAGCTGCTAGACGACAATCCTGGGACCAACGGAGGGACCCAGTTGGGACAGAAGCCTTTGCAAGAGCCTTCAAGTAGATGGAGCCGTTCCATTAAGCTCTTTGTAGCTAACATCAGGGACAAAGTGTAAAGTGTGTGGTTTTAAAAGTGTTGAATGAAACAAACTGACTGTGGATCTGTCATCATCTACCTGTGCAGAGGTGGGCTGGAGGATGGAGGTGAGTCCGAAGTCTCATCCTGTAAGTCAGCTGGAGTTTGATGTCATCATCGGAGCAGACGGACGCAGGAACACGCTGCCAGGTACGGCAGCCTCACTGTTTCAGAGATACATGCAGACCCTGAAGTCTCGTATCACAGAAACAGCAAACCAAAGAGTTTTTAAACATGTTACAAAAGCACCTGGGATAGGTGGGTATGAACACAGGAGCTTTTAGGGAGGTTTAAAAGTGGCTGAAGGCTCTGAAGCCCATCATGGACAGGTGGGAGGCAGTAAAAGACAGAGGTATGAAGGAGAATCAACCAAAAGCTGGAGACTTTTTAAGGATGTTAGTGATGTGTTCAGTGGAAAGACTTGTTGGATAAAGCAGAGGGAGCTGCAATATTTAGTATGAGACGTAACAAGGCAGCCCACATCCAAAGAAGAGCTTTGGGATGTCCTTCAAGAAGCCTGGAGAACTATTCCTGAAGACATGGTGTACAACTGCAGAACAATACAACCAAGACTCAAAAACTGAGTCTGAGACTCAGCAGGGTTTTTAAAATCAAAGGTGAGGTCCATTTTATTTGGTTGGTGTTATCACCGTGGTGACCGTGTTTTATAACCATTTAATTTAGTTATAATCTGACCTGAACTAGAACGTTTTTATTGGAATATTATTATGGTTCCGTGTAAAATGTCGAGGATTAATCTGCTATTTTTAAGATTATGTTCTTCTTCTTCACCTGTGTCATGTTCACCTGTGTCGTGTTCACCTGTGTCATGTTCACCTGTGTCATGTTCACCTGTGTCCTGTTCACCTGTGTCCTGTTCACCTGTGTCATGTTCACCTGTGTCATGTTCACCTGTGTCATGTTCACCTGTGTCATGTTCACCTGTGTCCTGTTCACCTGTGTCATGTTCACCTGTGTCGTGTTCACCTGTGTCATGTTCACCTGTGTCGTGTTCACCTGTGTCATGTTCACCTGTGTCCTGTTCACCTGTGTCGTGTTCACCTGTGTCATGTTCACCTGTGTCATGTTCACCTGTGTCCTGTTCACCTGTGTCCTGTTCACCTGTGTCATGTTCACCTGTGTCGTGTTCACCTGTGTCATGTTCACCTGTGTCATGTTCACCTGTGTCCTGTTCACCTGTGTCCTGTTCACCTGTGTCCTGTTCACCTGTGTCATGTTCACCTGTGTCATGTTCACCTGTGTCATGTTCACCTGTGTCCTGTTCACCTGTGTCATGTTCACCTGTGTCATGTTCACCTGTGTCGTGTTCACCTGTGTCGTGTTCACCTGTGTCATGTTCACCTGTGTCATGTTCACCTGTGTCCTGTTCACCTGTGTCCTGTTCACCTGTGTCATGTTCACCTGTGTCATGTTCACCTGTGTCATGTCCACCTGTGTCATGTCCACCTGTGTCATGTTCACCTGTGTCATGTTCACCTGTGTCATGTTTACCTGTGTCATGTTCACCTGTGTCATGTTCACCTGTGTCATTTTCACCTGTGTCATGTTCACCTGTGTCATGTTCACCTGTGTCCTGTTCACCTGTGTCATGTTCACCTGTGTCATGTTCACCTGTGTCATGTTCACCTGTGTCATGTTCACCTGTGTCATGTCCACCTGTGTCATGTTCACCTGTGTCATGTTCACCTGTGTCATGTTCACCTGTGTCATGTTCACCTGTGTCCTGTTCACCTGTGTCATGTTCACCTGTGTCATGTTCACCTGTGTCATGTTCACCTGTGTCATGTCCACCTGTGTCATGTCCACCTGTGTCATGTTCACCTGTGTCATGTTCACCTGTGTCATGTTCACCTGTGTCATGTTCACCTGTGTCCTGTTCACCTGTGTCATGTTCACCTGTGTCATGTTCACCTGTGTCATGTTTACCTGTGTCATGTTTACCTGTGTCATGTTCACCTGTGTCATGTTCACCTGTGTCATGTTCACCTGTGTCCTGTTCACCTGTGTCATGTTCACCTGTGTCATGTTCACCTGTGTCATGTTTACCTGTGTCATGTTCACCTGTGTCATGTTTACCTGTGTCATGTTCACCTGTGTCATGTTCACCTGTGTCATGTTCACCTGTGTCATGTTCACCTGTGTCATGTTCACCTGTGTCATGTTTACCTGTGTCATGTTCACCTGTGTCATGTTCACCTGTGTCATGTTCACCTGTGTCATGTTTACCTGTGTCATGTTTACCTGTGTCATGTTCACCTGTGTCATGTTCACCTGTGTCATGTTCACCTGTGTCATGTTTACCTGTGTCATGTTCACCTGTGTCATGTTCACCTGTGTCATGTCCACCTGTGTCATGTTCACCTGTGTCATTTTCACCTGTGTCATGTTTACCTGTGTCATGTTTACCTGTGTCATGTTCACCTGTGTCATGTTCACCTGTGTCATGTCCACCTGTGTCATGTCCACCTGTGTCATGTTCACCTGTGTCATGTTCACCTGTGTCATTTTCACCTGTGTCATGTTCACCTGTGTCATGTTCACCTGTGTCATGTTCACCTGTGTCATGTTTACCTGTGTCATGTTCACCTGTGTCATGTTCACCTGTGTCATGTTTACCTGTGTCATGTTTACCTGTGTCATGTTCACCTGTGTCATGTTCACCTGTGTCATGTTCACCTGTGTCATGTTCACCTGTGTCATGTTCACCTGTGTCATGTTTACCTGTGTCATGTTCACCTGTGTCATGTTCACCTGTGTCATGTTCACCTGTGTCATGTTCACCTGTGTCATGTTTACCTGTGTCATGTTCACCTGTGTCATGTTCACCTGTGTCATGTTTACCTGTGTCATGTTCACCTGTGTCATGTTCACCTGTGTCATGTTTACCTGTGTCATGTTTACCTGTGTCATGTTCACCTGTGTCATGTTCACCTGTGTCATGTTCACCTGTGTCATGTTTACCTGTGTCATGTTTACCTGTGTCATGTTCACCTGTGTCATGTTCACCTGTGTCATGTTCACCTGTGTCATGTTCACCTGTGTGATGTTTACCTGTGTCATGTTCACCTGTGTCATGTTCACCTGTGTCATGTTTACCTGTGTCATGTTCACCTGTGTCATGTTTACCTGTGTCATGTTTACCTGTGTCATGTTCACCTGTGTCATGTTCACCTGTGTCATGTTTACCTGTGTCATGTTCACCTGTGTCATGTTCACCTGTGTGATGTTTACCTGTGTCATGTTCACCTGTGTCATGTTCACCTGTGTCATGTTCACCTGTGTCATGTTCACCTGTGTCATGTTCACCTGTGTCATGTTTACCTGTGTCATGTTCACCTGTGTCATGTTTACCTGTGTCATGTTTACCTGTGTCATGTTTACCTGTGTCATGTTTACCTGTGTCATGTTCACCTGTATGAACAGGCTTCAGGCGTAAAGAGTTCAGGGGAAAGTTGGCCATCGCCATCACGGCCAACTTTAAAAATAGAAACACTTCAGCTGAGGCCAAAGTGGAGGAGATCAGTGGAGTAGCTTTCATCTTCAACCAGAGGTTCTTCCAGGAGCTGCGGCAGGAAACCGGTCAGTCCTTTTACCTGTCTCTGTTCACACCTGCTCTGAATGTCATGCTAACATGTGCACCTGTTCCAGGGATTGACCTGGAGAACATTGTGTACTACAAGGACGACACCCACTACTTTGTTATGACGGCAAAGAAACAGAGTCTGTTGGAGAAGGGGGTGATTCTACAGGTAACTAAGGCAGGAGGTAACACACCTGGAGTCAGTCTACAGGTGGTAACACACCTGGGGTCAGTCTACAGGTGGTAACACACCTGGAGTCGGTCTACAGGTGGTAACACACCTGGAGTCAGCCTACAGGTGGTAACACACCTGGAGTCAGCCTACAGGTGGTAACTCACCTGGAGTCAGCCTACAGGTGGTAACTCACCTGGGGTCGGCCTACAGGTGGTAACACACCTGGAGTCGGCCTACAGGTGGTAACACACCTGGAGTCAGTCTACAGGTGGTAACACACCTGGAGTCAGTCTACAGGTGGTAACACACCTGGAGTCAGCCTACAGGTGGTAACACACCTGGAGTCAGTCTACAGGTGGTAACACACCTGGGGTCAGTCTACAGGTGGTAACACACCTGGAGTCGGTCTACAGGTGGTAACACACCTGGAGTCAGCCTACAGGTGGTAACACACCTGGAGTCAGCCTACAGGTGGTAACTCACCTGGAGTCAGCCTACAGGTGGTAACTCACCTGGGGTCGGCCTACAGGTGGTAACACACCTGGAGTCGGCCTACAGGTGGTAACACACCTGGAGTCAGTCTACAGGTGGTAACACACCTGGAGTCAGCCTACAGGTGGTAACACACCTGGAGTCAGCCTACAGGTGGTAACACACCTGGAGTCAGTCTACAGGTGGTAACTCACCTGGAGTCAGCCTACAGGTGGTAACACACCTGGAGTCAGCCTACAGGTGGTAACACACCTGGGGTCAACCTGCAGGTGGTAACTCACCTGGAGTCGGCCCGCAGGTGGTAACTCACCTGGAGTCAGCCTGCAGGTGGTAACTCACCTGGTGTCAGTCTACAGGTGGTAACACACCTGGAGTCGGCCTACAGGTGGTAACTCACCTGGAGTCAGTCCACAGGTGGTAACTCACCTGGAGTCAGTCCACAGGTGGTAACACACCTGGAGTCGGCCTACAGGTGGTAACACACCTGGGGTCGGTCTACAGGTGGTAACACACCTGGGGTCAGTCTACAGGTGGTAACACACCTGGAGTCAGTCTACAGGTGGTAACACACCTGGAGTCGGCCTACAGGTGGTAACTCACCTGGAGTCAGTCCACAGGTGGTAACACACCTGGAGTCGGCCTACAGGTGGTAACACACCTGGAGTCGGTCTACAGGTGGTAACACACCTGGGGTCAGTCTACAGGTGGTAACACACCTGGAGTCAGTCTACAGGTGGTAACACACCTGGAGTCGGCCCACAGGTGGTAACACACCAGGAGTCGGCCCACAGGTGGTAACACACCTGGAGTCGGCCTACAGGTGGTAACACACCTGGGGTCAGTCTACAGGTGGTAACACACCTGGGGTCAGTCTACAGGTGGTAACACACCTGGGGTCAGTCTACAGGTGGTAACTCACCTGCAGTCTGTCTACAGGTGGTAACACACCTGGAGTCGGCCTACAGGTGGTAACACACCTGGGGTCAGTCTACAGGTGGTAACACACCTGGAGTCGGTCTACAGGTGGTAACACACCTGGGGTCAGTCTACAGGTGGTAACACACCTGGAGTCAGTCTACAGGTGGTAACACACCTGGAGTCGGCCCGCAGGAGGTAACACACCTGGAGTCGGCCCGCAGGTGGTAACACACCTGGAGTCGGCCAGCAGGTGGTAACACACCTGGGGTCGGCCTACAAGTGGTAACACACCTGGGGTCAGCCTACAGGTGGTAACTCACCTGGGGTCGGCCTACAGGTGGTAACACACCTGGGGTCAGTCTACAGGTGGTAACACACCTAGGGTCAGCCTACAGGTGGTAACACACCTGGGGTCAGTCTACAGGTGGTAACTCACCTGGGGTCGGCCTACAGGTGGTAACACACCTGGGGTCAGTCTACAGGTGGTAACACACCTGGGGTCGGCCTACAAGTGGTAACACACCTGGGGTCGGCCTACAGGTGGTAACACACCTGGGGTCGGCCTACGGGTGGTAACACACCTGGGGTCAGTCTACAGGTGGTAACAGACCTGGGGTCAGCCTACAGGTGGTAACACACCTGGGGTCAGGCTACAGGTGGTAAAACACCTGGGGTCGGCCTACGGGTGGTAACACACCTGGGGTCGGCCTACGGGTGGTAACACACCTGGGGTCGGCCTACGGGTGGTAACACACCTGGAGTCAGCCTACGGGTGGTAACACACCTGGGGTCGGCCTACGGGTGGTAACACACCTGGAGTCAGCCTACGGGTGGTAACTCACCTGGGGTAGGCCTACAGGTGGTAACACACCTGGGGTCAGTCTACAGGTGGTAACACACCTGGAGTCTGTCTACAGGTGGTAACACACCTGGGGTCAGTCTACAGGTGGTAACTCACCTGGGGTCGGCCTACAGGTGGTAACACACCTGGGGTCAGTCTACAGGTGGTAACACACCTGGGGTCGGCCTACAAGTGGTAACACACCTGGGGTCGGCCTACAGGTGGTAACACACCTGGGGTCGGCCTACAGGTGGTAACACACCTGGGGTCAGTCTACAGGTGGTAACACACCTGGGGTCAGCCTACAGGTGGTAACACACCTGGGGTCAGGCTACAGGTGGTAACACACCTGGGGTCAGCCTACAGGTGGTAACACACCTGGGGTCGGCCTACGGGTGGTAACACACCTGGGGTCGGCCTACGGGTGGTAACACACCTGGAGTCAGCCTACGGGTGGTAACACACCTGGGGTCAGGCTACAGGTGGTAACACACCTGGGGTCAGCCTACAGGTGGTAACACACCTGGGGTCGGCCTACGGGTGGTAACACACCTGGAGTCAGCCTACAGGTGGTAACACACCTGGGGTCAGCCTACAGGTGGTAACACACCTGGAGTCAGTCTACAGGTGGTAACACACCTGGTGTCAGCCTACAGGTGGTAACACACCTGGGGTCGGCCTACAGGTGGTAACACACCTGGGGTCAGTCTACAGGTGGTAACACACCTGGGGTCAGGCTACAGGTGGTAACACACCTGGGGTCAGCCTACAGGTGGTAACACACCTGGGGTCGGCCTACAGGTGGTAACACACCTGGGGTCAGTCTACAGGTGGTAACACACCTGGGGTCGGCCTACGGGTGGTAACACACCTGGGGTCAGCCTACAGGTGGTAACACACCTGGAGTCAGTCTACAGGTGGTAACACACCTGGGGTCAGGCTACAGGTGGTAACACACCTGGGGTCAGCCTACGGGTGGTAACACACCTGGGGTCGGCCTACGGGTGGTAACACACCTGGAGTCAGCCTACAGGTGGTAACACACCTGGAGTCAGCCTACAGGTGGTAACACACCTGGGGTCAGCCTACAGGTGGTAACACACCTGGAGTCAGTCTACAGGTGGTAACACACCTGGGGTCGGCCTACGGGTGGTAACACACCTGGGGTCGGCCTACAGGTGGTGACACACCTGGAACAAGTTGTAATAAATCTTTTGTTCCTCCTTTAGGACTTCGCAGACACGGAGCTGCTCCTCTCTCGGGACAACGTGGACCAGGATGCATTGCAGGCTTATGCCCGTGAAGCTGCAGACTTCTCCACCAATCACCAGCTGCCGTTACTTGACTTTGCCATGAATCACTACGGCCAGCCAGATGTCGCCATGTTTGACTTCACCTGCATGTACGCATCAGAGAACGCCGCCATGGTCCGCCAACGCCACGGACACCAACTGCTGGTTACACTGGTGGGAGACAGTCTTCTGGAGGTGAGACGGGTGGAGACAGAGGGTGATGGAGGTGAAACAGGTGGAGACAGAGTGGGTGGTGCAGGTGAGACAGGTGGAGACAGAAAGGGTGATGGAGGTGAAACGGGTGGAGACAGGCGATGGAGGTGAAACGGGTGGAGACAGAGACGCTGGTGGAGGTGAAACGGGTGGAGACAGAGACGCTGGTGGAGGTGAAACGGGTGGAGACAGAGACGCTGGTGGAGGTGAAACGGGTGGAGACAGAGACGCTGGTGGAGGTGAAACGGGTGGAGACAGAGGGTGGTGGAGGTGAAACGGGTGGAGACAGGCGATGGAGGTGAAACGGGTGGAGACAGAGACGCTGGTGGAGGTGAAACGGGTGGAGACAGAGACGCTGGTGGAGGTGAAACGGGTGGAGACAGAGACGCTGGTGGAGGTGAAACGGGTGGAGACAGAGGGTGGTGGAGGTGAAACAGGTGGAGACAGAGACGCTGGTGGAGGTGAAACGGGTGGAGACAGAGGGTGGTGGAGGTGAAACAGGTGGAGACAGGCGATGGAGGTGAAACGGGTGGAGACATAGGGTGATGGAGGTGAAACAGGTGGAGACAGGCGATGGAGGTGAAACGGGTGGAGACATAGGGTGATGGAGGTGAAACAGGTGGAGACAGAGGGTGATGGAGGTGAAACAGGTGGAGACAGAGGGTGATGGAGGTGAAACAGGTGGAGACAGAGGGTGATGGAGGTGAAACGGGTGGAGAAAGAGAGGGTGGTGGAGGTGAAACGGGTGGAGACAGAGGGTGATGGAGATGAAACAGGTGGAGACAGAGACGCTGGTGCAGGTGAAACGGGTGGAGACAGGCGATGGAGGTGAAACGGGTGGAGACAGAGAGGGTGATGGAGGTGAAACAGGTGGAGATAGAAATGCTGGTGGAGGTGAAACAGGTGGAGACAGAAAGGGTGATGGAGGTGAAACGGGTGGAGATAGAAATGCTGGTGGAGGTGAAACGGGTGGAGACAGACGCTGGTGCAGGTGAAAAGGGTGGAGACAGAGGGTGGTGGAGGTGAAACGGGTGGAGATAGAGGGTGATGGAGGTGAAACAGGTGGAGACAGGCGATGGAGGTGAAACGGGTGGAGACAGAGAGGGCGATGGAGGTGAAACGGGTGGAGACAGAGAGGGTGATGGAGGTGAAACAGGTGGAGACAGAGAGGGTGGTGCAGGTGAAACAGATGGAGACAGAGACGCTGGTGGAGGTGAAACAGGTGGAGACAGAGACGCTGGTGCAGGTGAAACGGGTGGAGACAGGCGATGGAGGTGAAACGGGTGGAGACAGAGAGGGCGATGGAGGTGAAACGGGTGGAGACAGACAGGGTGACGGAGGTGAAACAGGTGGAGACAGAGGGTGGTGCAGGTGAAACGGGTGGAGACAGAGGGTGATGGAGGTGAAACGGGTGGAGACAGAGAGGGTGGTGCAGGTGAAACGGGTGGAGACAGAGAGGGTTATGGAGGTGAAACGGGTGGAGACAAAGAGGGTTATGGAGGTGAAACGGGTGGAGACAAAGAGGGTGATGGAGGTGAAACAGGTGGAGACAGAGAGGGTGGTGCAGGTGAAACGGGTGGAGACAGAGAGGGTTATGGAGGTGAAACGGGTGGAGACAAAGAGGGTTATGGAGGTGAAACAGGTGGAGACAAAGAGGGTGATGGAGGTGAAACAGGTGGAGACAGAGAGGGTACAGGTGAAACAGGTGGAGAGAGAGAGGCTGGTGCAGGTGAAACAGGTGGAGATAGAAATGCTGGTGGAGGTGAAACGGGTGGAGACAAAGAGGGTTATGGAGGTGAAACGGGTGGAGACAGAGACGCTGGTGCAGGTGAAACGGGTGGAGACAGGCGATGGAGGTGAAACGGGTGGAGACAGAGAGGGCGATGGAGGTGAAACGGGTGGAGACAGAGAGGGTGACGGAGGTGAAACAGGTGGAGACAGAGGGTGGTGCAGGTGAAACGGGTGGAGACAGAGGGTGATGGAGGTGAAACGGGTGGAGACAGAGAGGGTGGTGCAGGTGAAACGGGTGGAGACAGAGAGGGTTATGGAGGTGAAACGGGTGGAGACAAAGAGGGTGATGGAGGTGAAACAGGTGGAGACAGAGAGGGTACAGGTGAAACAGGTGGAGAGAGAGAGGCTGGTGCAGGTGAAACAGGTGGAGATAGAAATGCTGGTGGAGGTGAAACGGGTGGAGACAAAGAGGGTTATGGAGGTGAAACGGGTGGAGACAAAGAGGGTGATGGAGGTGAAACAGGTGGAGACAGAGACGTGAAGGTGAAACGGGTGGAGAAAGAGAGGCTGGTGCAGGTGAAACAGGTGGAGATAGAAATGCTGGTGGAGGTGAAACGGGTGGAGACAGGCGATGGAGATGAAACAGGTGGAGACAGAGAGGGTGGTGATGGTGAGACGGGTGGAGACAGAGAGGGTAGTGATGGTGAGACGGGTGGAGACAGAGAGGGTGGTGCAGGTGAAACAGGTGGATGACTTGTCCACATGTGTGTCCGCAGCCCTTCTGGCCGATGGGAACAGGTGTAGCTCGGGGGTTTCTGGCTGCTCTGGATTCTGCTTGGATGATACGAAGTTGGGCTCAAGGAGGAAGTCCTCTGGATGTGCTGGCTGAGAGGTGAGGACTCACCTGGACAGGACTCACCTGGACAGGACTCACCTGGACAGGACTCACCTGGACAGGACTCACCTGGACAGGACTGACCTGGACAGGACAGACCTGGACAGGACTCACCTGGACAGGACTCACCTGGACAGGACTCACCTGAACTGGACTGACCTGGACAGGACTGACCTGTCCAGGACTCACCTGAACTGGACAGACCTGGACAGGACTGACCTGGTCAGGACAGACCTGGACAGGACAGACCTGGACAGGACTCACCTGGACAGGACTCACCTGGACAGGACTCACCTGGACAGGACAGACCTGGACAGGACAGACCTGGACAGGACTCACCTGAACTGGACAGACCTGGACAGGACTGACCTGGTCAGGACAGACCTGGACAGGACAGACCTGGACAGGACTCACCTGGACAGGACTCACCTGGACAGGACAGACCTGGACAGGACTCACCTGGACAGGACAGACCTGGACAGGACTCACCTGGACAGGACTCACCTGGACAGGACTGACCTGGACAGGACTGACCTGGACAGGACTGACCTGGACAGGACTCACCTGGACAGGACAGACCTGGACAGGACTCACCTGGACAGGACTCACCTGGACAGGACTGACCTGGACAGGACTCACCTGGACAGGACTGACCTGGACAGGACTGACCTGGACAGGACAGACCTGGACAGGACTCACCTGGACAGGACTCACCTGGACAGGACAGACCTGGACAGGACTCACCTGGACAGGACAGACCTGGACAGGACTCACCTGGACAGGACTCACCTGGACAGGACTCACCTGGACAGGACTGACCTGGACAGGACTGACCTGGACAGGACTCACCTGGACAGGACTGACCTGGACAGGACTCACCTGGACAGGACAGACCTGGACATGACTCACCTGGACAGGACTGACCTGGACAGGACTGACCTGGACAGGACTCACCTGGACAGGACAGACCTGGACAGGACTCACCTGGACAGGACTCACCTGGACAGGACTCACCTGGACAGGACTCACCTGGACAGGACAGACCTGGACAGGACTCACCTGGACAGGACTCACCTGGACAGGACTCACCTGGACAGGACTCACCTGGACTCACCTGGACAGGACTGACATCCTTTAACGTCCCGTCCTTCTGTCCTACAGGGAGAGTTTGTACCGCCACCTCGCTCAGACGACTCCAGAGAACATGCAGAAGAACATCAGCCTGTTCTCAGTCGATCCGGCAACAAGATACCTGAACATCAACCCTCTGTCTATCACACCTGCCCAGGTAAATGCTCCCTGAGAGGCAGGTTAACAGGGAACCTTTAACTGCTGCTGAACTCGTGCTTTTCTTATTTCCAGGTGAGACACCTGGTGGACACGGGACAGGAGGTGGGGCCCAACACAGACCTCAGAGGCATGATGCGGCTGCCTTCCCCCGGACTCCTCAGACCAGGTGACCTCCATGTGCTGCAGGTGTATTTTCAGACAGATGTGGTTCACAGCGAGGCCTGGTGGGGCTGCAGTGTTGCTCCGTTCTTACAGTGATGCACCTTTCAGGTTCGGTTCAGAGAAGTCCAAGGGTTTGGTGACTGTAGCTTTCAGGAGATCAATCAGAGGCTGATGATGAGAACCGGGGTTCGTTTTGGTTCCGTTCATCATTTAAAAGTAGTTTTGGGGCAATTTTCCAGCTTTTGAAACCAAAATATCTCACAAACCTTCATGGAAACCTTCAGGTCTTCTTGCTAGTGTGTGATCAGCCCATTAAAAGAATCTAATTACTGGTTTTTCTCCCATTTATATGTCCAGAAGGTGCCTTTTTCTACCTCTGAGGAGGCTGTTGTTACCCATGGTTACAGCAACAGAATCCCCTTAGGTTCTGATTATAAAACATCAGCATTTCTGATGGCACCAAACCCCGGCATGTGGTGTGATCGGTGAGGCTTTGTCAGAGGGCCCAGAAACATGAATCAGGCACCGTTTCTAATGGAAGAGTTTCCAGAAAGTTTCCTTCCTTTTAACTCTGTGACGGTTGCAGCTGTATGAGTCGCAGCTCTAACCCAATTGGTCTGTTTTCTCCCTCAGAGCCCTTCTCTCGGTCCAATCAGCTGCTGACCTGGTGCCAGGAGCAGACTCACGGTTACCATGGCGCCGCTGTCAATGACCTGACTACTTCCTGGAAGAGTGGCCTTGCCTTGTGTGCTCTTATCCACCGATACCGACCCGATCTGATGTAAACCATTTACTTTTCATTCATCTTATTATTAATCTCTTTATTTACCGTGACACATAAAAAACTGATGAATCGATCAATAATACTGTGCATCAACAGCGTCTCAAACGTTTCATTCAGAGAGACGGTAAAGTTCTGGCATTTAAGCCACAAACGACATGGCTGAAGTCCAGCTTTACGTTCACTTAATGCTTCAGTGTCGGTGTAAATTGTGTCTCTCTGCTTTCTCTAACTTTCATGAAACTGAGCCCCATTTTGTGTTGACTTCCTGTTTCCCTCAGAGACTTCGACTCTCTGGATGAGTCTTCGGTGGAGGAAAATATTCGCCTCGCCTTCGATGCGGCGGAGCAGGAGTTTGGAATTTCTCCTCTGATGACGGTGGAAGAAATGTCCTCCGTTGGAGAACCCGACTCTCTGTCCATGGTGATGTACCTGAGTCAGTTCTACCAGCTGCTCAAAGAAACACCGCCCCCTGCTGGTGAGACTGCTGCCTGCACCCAGATCAGCTGATTTTTAACCGCAGTTTGGAAAGTGAAGAAAAACAGCAATGAAACAAGACAAACTAAATTAAAGTTAGACTAAGAAGCCTTGTGTTTAAGTGTTGTTGAGGGGTATAAATGACTGCCAAATGATAAAAAAACCTGTTGATTTAGTCTCCAGTAGAAAGTGATGGATGGATACATGCAGTTTCTTAACTGACTGACCTGAGCCATGAACAGGTTGTTCATCATGTGGAAACAGATGTTTTCTATGCAGTGAGAAGTCTGGTGAAACCTTCTCTTCCCCACAAAGGAGCTGAAACGGTCCTTCAGTGGTTCCTCTCCTGGTTGTTGGACTGCTGTAGTTCTGTATTTGGGCATCAGTCGGTCTGCTGTGGTCCAAACTGAGCAGCTCCTCTTTAACTGGGATTAAAAAGCCTGATCACATGACTCTGCTCTGGTCTTCCCTTCGTTGGCTTTTACTGCTGTCTGCTGGGTTGTGTTTTTATTGTCTTTGTTCTTAGTTATTTGTTTCAGTCTTAGTTTTAGCTTTAGCTAGTTTTACTGGACTGTATTGTTAATCCAGCTCTTTGCTCAGAGTTGTGCCTTTAAATGTTCCCTGTAAATAAACCTGAGCTGGACCATGTTGTTGGTCAGTGAATCAGCTGATGTTGGTGTTTGTTTCAGGCTGCCTCAGTCACAGCGCTGACCTGAGATCAGCTCTCATCACTCCAGCCTCCCTCCTCAGCAGACTGGGAAGCAGTCCGTCCAGGAAGAGAAACCCAAAGGTAGCTGCAGCTCTTCAGATCTACAGCATTGTGTCGGAGCTCTAAGGTGGTGTTAATATTCTGTCTCTGCAGGAGAACCGCAAAGCTCTGGGGAAAAGGAGGAAGACGAGTGAGCCGGGCAGACAACCTCCGGAGGTTGGTATTAACACAATATCTGTGAGTCTCTGAGAGCATTTCCTCAAGAACAACAATATGTTTATGACCTGTTACAAAAATAAATTATTAAGCACAAAAATATTAATGATGATAAAAGAAAGTGTGAAAGACAGATAAACATCACACTGATAATGAACTCTTAGTTAAGAATGATAACAACAAATAAGACTAAACAAAAAATATATATCTGACGAGGGCAAAGACTCGTAAGTGAGGACAAAGACTCATAAGTGAGGACAAAGACTCGTAAATGAGGACAAAGACTCGTAAGTGAGGGCAGAGACTCGTAAGTGAGGGCAAAGACTCATAAGTGAGGACAAAGACTCGTAAGTGAGGACAAAGACTCGTAAGTGAGGGCAAAGACTCATAAGTGAGGGCAGAGACTCGTAAGTGAGGACAAAGACTCGTAAGTGAGGACAAAGACTCGTAAGTGAGGACAAAGACTCGTAAGTGAGGGCAGAGACTCGTAAGTGAGGACAAAGACTCGTAAGTGAGGACAAAGACTCATAAGTGAGGGCAGAGACTCGTAAGTGAGGACAAAGACTCGTAAGTGAGGACAAAGACTCGTAAGTGAGGACAAAGACTCGTAAGTGAGGGCAAAGACTCATAAGTGAGGGCAGAGACTCGTAAGTGAGGACAAAGACTCGTAAGTGAGGACAAAGACTCATAAGTGAGGGCAGAGACTCGTAAGTGAGGACAAAGACTCGTAAGTGAGGGCAGAGACTCGTAAGTGAGGACAAAGACTCGTAAGTGAGGACAAAGACTCGTAAGTGAGGACAAAGACTCGTAAGTGAGGGCAGAGACTCGTAAGTGAGGACAAAGACTCGTAAGTGAGGACAAAGACTCATAAGTGAGGGCAGAGACTCGTAAGTGAGGACAAAGACTCGTAAGTGAGGACAAAGACTCGTAAGTGAGGACAAAGACTCGTAAGTGAGGGCAAAGACTCATAAGTGAGGGCAGAGACTCGTAAGTGAGGACAAAGACTCGTAAGTGAGGACAAAGACTCATAAGTGAGGGCAGAGACTCGTAAGTGAGGACAAAGACTCGTAAGTGAGGGCAGAGACTCGTAAGTGAGGACAAAGACTCGTAAGTGAGGGCAAAGACTCATAAGTGAGGGCAGAGACTCGTAAGTGAGGACAAAGACTCGTAAGTGAGGGCAAAGACTCATAAGTGAGGGCAGAGACTCGTAAGTGAGGACAAAGACTCGTAAGTGAGGACAAAGACTCGTAAGTGAGGACAAAGACTCGTAAGTGAGGGCAGAGACTCGTAAGTGAGGACAAAGACTCGTAAGTGAGGACAAAGACTCGTAAGTGAGGGCAGAGACTCGTAAGTGAGGACAAAGACTCGTAAGTGAGGACAAAGACTCGTAAGTGAGGGCAAAGACTCATAAGTGAGGGCAGAGACTCGTAAGTGAGGGCAGAGACTCGTAAGTGAGGACAAAGACTCGTAAGTGAGGGCAAAGACTCGTAAGTGAGGACAAAGACTCGTAAGTGAGGACAAAGACTCGTAAGTGAGGACAAAGACTCGTAAGTGAGGGCAAAGACTCGTAAGTGAGGGCAAAGACGCGTAAGTGAGGGCAAAGACTCGTAAGTGAGGACAAAGACTCGTAAGTGAGGACAAAGACTCGTAAGTGAGGGCAAAGACTCATAAGTGAGGGCAGAGACTCGTAAGTGAGGACAAAGACTCGTAAGTGAGGACAAAGACTCGTAAGTGAGGACAAAGACTCATAAGTGAGGGCAGAGACTCGTAAGTGAGGACAAAGACTCGTAAGTGAGGACAAAGACTCGTAAGTGAGGACAAAGACTCGTAAGTGAGGGCAAAGACTCATAAGTGAGGGCAGAGACTCGTAAGTGAGGGCAGAGACTCGTAAGTGAGGACAAAGACTCGTAAGTGAGGGCAAAGACTCATAAGTGAGGGCAGAGACTCGTAAGTGAGGACAAAGACTCGTAAGTGAGGGCAAAGACTCATAAGTGAGGGCAGAGACTCGTAAGTGAGGACAAAGACTCGTAAGTGAGGACAAAGACTCGTAAGTGAGGACAAAGACTCGTAAGTGAGGGCAGAGACTCGTAAGTGAGGACAAAGACTCGTAAGTGAGGACAAAGACTCGTAAGTGAGGGCAGAGACTCGTAAGTGAGGACAAAGACTCGTAAGTGAGGACAAAGACTCGTAAGTGAGGGCAAAGACTCATAAGTGAGGGCAGAGACTCGTAAGTGAGGGCAGAGACTCGTAAGTGAGGACAAAGACTCGTAAGTGAGGGCAAAGACTCGTAAGTGAGGGCAAAGACTCGTAAGTGAGGACAAAGACTCGTAAGTGAGGACAAAGACTCGTAAGTGAGGGCAGAGACTCATAAGTGAGGACAAAGACTCATAAGTGAGGGCAGAGACTCGTAAGTGAGGACAAAGACTCGTAAGTGAGGACAAAGACTCATAAGTGAGGGCAGAGACTCGTAAGTGAGGACAAAGACTCGTAAGTGAGGACAAAGACTCGTAAGTGAGGGCAAAGACTCATAAGTGAGGGCAGAGACTCGTAAGTGAGGGCAGAGACTCGTAAGTGAGGGCAAAGACTCGTAAGTGAGGACAAAGACTCGTAAGTGAGGGCAGAGACTCGTAAGTGAGGGCAGAGACTCCCAAGTGAGGGCAAAGACTCGTAAGTGAGGGCAAAGACTCGTAAGTGAGGGCAAAGACTCGTAAGTGAGGACAAAGACTCGTAAGTGAGGACAAAGACTCGTAAGTGAGGACAAAGACTCGTAAGTGAGGACAAAGACTCGTAAGTGAGGACAAAGACTAGTAAGTGAGGACAAAGACTAGTAAATGAGGGCAAAGACTCGTAAGTGAGGACAAAGACTCGTAAGTGAGGGCAAAGACTCGTAAGTGAGGACAAAGACTCGTAAGTGAGGGCAAAGACTCGTAAGTGAGGGCAGAGACTCGTAAGTGAGGACAAAGACTCGTAAGTGAGGACAAAGACTCGTAAGTGAGGACAAAGACTCGTAAGTGAGGACAAAGACTCGTAAAAGAGGACAAAGACTCGTAAAAGAGGACAAAGACTCGTAAAAGAGGACAAAGACTCGTAAAAGAGGACAAAGACTCGTAGGTGAGGACAAAGACTCGTAAAAGAGGACAAAGACTCGTAAAAGAGGACAAAGACTCGTAGGTGAGGACAAAGACTCCTAAGTGAGGGCAAAGACTCGTAAGTGAGGGCAAAGACTCGTAAGTGAAGGCAAAGACTCGTAAGTGAGGGCAAAGACTCGTAAGTGAGGACAAAGACTCGTAAGTGAGGACAAAGACTCGTAAAAGAGGACAAAGACTCGTAGGTGAGGACAAAGACTCGTAAGTGAGGACAAAGACTCGTAAGTGAGGACAAAGACTCGTAAGTGAGGACAAAGACTTGTAAGTGAGGACAAAGACTCGTAAGTGAGGACAAAGACTTGTGAGGACAAAGACTCGTAAGTGAGGGCAAAGACTCGTAAGTGAGGACAAAGACTCGTAAGTGAGGACAAAGACTCGTAAGTGAGGGCAAAGATTCGTAAGTGAGGGCAAAGACTCGTAAGTGAGGACAATGACTCGTAAGTGAGGACTCATAAGTGAGGACAAAGACTCGTAAGTGAGGGCAAAGACTCGTAAGTGAGGGCAAAGACTCGTAAGTGAGGGCAACGACTCGTAAGTGAGGACAAAGACTCGTAAGTGAGGACAAAGACTCGTAGGTGAGGACAAAGACTCGTAAGTGAGGACAAAGACTCGTAAGTGAGGACAAAGACTCGTAAGTGAGGACAATCACTCGTAAGTGAGGACAAAGACTCGTAAGTGAGGGCAAAGACTCGTAAATGAGGACAAAGACTCGTAAGTGAGGGCAAAGACTCGTAAATGAGGACAAAGACTCGTAAGTGAGGGCAAAGACTCGTAAATGAGGGAAAAGACTCGTAAGTGAGGGCAACGACTCGTAAGTGAGGGCAACGACTCGTAAGTGAGGGCAGAGACTCGTAAATGAGGACAAAGACTCGTAAGTGAGGACTCATAAGTGAGGAAAAAGACTCGTAAGTGAGGACAAAGACTCGTAAGTGAGGGCAAAGACTCGTAAGTGAGGACAAAGACTCGTAAGTGAGGGCAAAGACTCGTAAGTGAGGACAATGACTCGTAAGTGAGGACTCATAAGTGAGGACAAAGACTCGTAAGTGAGGACAAAGACTCGTAAGTGAGGACAAAGACTCATAAGTGAGGACAAAGATTCGTAAGTGAGGACAAAGACTCGTAAGTGAGGACTCATAAGTGAGGACAAAGATTCGTAAGTGAGGACAAAGACTCATTAGTGAGGACTCATAAGTGAGGACAAAGACTCGTAAGTGAGGGCAAAGACTCGTAAGTGAGGGCAAAGACTCGTAGGTGAGGACAAAGACTCGTAAGTGAGGACATAGACTCGTAAGTGAGGACAAAGACTCCTAAGTGAGGACAAAGACTTGTGAGGACAAAGACTCGTAAGTGAGGGCAACGACTCGTAAGTGAGGGCAGAGACTCGTAAATGAGGACAAAGACTCGTAAGTGAGGACTCATAAGTGAGGAAAAAGACTCGTAAGTGAGGGCAAAGACTCGTAAGTGAGGACAAAGATTCGTAAGTGAGGACAAAGACTCATAAATGAGGACAAAGACTCATAAGTGAGGACAAAGACTCGTAAGTGAGGGCAAAGACTCGTAAGTGAGGGCAAAGACGCGTAAGTGAGGGCAAAGACTCGTAAGTGAGGACAAAGACTCGTAAGTGAGGACAAAGACTCGTAAGTGAGGACAAAGACTCGTAAGTGAGGGCAAAGACTCGTAAGTGAGGACAAAGATTCGTAAGTGAGGACAAAGACTCGTAAGTGAGGACAAAGACTCGTAAGTGAGGACAAAGACTCGTAAGTGAGGACAAAGACTCGTAAGTGAGGGCAAAGACTCGTAAGTGAGGACAAAGACTCGTAAGTGAGGACAAAGACTCGTAAGTGAGGGCAAAGACTCGTAAGTGAGGACAATGACTCGTAAGTGAGGACTCATAAGTGAGGACAAAGACTCGTAAGTGAGGACAAAGACTCGTAAGTGAGGACAAAGACTCGTAAGTGAGGACAAAGACTCGTAAGTGAGGACAAAGACTCATAAGTGAGGACAAAGATTCGTAAGTGAGGACAAAGACTCGTAAGTGAGGACTCATAAGTGAGGACAAAGATTCGTAAGTGAGGACAAAGACTCGTAAGTGAGGACTCATAAGTGAGGACAAAGACTCGTAAGTGAGGGCAAAGACTCGTAAGTGAGGGCAAAGACTCGTAAAAGAGGACAAAGACTCGTAAGTGAGGACAAAGACTCGTAAGTGAGGACAAAGACTCGTAAGTGAGGACAAAGACTTGTGAGGACAAAGACTCGTAAGTGAGGGCAACGACTCGTAAGTGAGGGCAGAGACTCGTAAATGAGGACAAAGACTCGTAAGTGAGGACTCATAAGTGAGGAAAAAGACTCGTAAGTGAGGGCAAAGACTCGTAAGTGAGGACAAAGACTCGTAAGTGAGGACAAAGACTCGTAAGTGAGGAAAAAGACTCGTAAGTGAGGGCAAAGACTCGTAAGTGAGGACAATGACTCGTAAGTGAGGACTCATAAGTGAGGACAAAGACTCGTAAATGAGGACAAAGACTCGTAAGTGAGGACAAAGACTCGTAAGTGAGGACAAAGATTCGTAAGTGAGGACAAAGACTCGTAAGTGAGGACAAAGATTCGTAAGTGAGGACAAAGACTCATAAATGAGGACAAAGACTCGTAAGTGAGGACAAAGACTCGTAAGTGAGGGCAAAGACTCGTAAGTGAGGGCAAAGACTCGTAAGTGAGGGCAAAGACTCGTAAGTGAGGACAAAGACTCGTAAGTGAGGACAAAGACTCGTAAGTGAGGACAAAGACTCGTAAGTGAGGGCAAAGACTCGTAAGTGAGGACAAAGACTCATAAATGAGGACAAAGACTCGTAAGTGAGGACAAAGACTCGTAAGTGAGGACAAAGACTCGTAAGTGAGGACAAAGACTCGTAAGTGAGGACAAAGACTCGTGAGGACAAAGACTCGTAAGTGAGGACAAAGAATCGTAAGTGAGGACAAAGACTCGTAAGTGAGGGCAGAGACTCGTAAGTGAGGACAGAGACTCGTAAGTGAGGACAAAGACTCGTAAGTGAGGGCAAAGATTTGCAACATAAGACAAAGACTAAAAAATGAAGATGAATACTTACTTATGACCAAAAGACTTTCTACTTAAGACAAATCCTTTACTTACCCGTAAAATGACAATATCACTTGCTGACGAAGTTGCTAAAAACAGAAGACTGTGATCTTCATTCATTCTCATGTTTCATTTTGTTTCAAAGTCAAGTGACCCCACCGACGACTTGGATGATGCGTCTGTGGGCAGGGCGAACCGGTCCAGAGTCCGTATGATGGCCAATCAGCTGCAGGCAAAGTTAGCTGAGAGCTCAGCCACATGCAGGTCTTCTTCTCCCTCTGCTGCAGCTTTTCGTCAGCAGGTGGGTGCAGACTGATTTCTGATCAATCATATCAATGTCCTGTCAATCAAGGAAAAGTCACATGAGATTTTGATTACACAACTTACTGTAACTAAAATCAGATGTAAATGAAATCTTAAACCTGGCGTCACCCAGCAGGGGGAGCTGTTGTCGAGCCTCCCTTCACCATCAGAGAGTGCAGACAGTCAGCCTTTGGCCTTTGCTCCGGCTCAGACGTCACCATGGAGGCCGGTGAAGACAGTAGAACTCAATAGAGATATAATCTCCTGCATCTTTAGTCGAATCTCCTGAATCTTTAGCTGAATCTCCTGCATCTTTAGCTGAATCTCCTGCATCTTTAGCTGAATCTCCTGCATCTTTAGCTGAATCTCCTGCATCTTTAGCTGAATCTCCTGCATCTTTAGCTGAATCTCCTGCATCTTTAGCTGAATCTCCTGCATCTTTAGCTGAATCTCCTGCATCTTTAGCTGAATCTCCTGCATCTTTAGCTGAATCTCCTGCATCTTTAGCTGAATCTCCTGCATCTTTAGCTGAATCTCCTGCATCTTTAGTCGAATCTCCTGCATCTTTAGTGGAGTCTCCTGCATCTTTAGTTGAGTCTCCTGCATCTTTAGTGGAGTCTCCTGCATCTTTAGTGGAGTCTCCTGCATCTTTAGTCGAGTCTCCTGCATCTTTAGCTGAATCTCCTGCATCTTTAGCTGAATCTCCTGCATCTTTAGCTGAATCTCCTGCATCTTTAGCTGAATCTCCTGCATCTTTAGCTGAATCTCCTGCATCTTTAGCTGAATCTCCTGCATCTTTAGCTGAATCTCCTGCATCTTTAGCTGAATCTCCTGCATCTTTAGCTGAATCTCCTGCATCTTTAGCTGAATCTCCTGCATCTTTAGCTGAATCTCCTGCATCTTTAGTGGAGTCTCCTGCATCTTTAGTTGAGTCTCCTGCATCTTTAGTGGAGTCTCCTGCATCTTTAGTGGAGTCTCCTGCATCTTTAGTGGAGTCTCCTGCATCTTTAGTCGAGTCTCCTGCATCTTTAGTTGAGTCTCCTGCATCTTTAGTTGAGTCTCCTGCATCTTTAGTTGAGTCTCCTGCATCTTTAGTTGAGTCTCCTGCATCTTTAGTTGAGTCTCCTGCATCTTTAGTCGAATCTCCTGCATCTTTAGTGGAGTCTCCTGCATCTTTAGTTGAGTCTCCTGCATCTTTAGTGGAGTCTCCTGCATCTTTAGTTGAGTCTCCTGCATCTTTAGTTGAGTCTCCTGCATCTTTAGTTGAGTCTCCTGCATCTTTAGTGGAGTCTCCTGCATCTTTAGTGGAGTCTCCTGCATCTTTAGTGGAGTCTCCTGCATCTTTAGTGGAGTCTCCTGCATCTTTAGTGGAGTCTCCTGCATCTTTAGTCGAGTCTCCTGCATCTTTAGCTGAATCTCCTGCATCTTTAGCTGAATCTCCTGCATCTTTAGCTGAATCTCCTGCATCTTTAGCTGAATCTCCTGCATCTTTAGCTGAATCTCCTGCATCTTTAGTCGAATCTCCTGCATCTTTAGCTGAATTTCCTGCATCTTTAGCTGAATCTCCTGCATCTTTAGTCGAGTCTCCTGCATCTTTAGCTGAATTTCCTGCATCTTTAGCTGAATCTCCTGCATCTTTAGTCGAATCTCCTGCGTCTTTAGCTGAATCTCCTGCATCTTTAGTCGAGTCTCCTGCATCTTTAGTCGAGTCTCCTGCATCTTTAGTCGAGTCTCCTGCATCTTTAGTCGAATCTCCTGCATCTTTAGTCGAGTCTCCTGCATCTTTAGTCGAGTCTCCTGCATCTTTAGTCGAGTCTCCTGCATCTTTAGTCGTGTCTCCTGCATCTTTAGTCGAGTCTCCTGCATCTTTAGTCGAGTCTCCTGCATCTTTAGTCGAGTCTCCTGCATCTTTAGTCGAGTCTCCTGCATCTTTAGTCGAGTCTCCTGCATCTTTAGTCGAGTCTCCTGCATCTTTAGCTGAATCTCCTGCATCTTTAGTCGAGTCTCCTGCATCTTTAGTCGAGTCTCCTGCATCTTTAGTCGAGTCTCCTCCATCTTTAGTCCAATCTCCTGCATCTTTAGTCGAATCTCCTGCATCTTTAGTCGAGTCTCCTCCATCTTTAGTCCAATCTCCTGCATCTTTAGTGGAGTCTCCTGCATCTTTAGTGGAGTCTCCTGCATCTTTAGTCGAATCTCCTGCATCTTTAGTCGAGTCTCCTGCATCTTTAGTCGTGTCTCCTGCATCTTTAGTCGAGTCTCCTGCATCTTTAGTCGAGTCTCCTGCATCTTTAGCCGAGTCTCCTGCATCTTTAGTCGAGTCTCCTGCATCTTTAGCCGAGTCTCCTGCATCTTTAGTCGAGTCTCCTGCATCTTTAGTCGAATCTCCTGCATCTTTAGTCGAGTCTCCTCCATCTTTAGTCCAATCTCCTGCATCTTTAGTCGAGTCTCCTGCATCTTTAGTCGAATCTCCTGCATCTTTAGTCCAATCTCCTGCATCTTTAGTCGAGTCTCCTCCATCTTTAGTCCAATCTCCTGCATCTTTAGTCGAGTCTCCTGCATCTTTAGTCGAGTCTCCTGCATCTTTAGTCGTGTCTCCTGCATCTTTAGTCGAGTCTCCTGCATCTTTAGTCGAGTCTCCTGCATCTTTAGCCGAGTCTCCTGCATCTTTAGTCGAGTCTCCTGCATCTTTAGTCGAGTCTCCTGCATCTTTAGTCGAATCTCCTGCATCTTTAGTCGAGTCTCCTCCATCTTTAGTCCAATCTCCTGCATCTTTAGTCGAGTCTCCTGCATCTTTAGTCCAATCTCCTGCATCTTTAGTCGAATCTCCTGCATCTTTAGTCGAGTCTCCTCCATCTTTAGTCCAATCTCCTGCATCTTTAGTCGAGTCTCCTGCATCTTTAGTCGAGTCTCCTGCATCTTTAGTCGAGTCTCCTGCATCTTTAGTCGAGTCTCCTGCATCTTTAGTCGAGTCTCCTGCATCTTTAGTCCAATCTCCTGCATCTTTAGTCGAGTCTCCTGCATCTTTAGTCGAGTCTCCTGCATCTTTAGTCGAATCTCCTGCATCTTTAGTCGAGTCTCCTGCATCTTTAGTCGAATCTCCTGCATCTTTAGTCGAGTCTCCTGCATCTTTAGTCGAGTCTCCTGCATCTTTAGTCGAGTCTCCTGCATCTTTAGTCGAGTCTCCTGCATCTTTAGTCCAATCTCCTGCATCTTTAGTCGAGTCTCCTGCATCTTTAGTCGAGTCTCCTGCATCTTTAGTCGAGTCTCCTGCATCTTTAGTCGAGTCTCCTGCATCTTTAGTCGAGTCTCCTGCATCTTTAGTCGAGTCTCCTGCATCTTTAGCTGAATCTCCTGCATCTTTAGTCGAGTCTCCTGCATCTTTTTTAACCTCTCAGAGTCCAGACTGAACTCAAGGTCTAACTGTCACCTGTCTTTGTCAAAGAAACGAACTCTTCAACAAGAGCAGATGAGTTTTCGGTTCAAGGAGAGGATCAAGTGTCAGGATGTGTCCGGCAGGGATGAGCAGGTACTGAATCCTTTCTGTAGGCCCATCGGACCCATCGGACCTTGGTCTGGGTCTAAGGTTCGGTCCCTCTGTGTCTTTAAGAAACCTAAGTGAGGACTCGGTGGTGGTTGTGTCCCCCAGATGTCCTCCTCTGTCTGCCTGCAGCGTCTCGGTGTTTCATGTGACTGATGACAAACTGGAATGAATGGTTTCTGTTGAAGTGGCGGCTGGCCTGAGGTCGGCCTGCAGCGCTGTCAAAGGCACTTTGTATAGCTGGTAAAATGAAATGTTTCCACACAGAATTCACTCTGTACTTGACAACATAAACAGAAAAACGCCTGAAGAAGAAATCAGATTCCATTTTTTGGTCAAACAATAACTGTAGTTGTGCAATCTTCAAAGCTCATTGGAACTCACTGAAACACTGACTGTGCTGTTGTCTGAAAACACTCCATTTCCCATGAGCCTCAGCGGTGGGAAGTGGAGCCGTCTGTTAGTAGCTGTGCTTTGTCCTTACCCCCGTCTGTCTGTCCATGTGTCTGTCTGTGTCCAAGTGTCTCCGGATGTACACTGGGGGAGTGAGCTCATTGGCTGAGCAGATAACCAATCGCATTAAGGCACTGAGTCAGCAGGAAGGTGGCGTGGTAAGAGCTTCTTCTTCTAGGGCAGATGGAGGGTTGTTGTGAGATTCAGGATCAGCTGTTCAAACAGTTCATCTTCATCAGTCTGAGCTGAGAGCTGCATTCAGTTCCTCTGATTATGTTTCCTCTGTTTGTTTCCTCACTTCCTTCAGTGCTTCCTTCAGTGCTTCCTTCAGTGCTTCCTTCAGTGCTTCCTTCTGAGTTTCATGCATCTTTTCTCACTCCCTTCAGTGCTTCCTTCAGTGCTTCCTTCAGTGCTTCCTTCAGTTCTTCCTTCAGTGCTTCCTTCAGTGTTTCCTTCTGAGTTTCATGCATCTTTTCTCACTCCCTTCAGTGCTTCCTTCATCTCCCCTCACTTCCTTCAGTGCTTCATTAATCTATTTTCACTCCTTTCAGTGTTTCCTTCAGTGCTTCCTTCAGTGCTTCCTTCAGTGCTTCCTTCATCTCTCCTCACTTCCTTCAGTGCTTCCTTCGTCTCTCCTCACTTCCTTCAGTGTTTCATTAATCTTTTCTCACTCCCTTCAGTGTCTCCTTCAGTGCTTCCTTCAGTGCTTCCTTCAGTGCTTCCTTCATCTCCCCTCACTTCCTTCAGTGCTTCATTAATCTATTTTCACTCCTTTCAGTGTTTCCTTCAGTGCTTCCTTCAGTGCTTCCTTCAGTCTTTCATTAATCTATTTTCACTCCTTTCAGTGTTTCCTTCAGTGCTTCCTTCAGTGCTTCCTTCAGTGCTTCCTTCATCTCTCCTCACTTCCTTCAGTGCTTCCTTCGTCTCTCCTCACTTCCTTCAGTGTTTCATTAATCTTTTCTCACTCCCTTCAGTGTCTCCTTCAGTGCTTCCTTCGTCTCTCCTCACTTCCTTCAGTGTCTCCTTCAGTGCTTCCTTCATCTCTCCTCACTTCCTTCAGTGCTTCCTTCAGTGCTTCCTTCAGTGCTTCCTTCGTCTCTCCTCACTTCCTTCAGTGCTTCCTTCAGTGCTTCCTTCAGTGCTTCCTTCGTCTCTCCTCACTTCCTTCAGTGCTTCCTTCAGTGCTTCCTTCGTCTCTCCTCACTTCCTTCAGTGTTTCATTAATCTTTTCTCACTCCCTTCAGTGTCTCCTTCAGTGCTTCCTTCGTCTCTCCTCACTTCCTTCAGTGTCTCCTTCACTGCTTCCTTCATCTCTCCTCACTTCCTTCAGTGTTTCATTAATCTTTTCTCACTCCCTTCAGTGTCTCCTTCAGTGCTTCCTTCATCTCTCCTCACTTCCTTCAGTGCTTCCTTCAGTGCTTCCTTCAGTGCTTCCTTCGTCTCTCCTCACTTCCTTCAGTGCTTCCTTCAGTGCTTCCTTCAGTGCTTCCTTCGTCTCTCCTCACTTCCTTCAGTGCTTCCTTCAGTGCTTCCTTCGTCTCTCCTCACTTCCTTCAGTGTTTCATTAATCTTTTCTCACTCCCTTCAGTGTCTCCTTCAGTGCTTCCTTCGTCTCTCCTCACTTCCTTCAGTGTCTCCTTCAGTGCTTCCTTCGTCTCTCCTCACTTCCTTCAGTGTTTCCTTCAGTGCTTCCTTCAGTGCTTCCTTCAGTCTTTCATTAATCTATTTTCACTCCTTTCAGTGTTTCCTTCAGTGCTTCCTTCAGTGCTTCCTTCAGTGCTTCCTTCATCTCTCCTCACTTCCTTCAGTGCTTCCTTCGTCTCTCCTCACTTCCTTCAGTGTTTCATTAATCTTTTCTCACTCCCTTCAGTGTCTCCTTCAGTGCTTCCTTCGTCTCTCCTCACTTCCTTCAGTGTCTCCTTCAGTGCTTCCTTCATCTCTCCTCACTTCCTTCAGTGTTTCATTAATCTTTTCTCACTCCCTTCAGTGTCTCCTTCAGTGCTTCCTTCATCTCTCCTCACTTCCTTCAGTGCTTCCTTCAGTGCTTCCTTCAGTGCTTCCTTCGTCTCTCCTCACTTCCTTCAGTGCTTCCTTCAGTGCTTCCTTCAGTGCTTCCTTCGTCTCTCCTCACTTCCTTCAGTGCTTCCTTCAGTGCTTCCTTCGTCTCTCCTCACTTCCTTCAGTGTTTCATTAATCTTTTCTCACTCCCTTCAGTGTCTCCTTCAGTGCTTCCTTCGTCTCTCCTCACTTCCTTCAGTGTCTCCTTCAGTGCTTCCTTCATCTCTCCTCACTTCCTTCAGTGTTTCATTAATCTTTTCTCACTCCCTTCAGTGTCTCCTTCAGTGCTTCCTTCATCTCTCCTCACTTCCTTCAGTGCTTCCTTCAGTGCTTCCTTCAGTGCTTCCTTCGTCTCTCCTCACTTCCTTCAGTGCTTCCTTCAGTGCTTCCTTCAGTGCTTCCTTCGTCTCTCCTCACTTCCTTCAGTGCTTCCTTCAGTGCTTCCTTCGTCTCTCCTCACTTCCTTCAGTGTTTCATTAATCTTTTCTCACTCCCTTCAGTGTCTCCTTCAGTGCTTCCTTCGTCTCTCCTCACTTCCTTCAGTGTCTCCTTCAGTGCTTCCTTCATCTCTCCTCACTTCCTTCAGTGTTTCATTAATCTTTTCTCACTCCCTTCGGTGCTTCCTTCAGTGCTTCCTCCATCTCTCCTCACTTCCTTCAGTGCTTCCTCCATCTCTCCTCACTTCCTTCAGTGCTTCCTCCATCTTTTCTCACTTCCTTCAGTCTTTCATTAATCTATTTTCACTCCTTTCAGTGCTTCCTTCAGTGCTTCCTTCATCTCTCCTCACTTCCTTCAGTGCTTCCTTCGTCTCTCCTCACTTCCTTCAGTGCTTCCTTCAGTGCTTCCTTCATCTCTCCTCACTTCCTTCAGTGTTTCATTAATCTTTTCTCACTCCCTTCGGTGCTTCCTTCAGTGCTTCCTCCATCTCTCCTCACTTCCTTCAGTGCTTCCTTCATCTTTTCTCACTTCCTTCAGTCTTTCATTAATCTATTTTCACTCCTTTCAGTGCTTCCTTCAGTGCTTCCTCCATCTCTCCTCACTTCCTTCAGTGCTTCCTTCATCTTTTCTCACTTCCTTCAGTGTTTCATTAATCTTTTCTCACTCCCTTCGGTGCTTCCTTCAGTGCTTCCTTCATCTCTCCTCACTTCCTTCAGTGCTTCCTCCATCTCTCCTCACTTCCTTCAGTGCTTCCTTCATCTTTTCTCACTTCCTTCAGTGTTTCATTAATCTTTTCTCACTCCCTTCGGTGCTTCCTTCAGTGCTTCCTTCGTCTCTCCTCACTTCCTTCAGTGCTTCCTCCATCTCTCCTCACTTCCTTCAGTGCTTCCTTCATCTTTTCTCACTTCCTTCAGTGTTTCATTAATCTTTTCTCACTCCCTTCGGTGCTTCCTTCAGTGCTTCCTTCATCTCTCCTCACTTCCTTCAGTGCTTCCTTCGTCTCTCCTCACTTCCTTCAGTGCTTCCTTCAGTGCTTCCTTCATCTCTCCTCACTTCCTTCAGTGCTTCCTTCGTCTCTCCTCACTTCCTTCAGTGCTTCCTTCAGTGCTTCCTTCATCTCTCCTCACTTCCTTCAGTGCTTCCTTCGTCTCTCCTCACTTCCTTCAGTGCTTCCTTCAGTGCTTCCTCCATCTCTCCTCACTTCCTTCAGTGCTTCCTCCATCTCTCCTCACTTCCTTCAGTGCTTCCTTCATCTTTTCTCACTTCCTTCAGTCTTTCATTAATCTATTTTCACTCCTTTCAGTGCTTCCTTCAGTGCTTCCTTCATCTCTCCTCACTTCCTTCAGTGCTTCCTTCGTCTCTCCTCACTTCCTTCAGTGCTTCCTTCAGTGCTTCCTTCATCTCTCCTCACTTCCTTCAGTGCTTCCTTCGTCTCTCCTCACTTCCTTCAGTGCTTCCTTCAGTGCTTCCTTCATCTTTTCTCACTTCCTTCAGTGTTTCATTAATCTTTTCTCACTCCCTTCGGTGCTTCCTTCAGTGCTTCCTTCATCTCTCCTCACTTCCTTCAGTGTTTCATTAATCTTTTCTCACTCCCTTCGGTGCTTCCTTCAGTGCTTCCTCCATCTCTCCTCACTTCCTTCAGTGCTTCCTCCATCTCTCCTCACTTCCTTCAGTGCTTCCTTCATCTTTTCTCACTTCCTTCAGTCTTTCATTAATCTATTTTCACTCCTTTCAGTGCTTCCTTCAGTGCTTCCTTCATCTCTCCTCACTTCCTTCAGTGCTTCCTTCGTCTCTCCTCACTTCCTTCAGTGCTTCCTTCAGTGCTTCCTTCATCTCTCCTCACTTCCTTCAGTGTTTCATTAATCTTTTCTCACTCCCTTCGGTGCTTCCTTCAGTGCTTCCTCCATCTCTCCTCACTTCCTTCAGTGCTTCCTTCATCTTTTCTCACTTCCTTCAGTCTTTCATTAATCTATTTTCACTCCTTTCAGTGCTTCCTTCAGTGCTTCCTTCATCTCTCCTCACTTCCTTCAGTGCTTCCTTCGTCTCTCCTCACTTCCTTCAGTGCTTCCTTCAGTGCTTCCTTCATCTCTCCTCACTTCCTTCAGTGTTTCATTAATCTTTTCTCACTCCCTTCGGTGCTTCCTTCAGTGCTTCCTCCATCTCTCCTCACTTCCTTCAGTGCTTCCTTCATCTCTCCTCACTTCCTTCAGTGCTTCCTTCATCTTTTCTCACTTCCTTCAGTGTTTCATTAATCTTTTCTCACTCCCTTCGGTGCTTCCTTCAGTGCTTCCTTCATCTTTTCTCACTTCCTTCAGTGTTTCATTAATCTTTTCTCACTCCCTTCGGTGCTTCCTTCAGTGCTTCCTTCGTCTCTCCTCACTTCCTTCAGTGCTTCCTTCAGTGCTTCCTTCATCTCTCCTCACTTCCTTCAGTGTTTCATTAATCTTTTCTCACTCCCTTCGGTGCTTCCTTCAGTGCTTCCTTCATCTCTCCTCACTTCCTTCAGTGCTTCCTTCATCTCTCCTCACTTCCTTCAGTGTTTCCTTCAGTGTTTCCTTCAGTGCTTCCTTCAGTGCTTCCTTCAGTGCTTCCTTCGTCTCTCCTCACTTCCTTCAGTGCTTCCTTCAGTGCTTCCTCCATCTCTCCTCACTTCCTTCAGTGCTTCCTTCAGTGTCTCCTTCAGTGCTTCCTTCATCTCTCCTCACTTCCTTCAGTGCTTCCTTCAGTGCTTCCTTCATCTCTCCTCACTTCCTTCAGTGCTTCCTTCATCTCTCCTCACTTCCTTCAGTGCTTCCTTCATCTCTCCTCACTTCCTTCAGTGTTTCCTTCAGTGTTTCCTTCAGTGCTTCCTTCAGTGCTTCCTTCAGTGCTTCCTTCGTCTCTCCTCACTTCCTTCAGTGCTTCCTTCAGTGCTTCCTCCATCTCTCCTCACTTCCTTCAGTGCTTCCTTCAGTGCTTCCTTCAGTGTCTCCTTCAGTGCTTCCTTCATCTCTCCTCACTTCCTTCAGTGCTTCCTTCAGTGCTTCCTTCATCTCTCCTCACTTCCTTCAGTGCTTCCTTCATCTCTCCTCACTTCCTTCAGTGCTTCCTTCAGTGTCTCCTTCAGTGCTTCCTTCAGTGCTTCCTTCAGTGCTTCCTTCATCTCTCCTCACTTCCTTCAGTGCTTCCTTCAGTGCTTCCTTCAGTGTCTCCTTCAGTGCTTCCTTCGTCTCTCCTCACGTCCTTCAGTGCTTCCTTCAGTGTCTCCTTCAGTGCTTCCTTCGTCTCTCCTCACTTCCTTCAGTGCTTCCTTCAGTGCTTCCTCCATCTCTCCTCACTTCCTTCAGTGCTTCCTTCAGTGCTTCCTTCAGTGTCTCCTTCAGTGCTTCCTTCGTCTCTCCTCACTTCCTTCAGTGCTTCCTTCAGTGCTTCCTTCATCTCTCCTCACTTCCTTCAGTGCTTCCTTCAGTGCTTCCTTCATCTCTCCTCGCTTCCTTCAGTGCTTCCTTCAGTGCTTCCTTCATCTCTCCTCACTCCCTTCAGTGATTCCTTCAGTGCTTCCTTCAGTGCTTCCTTCAGTGTCTCCTTCAGTGCTTCCTTCATCTCTCCTCACTTCCTTCAGTGCTTCCTTCAGTGCTTCCTTCATCTCTCCTCACTTCCTTCAGTGCTTCCTTCAGTGCTTCCTTCATCTCTCCTCACTTCCTTCAGTGTTTCCTTCAGTGTCTCCTTCAGTGCTTCCTTCAGTGCTTCCTTCAGTGCTTCCTTCGTCTCTCCTCACTTCCTTCAGTGCTTCCTTCAGTGCTTCCTTCGTCTCTCCTCACTTCCTTCAGTGCTTCCTTCAGTGCTTCCTTCGTCTCTCCTCACTTCCTTCAGTGTTTCCTTCAGTGTCTCCTTCAGTGCTTCCTCCATCTCTCCTCACTTCCTTCAGTGCTTCCTTCAGTGCTTCCTTCGTCTCTCCTCACTTCCTTCAGTGCTTCCTTCAGTGCTTCCTTCGTCTCTCCTCACTTCCTTCAGTGTTTCCTTCAGTGTCTCCTTCAGTGCTTCCTCCATCTCTCCTCACTTCCTTCAGTGCTTCCTTCAGTGCTTCCTTCGTCTCTCCTCACTTCCTTCAGTGCTTCCTTCAGTGCTTCCTTCGTCTCTCCTCACTTCCTTCAGTGCTTCCTCCATCTCTCCTCACTCCCTTCAGTTCTTCCTTCAGTGCTTCCTTCAGTGCTTCCTTCATCTCTCCTCACTTCCTTCAGTGCTTCCTTCAGTGCTTCCTTCGTCTCTCCTCACTTCCTTCAGTGCTTCCTCCATCTCTCCTCACTCCCTTCAGTTCTTCCTTCAGTGCTTCCTTCAGTGCTTCCTTCATCTCTCCTCACTTCATTCAGTGTCTCCTTGAGTCTTTCATTAATCTCTTCTCACCTCCTTCAGTGTTTCCTTCAGTGCTTCCTTCAGTGCTTCCTTCAGTGTTTCCTTCAGTGCTTCCTTCAGTTCTTCCTTCATCTCTCCTCACTTCCTTCAGTGTCTCCTTCAGTGCTTCCTTCAGTGTCTCCTTCAGTGCTTCCTTCATCTCTCCTCACTTCCTTCAGTGTCTCCTTCAGTGCTTCCTTCAGTGTCTCCTTCAGTGCTTCCTTCATCTCTCCTCGCTTCCTTCAGTGCTTCCTTCAGTGCTTCCTTCATCTCTCCTCGCTTCCTTCAGTGCTTCCTTCAGTGCTTCCTCCATCTCTCCTCACTCCCTTCAGTGCTTCCTTCAGTGTCTCCTTCAGTGCTTCCTCCATCTCTCCTCACTTCCTTCAGTGCTTCCTTCAGTGCTTCCTTCAGTTCTTCCTTCAGTGCTTCCTTCAGTGCTTCCTTCAGTGCTTCCTTCAGTGCTTCCTTCAGTGCTTCCTTCAGTGCTTCCTTCATCTCTCCTCACTTCCTTCAGTGTCTCCTTCAGTGCTTCCTTCAGTGCTTCCTTCAGTGTCTCCTTGTGTTTCTTCCCTCCAGGTGTCTGGCAGCTGCAGTGATGTCTGTCACTTCTGTAAGCAGAGGGTTTATGTGATGGAGCGTCTGAGTGCCGAGGGTTTCTTCTTCCATCGCAGCTGCTTTCAGTGTGACTCCTGCAGCAGCTCCCTCAGGCCGGCCTCTTACACCTTCGACCAGCACAGCGGTGAGTCACCGGCCTCGAACACGTTCAGCTTTGGTTGTTTTCCTATCAGTAGATCTGCTGTTTAACAGGCACTGAATCAGAATATCATCATATCTGGAGTTCGTCCAAAATAAACCTCCAGACCTGGAGAGTCCTCCTGTTTTTAGGTTTTCTTTGGTATCATAAAGAGATTTTTGTTACATCACAGAGGAGCTGGACTGTATTTAAACAGTTCTGTTAAAGAGTTTAAAATGAGACTCTCTGAAAAACACGACACACCAGAGAAAGCCTTTAACCCGAACCCTCAGAGCTAAAGAAAGAGACCAGAGTTGAACTTTGGTCTAAAACAAAGGAACCTTTTAGCTGAGGTTGGACACATGAACAGTCAGACTTTTAAAAACAACAACAAACTGTTTAGTTCTTGAGATGAAACCACTCTCTAGAATATCCAGAAAAACTTCTCTTAACTAAAAGCATGCCATGAAAGTGAGGCGTTCAGCCTCCAAATTTTATTGTAAATATTTCTCTTTGTCCTCATGTTCATCATATTTTACTAAAAGCTTCTTTCACCGTGTTTTAAAATGGTTTAAAACATAAAATCAGGCCTGAGTGACAGAAGAAAGAACAGATTTGAACTTCTTCTCAGTTGAAGCTCTTACACTTTATATTCTAAATGGAGTTGTTTTCGAGCAGTGCCTCCTCTTCTCTGACTGAAATGTGTGATGAGGCAGCAGCCGGTGGCAGTTTGAGGCCGTGCTGACACACTGAAACATTCAGCTCTTTGTTATCAGAGGACTCATGACTGAGGTCTGCTGCCTTCATACAAACACCAGCCGGAGGGGGAAGCCTCTTTATGTGTACCGCCGTGTTAAATGAAGTGCGAAACAGCCCACATTTATCTAATGACACCAAGGAACAAGAACCCCCCTGTGCAAATGAAATGAAAAATAAAGATATGAGAAACCAGACATCAGCAAAGCCAAAAATAACATCATTTCAGTTAATTGTACAAACTTAAACTCTCAGATCTCAGAGCACAAACGGTTTCTTTGAACAGTTCAGATGGGAAATCACCCAAACACACTGTTGGATAGAAGTATTTCAGTCATCTTTAAGCTGTTTGCTTACAAAAAGGAGAGTTTCAGCCTGATCTTAAAGGTAGAGAGGGTGGAGAGGTGCATCATGGGAGCTCCCCCAGCAGGCTGGGCCTACAGCAGCAGAACTATGGGATGTTTCAGGCTCACCTGAGCCATCCCTAACTATAAGCTTTATCAGAAAGGAAAGTTTCAGCCTGATCTTAAAGGTAGAGAGGGTGTCTGCTTCCTGAAGCCAAACTGGCAGCTGGTTCCACAGAGAGGGGCCTGATAACTGAAGGCTCTGCCTCCCATTCTGCTTTTAGGGGCCTGATAACTGAAGGCTCTGCCTCCCATTCTGCTTTTAGGGGCCTGATAACTGAAGGCTCTGCCTCCCATTCTGCTTTTAGGGGCCTGATAACTGAAGGCTCTGCCTCCCATTCTGCTTTTAGGGGCCTGATAACTGAAGGCTCTGCCTCCCATTCTGCTTTTAGGGGCCTGATAACTGAAGGCTCTGCCTCCCATTCTGCTTTTAGGGGCTTGATAACTGAAGGCTCTGCCTCCCGTTCTGCTTTTAGGGGCCTGATAACTGAAGGCTCTGCCTCCCATTCTGCTTTTAGGGGCCTGATAACTGAAGGCTCTGCCTCCCATTCTGCTTTTAGGGGCCCGATAACTGAAGGCTCTGCCTCCCATTCTGCTTTTAGGGGCCCGATAACTGAAGGCTCTGCCTCCCATTCTGCTTTTAGGGGCCTGATAACTGAAGGCTCTGCCTCCCATTCTGCTTTTAGGGGCCTGATAACTGAAGGCTCTGCCTCCCATTCTGCTTTTAGGGGCCTGATAACTGAAGGCTCTGCCTCCCATTCTGCTTTTAGGGGCCTGATAACTGAAGGCTCTGCCTCCCATTCTGCTTTTAGGGGCCTGATAACTGAAGGCTCTGCCTCCCATTCTGCTTTTAGGGGCCTGATAACTGAAGGCTCTGCCTCCCATTCTGCTTTTAGGGGCCTGATAACTGAAGGCTCTGCCTCCCATTCTGCTTTTAGGGGCCTGATAACTGAAGGCTCTGCCTCCCATTCTGCTTTTAGGGGCCTGATAACTGAAGGCTCTGCCTCCCATTCTGCTTTTAGGGGCCTGATAACTGAAGGCTCTGCCTCCCATTCTGCTTTTAGGGGCCTGATAACTGAAGGCTCTGCCTCCCATTCTGCTTTTAGAAACTCTGGGAACCACAAGGAAACCTGCAGCCTGAGAGCAAAGTGCTCTGTTGGGGAAATATCCAACTGTGAGATCTTTAAGATGTGATGGAGCTCGGTCATTAAGAGCTTTATATGTGAGGAGAAGAATCTTAAATTCTATTCTGAATCTAACAGGGAGCCAATGAAGAGAAGCTAAAACTGGAGAAACATGATCTCTGCTGTTAGATCTCATCAGAACTCTGGCTGCAGCATTTTGGATCAGCTGGAGGCTTTTCAGAGAATCTGTGGGACAGAACAATAATAAGGAATTACAGTAGTTCAGTCCTGAAGGAACAAATGCATGGAGCAGTTTCTCTGCATCACCCTGAGACAGGATGGTCCTGATTTTAATGATATTACGAAGGTGAAAGAAGGCAGAAACCTGTTTTATATGTGAGTCAGAGGACAGAAATAACTCCAAGGTTCCTCACTGTAGAACCAGAAGCCAAGGAAATACCATCTAGAGTAACTATATAACTAGACAATTTCTCCCTGAAGCGCTCAGGTCCAAAGAGAACAACTTCAGTTTGTCTGAATTTAGAAGCAGAAAGTTCTGAGTCATCCAGGTCTTTATGTCTTTAAGACAGGCTTGTAGTCTGACCAACCTAATGGTTTCATCTGGTTTCATAGATAAGTTCAGCTGAGAATCATCAGCATAGCAATGGAAATTTATGCCCTGCTGTCTGATAATGTTACCTAATGGAAGCCTGTACAAAGTGAAAATAATCGGTCCAAGCACAGAACCCTGAGGAACTCCATGACTTACTCTGGTGTCTGAGGAAGATTCTTCATTTACAAGAACAAACTGGACTCTATCGGATAAATAAGACTTAAAGCAGCCTGAAAGGCCCAGTCTGGACTCTGTTAGCCTCAGGTTACTGTTTCTGTTCAGAGGCTGGAGTCAACTCAACTTCAGAAGAACTGGGATATAATGTTTGTCACTGTCTAAGAATAACGATTGATTGATAATGTAAGCAGTCTTCACCTGCAGAACGTCTCAACTCTGACAGCTGAAAGATGTTGAGTTCAGTGTCAAAGAAAAAGTGGGACATTCCACATAGTCTGTGTGAGATGTTCAGGGACCTTCTGGGTTGGCATTAAGGATGCTTCTGAGATGTTCTCTGGGCCTGAAAGCGTCAGGAACCATGTGACCCGGTGACTGACAGCCTGTCAGAGGAGATGATGCCTCCTGACAGTCGACCCGGCTCTGCAGAGCCTGATTTCACGCTCTTCAGCTCAGCGTCTGACGACAGCTACACGATGCTGTCATGTGACCAGCCCGCTCCGCCTCGAGCCGTGCCACCACATCTCTGAAGTTCTTTATCTCTGCTGCACAACTTAACCACACAAAGGTTTTAATTGTATCTGACGTCTCTGAGGGCTCAGAGCCAATCAGAGTGCACCAGTCACATGACCGCAGTTTGAAGCTGTGGCGGTCGCTATAAAAAACAAAGTTCAGTCGGTGTTCAGTCACTCGGTCGACAGCGAGGAGACGCCGTAAGAACCAGGACTTTCACCCTCTGTTTACTCTGCATCCTCAGTCTTCATCTTCACTCCTCATCCTCAGTCTTTACTCTTCACCCTCAGTCTTCACCCTCAGTTTTCATCCTCAGTCTTCATCCTCAGTTTTCATCCTCAACCTCATCTTCATCCTCAGTCTTCATCCTCAGTCTTCATCCTCAGTCTTCATTCTCAGTCTTCATCCTCAGTCTTCATCCTCAGTTTTCATCCTCAACCTCATCTTCATCCTCAGTTTTCATCCTCAACCTCATCTTCATCCTCAGTCTTCATCCTCAGTCTTCATTCTCAGTCTTCATCCTCAACCTCATCTTCATCCTCAGTCTTCATCCTCAGTCTTCATTCTCAGTCTTCATCCTCAGTCTTCATTCTCAGTCTTCATCCTCAGTTTTCATCCTCAGTCTTCATCCTCAGTCTTCATCCTCAGTTTTCATCCTCAACCTCATCTTCATCCTCAGTCTTCATCCTCAGTCTTCATCCTCAGTCTTCATTCTCAGTCTTCATCCTCAGTTTTCATCCTCAACCTCATCTTCATCCTCAGTCTTCATCCTCAGTCTTCATTCTCAGTCTTCATCCTCAGTCTTCATCCTCAGTCTTCATCCTCAGTTTTCATCCTCAACCTCATCTTCATCCTCAGTCTTCATCCTCAGTCTTCATCCTCAGTCTTCATCCTCAGTCTTCATCCTCAGTCTTCATCCTCAGTTTTCATCCTCAACCTCATCTTCATCCTCAGTCTTCATCCTCAGTCTTCATCCTCAGTCTTCATCCTCAGTCTTCATTCTCAGTCTTCATCCTCAGTTTTCATCCTCAACCTCATCTTCATCCTCAGTCTTCATCCTCAGTCTTCATCCTCAGTTTTCATCCTCATCCTCAGTCTTCATCCTCAGTCTTCATCCTCAGTCTTCATTCTCAGTCTTCATCCTCAGTCTTCATCCTCAGTCTTCATCCTCAGTCTTCATCCTCAGTTTTCATCCTCAACCTCATCTTCATCCTCAGTCTTCATCCTCAGTCTTCATCCTCAGTCTTCATCCTCAGTCTTCATCCTCAGTTTTCATCCTCAACCTCATCTTCATCCTCAGTCTTCATCCTCAGTCTTCATCCTCAGTCTTCATCCTCAGTCTTCATCCTCAGTCTTCATCCTCAGTCTTCATCCTCAGTCTTCATCCTCAGTCTTCATCCTCAGTCTTCATTCTCAGTCTTCATTCTCAGTCTTCATCCTCAGTCTTCATCCTCAGTCTTCATCCTCAGTCTTCATCCTCAGTCTTCATCCTCAGTTTTCATCCTCAACCTCATCTTCATCCTCAGTCTTCATCCTCAGTCTTCATCCTCAGTCTTCATCCTCAGTCTTCATCCTCAGTCTTCATTCTCAGTCTTCATCCTCAGTCTTCATCCTCAGTCTTCATCCTCAGTCTTCATCCTCAGTCTTCATCCTCAGTCTTCATCCTCAGTCTTCATCCTCAGTCTTCATCCTCAGTCTTCATCCTCAGTCTTCATCCTCAGTTTTCATCCTCAACCTCATCTTCATCCTCAGTCTTCATCCTCAGTCTTCATCCTCAGTCTTCATCCTCAGTCTTCATCCTCAGTCTTCATCCTCAGTCTTCATCCTCAGTCTTCATCCTCAGTCTTCATCCTCAGTCTTCATTCTCAGTCTTCATCCTCAGTCTTCATCCTCAGTCTTCATCCTCAGTCTTCATCCTCAGTCTTCATTCTCAGTCTTCATCCTCAGTCTTCATCCTCAGTCTTCATCCTCAGTCTTCATCCTCAGTCTTCATCCTCAGTCTTCATCCTCAGTCTTCATCCTCAGTCTTCATCCTCAGTCTTCATCCTCAATCTTCATCCTCAGTCTTCATCCTCAGTCTTCATCCTCAGTCTTCATCCTCAGTCTTCATCCTCAGTCTTCATCCTCAGTCTTCATCCTCAGTCTTCATCCTCAGTCTTCATCCTCAGTCTTCATCCTCAGTCTTCATCCTCAGTCTTCATTCTCAGTCTTCATCCTCAGTTTTCATCCTCAGTCTTCATCCTCAGTCTTCATCCTCAGTTTTCATCCTCAACCTCATCTTCATCCTCAGTCTTCATCCTCAGTCTTCATCCTCAGTCTTCATCCTCAGTCTTCATCCTCAGTCTTCATCCTCAGTTTTCATCCTCAACCTCATCTTCATCCTCAGTCTTCATCCTCATCCTCAGTCTTATCTTCAGTCTTCATCCTCAATCTTCATCCTCAGTCTTCATCCTCATCCTCAGTCTTATCCTCAGTCTTCATCCTCAATCTTCATCCTCAGTCTTCATCCTCATCCTCAGTCTTATCTTCAGTCTTCATCCTCAGTCTTCATCCTCAAACCTCAGTCTTCACTCCTCCTCCTCAGCTCTACCTTTTGGTTCTGTTGTTGTTCTCAGGGAGGTTCTTCTGTTTTCGCCACCCTGATTGTGGACCTAGTGCTCTGACGGCGAGGAAGAGGCCGACTCTGTCTGCGTCACACCAAACATCAACGGTAAGAAAACCTCGAGGTTCAGGGTGAGATCGCTCTGATTGTGAACCCTGGAAGTATTTATCAAGTTTAATTTCTCGTGTCTGACGGTTCTTTTTGTCTTTGAAGGCATCTCTGAGTTCGGTGCCATCGCTCTCGGACTGTCTGAATACCAGTGATCGGCGCCGCTCCTCAGGTGAGCTCCCCTCGGCTGTCCTTTCCTTTCAGTCTGCATACCTTTCCACACTGAGCGTGCTCCTTAAACACGAATCACTGTGGGCTTTAGTGTGTGTGTGTTTCTGTGTGTGTCTGTGTGTGTGTGTGTTGGCGTGTCTGCAGCTGCTTCTGTGATGGCCGCCACGCCGGAGAGGATCGAGCTTGAGAACTACAGGTGTAGCTCAAGGGCTGAGCTTCAGGAGGTGTCCGAGGAGGTTCTGACCCGATTCAACCTGAACCCGGACAACCAAGAGCCCGAAGTGTACGGAGCGTCGATGAGGTCAAAACTAAAGATAAAGGCCAAAAATACGTTCATGAAAAGAATCTAAAATATGTTCATAGGTTCTAATGTTTTTATTCAATGTGGAGCTTCAGCTTCATTCAAAATGTAACGACAAAAGCTTTTAACATTTAACTCAAATAGAAAACTTTCATCATTTAACTGCAAACTGTTCACTGTCCAAATTATAGAAACAGATTTTTAAAGGTGACATTTTCTGCCTATTCTTAACAATTTGACACAATTTTCTATGGCCTTACTAAGATTTATGAGACAGACTTTGGTCTAAATACTGTTGGTTTCAGCCCTGTTTTAACGCCTCTCTGTTAACGGTCTGTTTGTGGCGTGTAAACTCAGTACGTTTGTTAGCTGGCATCCAGCAACACAGACGTAATGAAGCTGTTCCTCCACACCAGAAACACTCCAGCTCTATATGTAGGTACAGATAGTTACTGATCCCAGAGGGAAACAGTTTAACAGTTAGCTGTGAGTTAGCAGTTAGCTGTGAGTTAGCAGTTAGCTGTAAATTAGCAGTTAGCTGTAAGTTAGCAGTTAGCTGTGAGTTAGCAGTTAGCTGTGAGTTAGCAGTTAGCTGTAAATTAGCAGTTAGCTGTAAGTTAGCAGTTAGCTGTGAGTTAGCAGTTAGCTGTGAGTTAGCAGTTAGCTGTAAATTAGCAGTTAGCTGTAAGTTAGCAGTTAGATGTAAGTAAGCAGTTAGCTGTAAGTCAGCAGTTAGATGTAAATTAGCAGTTAGCTGTAAGTTAGCAGGTAGCAGTTAGCTGTGAGTTAGCAGTTAGATGTAAGTTAGCAGTTAGCTGTAAGTTAGCAGTTAGATGTAATTTAGCAGTTAGCTGTAAGTTAGCAGTTAGCTGTAATTTAGCAGTTAGCTGTAAGTTAGCAGTTAGATGTAATTTAGCAGTTAGATGTAAGTTAGCAGTTAGCTGTTAGTTAGCAGTTAGCTGTAAGTTAAAAGCTGTAAGTTAGCAGTTAGCTGTAAGTTAGCAGTTAGATGTAAGTTAGCAGTTAGCTGTAATTTAGCAGTTAGCTGTAAATTAGCAGTTAGCTGTAAGTTAGCAGGTAGCAGTTAGATGTAAGTAAGCAGTTAGCTGTAAGTCAGCAGTTAGATGTAAATTAGCAGTTAGCTGTAAGTTAGCAGGTAGCAGTTAGCTGTGAGTTAGCAGTTAGATGTAAGTTAGCAGTTAGCTGTAAGTTAGCAGTTAGATGTAATTTAGCAGTTAGCTGTAAGTTAGCAGTTAGCTGTAATTTAGCAGTTAGCTGTAAGTTAGCAGTTAGATGTAATTTAGCAGTTAGATGTAAGTTAGCAGTTAGCTGTTAGCTAGCAGTTAGCTGTAAGTTAAAAGCTGTAAGTTAGCAGTTAGCTGTAAGTTAGCAGTTAGCTGTAAGTTAAAAGCTGTAAGTTAGCAGTTAGCTGTAAGTTAGCAGTTAGCTGTAAGTTAGCAGGTAGCAGTTAGCTGTGAGTTAGCAGTTAGATGTAAGTTAGCAGTTAGCTGTAAGTTATCAGTTAGATGTAAGTTAGCAGTTAGCTGTAATTTAGCAGTTAGCTGTAAGTTAGCAGTTAGATGTAAGTTAGCAGTTAGCTGTTAGTTAGCAGTTAGCTGTAAGTTAAAAGCTGTAAGTTAGCAGTTAGCTGTAAGTTAAAAGCTGTAAGTTAGCTGTAAGTTAGCAGTTAGCTGTAAATTAGCGGTTAGGTGTAAGTTAGCAGTTAGCTGTAAATTAGCGGTTAGGTGTAAGTTAGCAGTTAGCTGTAAGTTGGCAGTTAGCTGTAAACTAGCAGCTAGCTGTAAGTTAGCAGCAGATGCTAGCAAAGAATGCTTTCTCATCCACAGTGATGGACCAAGCCGGAGATGTGCACAGCGTAACTCGTAGTAATGCATGTGAACCGTTAATTACTGCGTTTAAACATTTTGGATATATTAACCTCATTAAACAGTTGTACCTGGAGACCTCCATCTTTATCAGAAACATGCCGATAATGTAACGTTAACACACCGAGTTTTTAAAAATGATCACATTCGGCATCTTGTGACTTTTTAGACTGAAACGTCACATTTTTCATTGTTATTATTGAAGAATGAAAATAACTGAGTCAAACATTTTCCAGATGTAACCTCTGGCTGACCTGTCTTTTCTTTTTGTTTCCTGTTTACAGATCTGAATCTGCAGAGGAGCAGGGTGTTACCTCAGGGGAGGCAGCAGCTTCAGTGAAGGAGACTCTGCTCCAGCTCAGAGACGAGGAAGAGGAGGAGGAAGAGGAGGGTGTTACCTCAGAGAGAGACGAGGAAGAGGGTGAAGAGGAGGGTGTTACCTCAGAGAGAGACGAGGAAGAGGAGGGTGTTACCTCAGAGAGAGACGAGGAAGAGGAGGGTGTTACCTCAGAGAGAGACGAGGAAGAGGAGGAGGAAGAGGAGGGTGTTACCTCAGAGAGAGACGAGGAAGAGGAGGAGGAAGAGGAGAGTGTTACCTCAGAGAGAGACGAGGAAGAGGAGAGTGTTACCTCAGAGGAAGAAACTCTGCTCCAGCTGAGAGACGAGGATGATGAAGAGGAGGGTGATGATGAGGGCCAGTCCAGTGAGGGTGCGTTGAACTGTGTCTTTGTGTGTTTTGTGAGGTCTGTAGTTTGAATCCCTTCCTGCTGTGTTCCTGTGTGTGATGTTGTGTCTCCCCCTGCTGGTAGAAGGGGAGTACTGCCCCTGGGAGACGGAGCGTCGCTCGGGCCTCTGGCTCCTCTTAGAGGAGAACTCAGGTACCCCGACTAACCCGACTTCATTAAAAAAGCAGCTTACTAAGTCTAACGCTGTGTTTCTTTCATCCCAACAGAATTAAAGCTAAAAGCTATCAGCGTTCATTTACATTTATCACATTTTATTCCATATTCACAAGTAATAAATATTCAATATTCATCTTTTCACATCTTCATGAGTCGCCTCACATTCAACCAATCAAAGCTGAGAGAAAACACAAATGAGAGTTGATTGGATATAATATGATCTGCAGTTTCCTGAGATGTTTTATCACATTATCATCACATATTTTACTTCCTGACTGTTTCTGAATGAATTATTAATTATTATAAGAAATGTACAACTCAAAAACAGAAAAACTAATGACAATCTTATGATTAATGATAACAATAACACAATAACAATCCATTTCCTTTTACTTATATTTCATGTCAGACAGTATGAACTTTTTAGACCCTAAACGCATCCTCAAAAAGTTGGTCCAGGGAAAAAACCAAGGAATCTGGAGGAGTTTCAGAGTAAAGGACGAGGGAGCGAGCCTAAGCTGGACCCCGTGACCTCTGACCCCTCAGGAACCGTCCTTCATCAGCAGCTGATAGAAGCACATGGACAAGGGATTACTGTGGAAACCTTTGTCAGGCACCACAATACAGAGCTCCATTCACAAGCTTTACTGTGCAGGAAAGAAGCCTGATGTTAACCTCGTCCACTTCTCTGGGCTCGGAGGCGTCTGGGATGGACCGTCACCGTGGAAACGTGTGCTGTGGTCAGACCCATCAGTATTCCACATCTTTGGTGGAAGAAATGGAGCAAAGAGCAAAAGCAGCATCCAGCCTGCTGTCAGCAGCCAGTCCCTGCAGCCAGGCTCTGTGATGGTATGGGGTTGGATCAGGGGGCAAAGCTCATTTCCACTTCTGTGACGGCAGCATTAATGCAGAAAAGCTCCCTGAGATTTTACAGCAACATATGCTGCCTTCAAGGCCACATCTTTTCCTGGGACGTCCCAGCATTGTTCAAGCAGACCATGGAAAACCACATTCTGCCACAGTCCAAAGGCCTGGCTGAGGAAGAAGAGGTACGGGTGCTGGACTGGCTGCCTGCAGTCCTGACCTGTCCCCAGCAGAGAAACAACCACCCCCCCGCACTGCTGCACACCTTAAGACCTGTTTAAGGAGGAATGGGACAAAATAACAGCTGGAACTCTGCATCACCTGGTTTCCTCAGAGTCAGAGCGGCTTTAAGTGTTGGCAGAAGGAAACAAAGTCATTATTTGGTATATTTTGATCATTATTTGGTATAATTTGATCATTATTTGGTATATTTTGATCATTATTTGGTATAATTTGGTCATTATTGGTATTCAGACCTGTTTAAGGAAGAATGGGACAAAATAACAGCTGGAACTCTGCATCACCTGGTTTCCTCAGAGTCAGAACGGCTTTAAGTGTTGGCAGAAGGAAACTAAGTCATTATTTGGTATATTTTGATCATTATTTGGTATAATTTGATCATTATTTGGTATATTTTGATCATTATTTGGTATAATTTGGTCATTATTGGTATTCAGACCTGTTTAAGGAAGAATGGGACAAAATAACAGCTGGAACTCTGCATCACCTGGTTTCCTCAGAGTCAGAACGGCTTTAAGTGTTGGCAGAAGGAAACAAAGTGGGAAAAGGTTCACTGACTTTATGGGATGCTGCAGGTCTGAGGTGTAGAAATGATGTTTGTTACCAGATTAAATGAAGCTGAACATGAAGGATGTTAAATTTATTCTGTGTAGTGAAAAGCTAAATGTCAGAATCCTTCTGGGTTATAATTTATACATTTTTTCTGCTGTCGCAGCTTTTTAACTTCATGGGTTGTATTTGTTCCCTTTTAACCTTTTAAATTCACTCCTATTATCTGTTTTTAAATCCTTTTCCTTCCTCCTTTCCTTTCATCTCCCCCAGGAGAGGATTTTCCTCCTCACACCTCTGACACGCCTGTAGATTCTGACTCCACCCCCCCACTCTGCATCACTTCCTTCACGCCTTCCTCTGCGACCCACACAGCGACGCTCTCTACCGCCTCCTTTGTCACCTCCTCTGACTCCACCCCCGACCCTGAGGTCACTAAAACGCCGCTCTCACCTGTCATCGTCATGGAGACGGCTGCCCGGAGACTTACTCATGGACCTGCTGCTGGGGGGCGGGGCTCATTTGATGACATCACCCCTGAACTGCCTCAGAAGAAGCCCCTCCTCCTGCTGGAAGGGGGGCAGGAGTCAGAGGAGCAGGAGGTGGGGTCAGAGAGCCTGAGGAAGAGAGGAAGGCATAGAGAAGCATCCAGCCTGCCCCCTCGCCTCCTCCCCCCTCCTCTGCAGACTGGGGGCGGGGCTCTCCTTCTCGGCCTCAAAGGGCTGAGGGACGCTCCTCGTCCCGGTCAGATGGAATCAGGAGGTGCCAGAGCCCTGTGGAAGACGGTGTTTCCTGGAAATTGGAAGGAGCAGAAGAAGAGGGGCAGGACTTTACCTGCAGACCAGCTGAAGAGGGGAGCAGCCAATCAGAGGAGAGTTACAGGTGACCGAGTCACGACAGAACTCAGCCAGACAGTGACGTCATGATGATGTAATAATAGTACTTCCTGTTGTGACAGGAGAGGAGTCTGACCTGGACTCGTCGACACTGCTGCAGAGATGTTCACTGGGGCCCAGAAACAACGTAAGACTCCACCTGACACAAACCGGCCAATCAGATTCTATGTGACCTGAACCAGCCAATCAGATTCTATGTGACCTGAACCAGCCAATCAGATTCTATGTGACCTGAACCGGCCAATCAGATTCTATGTGACCTGAACCGGCCAATCAGATTCTATGTGACCTGAACCAGCCAATCAGATTCTATGTGACCTGAACCAGCCAATCAGATTCTATGTGACCTGAACCAGCCAATCAGATTCTATGTGACCTGAACCGGCCAATCAGATTCTATGTGACCTGAACCGGCCAATCAGATTCTATGTGACCTGAACCGGCCAATCAGATTCTATGTGACCTGAACCGGCCAATCAGATTCTATGTGACCTGAACCGGCCAATAAGATTCTATGTGACCTGAACCGGCCAATCAGATTCTATGTGACCTGAACCGGCCAATCAGATTCTATGTGACCTGAACCGGCCAATCAGATTCTATGTGACCTGAACCAGCCAATCAGATTCTATGTGACCTGAACCAGCCAATCAGATTCTATGTGACCTGAACCGGCCAATCAGATTCTATGTGACCTGAACCAGCCAATAAGATTCTATGTGACCTGAACCAGCCAATCAGATACTGGGTACTGGTCCAGAAGGTCAATTGTCCCAGTTGGGTCCAGCTGCAGTGTTTACACCCACCGTGATCACATGATAGACACTAACCAACCAGGGTTGGGTTGTCGTTCCAACATTTTAACTTTTTGCTCATAAACCATCTCCAGTGTTGCTCTTTAAAGGTTTCAGTACTACTTTTCTACCACAAGGGGGCACACTCGGAACATAATCGTTTTAATGGTTATGGATAACAGAGATATATTATTTTATCTTTACAAACAAATTACCTTCAATCAATGCTTTATGTAAAGTCTTCTTCTTTTAAGAGTGATACTCATCCCTCAGCATCACGTATCTCCAGCTTGTTTCTTTTGTTATCAGAGGGATCAGACCTGGATGTAGACTCAGAGTGAGGCAGTTTGTTTTATTTATAAAGCGCCAAATTAAAGCAAATGTCATCTCAAGGCACTTAAATAATATAGTTCAAGTCAAGCCAATTGGAATTCAGTTCATTGTAATCATAATCCAATGAAATCCAATGAATTCATTTAAAAATAATCCAATTCATTCATATAGAGCCAATTCAAAAACAATATCCCAGCTAAGGCTAAGGAAACCAACAGATTATATGTGGGTCCATAATCAGCCAACACTTCTGAATCAAGGGTAGGTTTTTTAAGTAAAGGTTTAATTACAGAAACCTTAAAAGTCTGAGGTACATATCCTGTCAACAAAGACCGATTGATCAAATCCAAAATGGAAGTATTGATTAAGGGGAAAACCTCCTTGAACAGTCTGGTTGGGATTGGGTCTGAGACTATTGCTGTTGTTAGCTCAGAGAGATCAACTGGACAGAAGCTGTTTAAATACAAATCAGGTTCTAAAGATACTTCTAAAGCTGCTCTACTTGATGATACATCAGTGATAATAGTGGGAAGGATTCCATTAATCTTCTCTCTGATAGAAACAATTTTATTGATGAAGAATCTCATGAAATCATCACTGCTGAAAGTTAAAGGAATACATGGCTCAACAGAGCTCGGACTCTTTGTCAGCCTGGCAACAGCGCTGAAGAGAAACCTGGGATTATTCTTATTCTCTTCTATCAATAATGAATAATACGCAGTTCTAGCTTTACGAAGTGCTTTCTTATACGTTATTAAACTATCTTTCCAGACTAATTGAGACTCTTCTAAATTAGAGGAACGCCACTGTCTCTCCAGCTTTCTTCAGTCTGCTTTAAAGCAGCTGTGAATTATACCAAGGAGCCAACCTCTTCTGACTGATTACCTTCCTTTTCAATTCAATTCAATTCAATTTTATTTATATAGCGCCAGATTACAACAATTGTCATCTCAAGGCACTTAAGTAATATAGTCCAATTCAAGCCAATTGGAATTCAATTCATTGTAATCATAATCCAATTAATTCATATAGAGCTAATTCAAAAAATTAATATCCTAGCTAAGGAAAGCAACAGATTGCACCGAAATGTGTCTTCAGTCCAATCTCCCGTCCTGAGCGTGCCTGTGGCAACTGTGGAAAGGAACGACTCCCTTTTAACAGGAAGAAACCTCTGGCAGAACCAGACTCAGGAAGGGTGGCCATCCGCCTCGACCAGCTGGGGTTTGAGAAGACAGAAAAGAGGGAAAAGAGGGGGGGGAAAACACCATAACACCATTCAAAGGATATCTGTTGGAACAGGGAAACATAGGTTAATAACCACAATAATGTCACATGGACATAAAATCAATTTTGAAATTAAACAGGGGGAAAAAGAGAGCAAAGTGAGGAAAGGTGTGACAGATGAGGTCCCCCAGCAGTCTAAGCCTATAGCAGCTTAACTATGGGATGTTTCAGGATTACCTGAGCCATCCCTAACTGTAAGCTTTATCGAAAAGAAAAGTTTTAAGCCTAATCTTAAAAGTGGAAAGGGTGTCTGCTTCCCGGACATTTACTGGCAGCTTATTCCACAAGAGAGGGGCCTGAAGGCTCTACCTCCCATTCTACTTTTAGAAACTCTGGGAACAACAAGTAAACCTGCAGTTTGGGAGCGAAGTGCTCTGTTAGGAAAATATCTTACAATTAAATCTTTAAGATATGATGGAGCTCGGTCATTAAGAACTTTATATGTCAGAAGAAGAATCTTAAATTCTATTCTGAATTTAACAGGGAGCCAATGAAGAGAAGCTAAAACTGGAGAAACATGATCTCTGCTGTTAGATCTCAGCAGAACTCTGGCTGCAGGGTTTTGGATCAGCTGGAGGCTTTTCAGAGAATATGTGGGACAGCCCAATAATAAGGAATTACAGTAGTCCAATCTTGAAGTAACAAATGCATGAACTAGTTTCTCTGCATCACCCTGAGACAGGATGTTCCTGATTTTAGCAATATTACGAAGGTGAAAGAAGGCAGTCCTAGAAACCAGTTTTATATGTGCGTCAAATGATAAATTCTGGTCAAAAATAACTCCAAGGTTCCTCACTGTAGAACTAGAAGCCAAGGAAATACCATCTAGAGTAACTATATAACTAGACAATTTCTCCCTGAAGCGCTCAGGTCCAAAGAGAACAACTTCAGTTTTGTCTGAATTTAAAAGCAGAAAGTTCTGAGTCATCCAGGTCTTTATGTCTTTAAGACAGGCTTGTAGCCTGACCAACCTGTAGGTTTCATCTGGTTTCATAGATAAGTACAGCTGAGTATCATCAGCATAACAATGGAAATTTATGCCATGCTGTCTGATAATGTTACCTAATGGAAGCATGTATAAAGTAAAAAGAATCGGTCCAAGCACAGAACCCTGAGGAACTCCATGACTTACTCCAACGTGTGAGGAAGATTCTTCATTTACAAGAACAAACTGGAATCTATCAGATAAATATGACTTAAACCAGCCTAATGCAGTTCCTTTAATCCCAATAACATGTTCAAGTCTCTGTAACAGAATGCTGTGATCGATCGTATCAAATGCAGCACTGAGATCCAACAGGACAAGCACAGAAACAAGTCCGCTATCAGAGGCTAACAGGAGATCATTGGTAACTTTCACCAGTGCTGTTTCTGTGCTATGATGCACTCTGAATCCTGACTGAAACTCTTCAAACAGATTATTTCTATGTAAATGATCACAAAGTTGAACTGCAACTATTTTTTCAAGAACTTTGGACAAAAAAGGGAGATTGGATATAGGTCGATAATTAGCCAACACTTCTGAATCAAGAGTAGGTTTTTTAAGTAAAGGTTTAATTACAGCAACCTTAAAAGTCTGAGGTACATATCCTGTCAACAAAGACCGATTGATCAAATCCAATATGGAAGTATTGATTAAGGGGAAAACCTCCTTGAACAGTCTGGTTGGGATTGGGTCTAACATACAAGTTGATGGTTTAGAAGAGACTATTGCTGTTGTTAGCTCAGAAAGATCAACTGGACAGAAGCTGTCTAAATACAATTCAGGTTCGAAAGATACTTCTAAAGCTGCTCTACTTGATGATACATCAGTGATAATAATGGGAAGGATTCCATTAATCTTCTCTCTGATAGAAACAATTTTATTGATGAAGAATCTCATGAAATCATCACTGCTGAGAGTTAAAGGAATACATGGCTCAACAGAGCTCGGACTCTTTGTCAGCCTGGCAGCAGCGCTGAAAAGAAACCTGGGATTATTCTTATTCTCTTCTATCAATAATGAATAATAAGCAGTTCTAGCTTTACGAAGTGCTTTCTTATACGTTATTAAACTATCTTTCCAGACTAATTGAGACTCTTCTAAATTAGAGGAACGCCACTGTCTCTCCAGCTTTCTTGCAGTCTGCTTTAAAGCAGCTGTGAATTATACCAAGGAGCCAACCTCTTCTGACTGATTACCTTCCTTTTCAGAGGGGCAACATTGTCCAGTGTTGTACGCATTGAAGCTGTAGTGCTGTCAACAAGAGAGTCAAGTTCTACTGGAGTAAAATTTAGGTAGCCATCCTGTGTCATATCAGCACATGGCAGTGAAGAAAAGGATGATGAAATCAACTCTTTAAATCTGGTTACAGCATTCTCTGACAGACACCTTCTATATGTAGAATTCTTCTCAGAAACCGTGTAGTCAAGTAATGTAAATTCAAAAGTTATTAAAAAATGGTCAGACAAGACAGGGTTATGAGGGAACACTGTTAACTGTTCACTCTCAATGCCATAAGTCAAAGGTCAAGGGTATGATTAAGGCAGTGAGTAGGTCTGTGAACACTTTGAGAAAATCCAATAGAGTCTAATATAGAATTAAAGTTAATATTTAGGCTGTCATTTTCAACATCTACATGAATATTAAAGTCACCCACTACAATGACTTTATCTGTACTCACCACTAACTGGGATAAAAACTCTGAGAATTCAGACAGAAACTCAGAATAAGGGCCAGGCGGACGATACACAACAACAAACACAAGAGGTTTTTGTGATTTCCACTTTGGGTGGGAAAAACTGAGAATCAGAGATTCAAAAGAGCTAAAACTAATCTTGGGTCTAGGACTGACTAGTAACCCTGATCTGAAGATAGCTGCCACTCCTCCTCCTCTGCCTGTGGTTGGAGGAACGTGAACATTTAAATAGTCAGAGGGAGTTGATTCATTAATACTAACATGATCCTCCTGCTGCAGCCAGGTTTCTGTAAGACAAAATATATCAATATGATGATCACAAATCAAATCATTCACTAACAGAGACTTCAAAGGGAGAGATCTAATATTCAGCAAACCACATTTAATAGTTTGATGTTTTTGTTCAGTTAAAGTTTTTGTTTTAATTTTTTTTTGCACAAGAGGATTTGCTCCTTTTGTGTTTTTTGATTGAGGGGGGGGGGGCAGCATCAGGTGGGAAGCTGCAGAGAAGTGTGTAAGACTACAACTCTGCATCCTGGTCTCAACCCTGGGATGTCATGTTTTTGGATGACTAATAAATTCGTCCATATTTCTAGAAATGAGAGCCGCTCCTTCCAAAGTGGGATGGATGCCGTCTCTCCTCATCAGACCAGGTTTTCTCCAGAAAGATTGCCAATTATCTATGTAGCCCACGTTGTTTGCTGGACACCATCTAGACAACCAGCGATTGAATGAGGACATGCGGCTAAACATGTCATCACTGGTCAGATTTGGCAGGGGTCCAGAGAAAAATACGGAGTCCGACATTGTTTTGGCAAAATGACACACCGATGCAACATTAATTTTAGTGACCTCCGATTGGCGTAACCGGGTGTCATTACCGCCGACGTGAATAACTATTTTACCGTATTTACGTTTATCCTTAGCCAGCAGTTTTAAATAGGATTCTATGTCGCCCGCTCTGGCCCCTGGAATGCATTTGACTGGTCGCTGGTGTCTCTAATGCCACGTTTCTGACTATAGAGCTGCCAATTACCAGGGTTTTGTCCTCAGCGGGTGTGTCGCTGAGTGGGGAAAATCTATTAGAAACGTGGACAGGTTGATGGTGAACCACGGGCTTGACTTTAGGACTATGACTCCTCTTCCTGACAGTCACCCAGCCACTCTTAAGTCCCGGCTGCTCGGGATCTGCTCGGGGACGACTAACAGAGCTAGCTACGCTAGGTGGCTCCGCACTGACTAAAGGGGCCTGGCTCGCTATCGGGTGGTTTTCAACAGTGCAGAGGGGCAACATTGTCCAGTGTTGTACGCATTGAAGCTATAGTGCTGTCAACAAGAGAGTCAAGTTCTACTGGAGTAAAATTTAGGTAGCCGTCCTCTGTCATATCTGCACATGGCAGTGAAGAAAAGGATGATGAAATCAACTCTTTAAATCTGGTTACAGCATTCTCTGACAGACACCTTCTATATGTAGAATTCTTCAAGTAATGTAAACTCAAAAGTTATTAAAAATGTTCATATCAGACAGGATTACAGACACTGGTAACTGTTGACTCTCGATGCCATAAGTCACACAATGAAAGTGTCCTTTGATGTTAGCAGCTGCAGTTGGAGCTGCTTGACCTCGTGTCTGAAATCCAGAAAATCTCTGTGAAGGAGGACGAAGAGGAGGAGAACCAAGAGGTACCAGCTGACGAATCAACACAACTCAGTTTCATGTTGTGGTGGCTGTTGTGTTTTCAGATGATCTAGAGCCTTGGAATCAAGAATTCCGACTTCAGATGATGACCTAGTTCTGTTGTCATCTAGAATTTTAATTTAATTTCTCTCAACCCAACAATTCAAGACATTCGAACAATAGAACCTGACCGGTCTCTGCTGACTTTAGGTTAAAGTTGGACTCATCCTCAGTTTAGGGTTAACCCCTAACCCTAACCCCAACCCTAACCCTTCCAGTCTTGGATGTTTTAGCAGCCCAGCTTCTCTCTTTAATAAAGTGACTTTAATGAAGACTTTATTCACACTTTCTGTGATGCCAGCCTGAGCCGCTGGTCCAGAGTCGTGTTCAGGGTCTTAGAGCCTCCGAACACGACTAATACACTAACCCTACTAACCCTAACCCTAAAGCTACTAACCTTAACCCTAAAGCTACTAACCCTACTAACCCTAACCCTGCTAACCCTAACCCTCCGAACACGACTGCTACCCTAACCCTAACAACCCTAACCCTCCTAACCCTACTAACCCTAACCCTAACCCTACTAACCCTAACCCTCCTAACCCTAACCCGCGACAGCTACAATAACCCTACTAACCCTAAAGCTACTAACCCTAACCCTAAAGCTACTAACCCTAACCCTACTAACCCTAACCCTACTAACACTAACCCTAACCCTCCTAACCCTAACCCTACTAACCCTAACCCTAACCCTACTAACCCTAACCCTACTAACCCTAACCCTAACCCTACTAACCCTAACCCTACTAACACTAACCCTAACCCTACTAACCCTAACCCTGCTAACCCTAACCCTAACCTTACTGTGGCTAAAGGCAGACACAATGGGCCTAATGCAAGAACTTTTTCGTATTGTTATTCAACAGAATTAACGCTCTTAAGTTCGTAAAAGTGCGTAAACGATCTGCGCCACCCGTGCTTGTTTAAGTGCACGAGGATAGTAAATGTGCACATCCAAAATAATACCATATAAGGCTAAGCTTCCTCTCTGCTGTGCCAGGAAGTGTTGAGAATGGCATCAAGGCGCAAAAAGAACAACTTTACGGGCTCTGAGTTTGAAGTTCTGCTTTCAGATCCAAAAAGGAAAATCTGCCATTTTTAGCAGTGTCAGCAGCGGAATTACAGGACCTGCTAAAGCGAAGAAATGGGAAGCAATAACGAGTCAGCTGTGGTTCATAATGTCACCGAAATGAAGAAGAAATGATTTGATATGAAAATGGCTTAAAAAAAACGTGAAAAGTGCCTTTTAATTTGAACTTGCTGGACAGCGGTGGATGGGAATGTGATGCACCATGAACTGATGAGAGCTCTGATGACCAAGGGCACGACTCACAGAGGACTGGGACACACCTGATCCGTCTCCAGTCTCCCTCCAGTGGTGAGGACCTGGACGTTTGGGACTGGGTTTGATGGGCGTGTTTCTCTCTGGAGTCGTGGCTCCAGCAAGCTGCATATTCCCAGCAGCTCAGTCCTTGGCGATCTAAATCAGAGTCAAATTAACCTTCAATTAGTGCATAATTTAAGTCAAACAGAATAATGTCAGCATAATTATGGGGTATAATGTCTATATTTATTTATGATATCTTCAAAGTAATCTACAATCCATTAGTCAGGCCAACTTGATTGGAATAACAGATTGGACTATTTTAAGCGTCTGCATCACTCATGAATTCTGTTTGTAGCTGAAAGAAAACTCTAGGTGAAAGGGCTAATTCTCTTAAATAACTCGTAAATCTGTTCAAACGAGGTTCTTGCATGAGGCCCAAAGATGATAGATCAGCCACATGGGTGCCTCACCTGCTCCTGAACCACAGTTACCTTGGCCCTGGTTCTCAGACCTGAACTGAAAGTAAAATAAATGAGACTTGACCTGGAATCTGGACTGACTCACCCTGTCTTTATGGAACTGAACCACATCTTTTTCCTGTAGCTCACTCACCATTTTTTCTCCTCCAGCCGGCATACGTTCCTCACGCTCTGGCTTTTAGACGATCATACGCCATAAAGGTACAGCCCTGGTCCTCTTTGAGGGGGGTGGTGGGCCCGTCTGTGAGCTCAGAGGCTGTGACATCTTCACTCTGTCGTTTCCAGAGGCAGCCCCTGAGGAAAAAGGTCCAGGACTCTGACGGACAGTCCTCCTGTCCCACAGAGGTGGTGGGCTTCCTGGTCCCACCAAAGGAGCCATCCAGTCTGAGTGTGAGGGAGACCATGTTCCAAAAGGAGGAAGAAGACCTGGACGCCAAAATCACAAGAAGGGTTCAGAGAGCTGCTCGGAGACAAGCCAAACAGGAACAGCTGAAGAGACTGCATAAGGCTCAGGTGAGTTTACCTGAGGACAGACCAGAATCAGACGAGACAGAGTCCTGTTCAGGACAAGATTAGACTGAATCTGGTCCAGGTTCAGGGTCAGATTAAACAGAATCCGGTTCAGAATCAGATTAAACAGAATCCAGTTCAGGGTCAGATTAAACAGAATCCGTTCAGGACCAGATTAAACAGAATCCGGTTCAGGGCCAGATTAAACAGAATCCAGTTCAGGATCAGATTAAACAGAATCCGGTTCAGGACCAGATTAAACAGAATCTGGTCCAGGTTCAGGGTCAGATTAAACAGAATCCGGTTCAGCGTCAGATTAAACAGAATCCGGTTCAGGGTCAGATTAAACAGAATCCAGTTCAGGATCAGATTAGACAAAGTTTGGTTCAGGATCAGATTAAACAGAATCCAGTTCAGGATCAGATTAAACAGAATCCGGTTCAGGTTCAGGGTCGACAGAGTCCGGTTCAGGACCAGATTAAACAGAATCTGGTCCAGGTTCAGGGTCAGATTAAACAGAATCTGGTCCAGGTTCAGATTAGACTGAATCCGGTTCAGGACCAGATTAAACAGAATCCAGTTCAGGACCAGATTAAACAGAATCCGGTTCAGGATCAGATTAAACAGAATCCGGTTCAGGACCAGATTAAACAGAGTTTGGTTCAGGGTGAGATTAACAGAATCCGGTTCAGGATCAGATTAGACAGAATCCGGTTCAGGATCAGATTAGACAGAATCCGGTTCAGGATCAGGTTAGACAGAATCCGGTTCAGGATCAGATTAGACAGAATCCGGTTTAGGATCAGATTAAACAGAATCCGATTCAGGATCAGATTAGACAGAATCCGGTTCAGGATCAGATTAAACCGAATCCGATTCAGGATCAGATTAAACAGAATCCAGTTCAGGGTCAGATTAGACAGAGTTTGGTTCAGGATCAGATTAAACAGAATCCGGTTCAGGACCAGATTAAACAGAATCCGATTCAGGATCAGATTAAACAGAATCCAGTTCAGGACCAGATTAAACAGAGTTTGGTTCAGGATCAGATTAAACAGAATCCGGTTCAGGATCAGGTTAAACAGAATCCGGTTCAGGATCAGGTTAAACAGAATCCGGTTCAGGATCAGATTAGACAGAATCCGGTTCAGGATCAGATTAGACAGAATCCGGTTCAGGATCAGATTAAACAGAATCCGGTTCAGGATCAGATTAAACAGAATCCGGTTCAGGATCAGATTGGATCCGGTTCAGGGAAAGTACTGTGATGTTCTGTCCTGTTTGTCTCAGCTGATCCAGAGACAGCTGCAGCAGGTGGAGGAGAAGCAGAGACAGCTGGAGGAGAGAGGAGTGATGGTGGAGCGAGTTCTTCGGGGAGAAGCAGGTAAAAACACACAATATGGAGGCAGAGAGAACACCTGAGAGTTGCACCTGAACCCACCTGAGTGTCTGCCTCTGTTTCTGTCAGACTACTGGGAGGATTCCAGCTACAATCCAGATGTGGAGCTGCACCTGGGAGGTTAGTTCACCTGTTTCCCACCATAGACAGTTTCCTTCCTTGTATTCAATTCAATTCAATTCAGTTTTATTTATATAGCACCAAATTACAACAATTGTCATCTCAAGGCACTTAAGTAATAAAGTCCAATTCAAGCCAATTGGAATTCAATTCATTGTAATCATAATCCAATTAATTCATATAGAGCCAATTCAAAAATTAATATCCTAGCTAAGGAAACCAACAGATTGGACCGAAACTGGTCTTCAGTCCAATCTCCCGTCCTGAGCCTCTTTAATCGTGCACATGAGCGTTAGCTGCAAGCTGCCTGTTGCAAAACTCATTTCTTAATAAAGTATTTTCTGATTCTGAAGGTGTTTAGCATCACAGCGTTTCTCTGTGTGTTTATTGCATGAAACTGATCTGACGGAGGCTTTTATCCAAAGACTCTTCAGGTGAGGAGTCACTGCTCTGAATGAGTCTGCGACCGGCTCTTTCATTTCAGGATATTTCCAGAAGGCATCATGACTGTCTGAGTCAGCAGAGAACCTAATCCATCTGTGGACCGGTTCATAAACACGTTCATGTGTTCATTAGTCTGTGATTTATGATGTAAACGGTCCACCAAACTTCTAACGACTCCATGGAGCAAAGAAGTGTCGTGTTTGTGCCGTTTCCACGTCACCGTGAGGTCCCGGCTGGGCTGTCTCCTCTCATAATGTGACGCCATGTGTGCCTTTCTGTGCAGGACTGGGCAAACTGGATAATCCGGCTCTGATGCAGCAGTGGTTCCGGCTGGTCCAGCAGAAGAACTCTCTGGTTCGATATGAGTCTGAACTCATCATATTGTGAGTATTTGGCCTTTTAGCTGCGGCTCAGACCTGGAGGAAGCTCCTGCTGCGTGTTTAGATGAACCGGACTCGTGGATCTGGACAGGGTTAGGGTTAGGGTACCCTACCCTAACCCAACCCTAACCCTAACCCTAACCCAACCCATGGTTGTGGTTTTGTGTTTCAGTGCTCGTGAGCTGGAGCTGGAGGACAGACAGAGTCGGCTGCAGCAGGAGCTCAGAGAGAGGATGGCTGTGGATGGTAGAATTCAGTTTTATTGACCATCTTTAAAGACATTAACACACTTGTGTGTGCTGAATATGAAGCCGTCCTCCTGCTATGTGTGCAGACCACCTGAAGGGGGAGGAGCAGCTGGCCGAGGAACGTCTGATCCTGGAGGAGATGTTGGAGGTGGTGGAGCAGAGGGATGCTCTGGTGTCCCTGCTGGAGGAGCAGCGGCTACAGGAGTGCCAGGAAGACCAGGACCTTGAGCAGGTCATGATAAGTGATGGAGTGACACTCAGCTGGGCCTGAAACTGGTCTGAACTGGACTGAATCCCAGCAAAACCTGAATGAAAACAGGCTCCTGGACAGTTAGAACCAGAACAAAACATGGACCTGATAGAGGTGGTTTGTTACTGCTTCTTGTTTGGTAAATATATGATTTTGGGCGTAGCATTCGGTGGAGGTTTGGCTCCATCAGCAGTGCACCTGTGGTTCAGGTTTGAAACATTGCCATGTTACATCCCATCAGTGTTCCTAGGTTCAACTCCTCCCCTCCTGGTCCATTCCAGCCAATCATGGCTCCGAACTGGACAATAAAAGAACCATGGATCTGTACTTCTGCGCCTTTTAGCCACTTTGGTACCACTGACACCCTGCCTTTGTGTAGCTTTTTGTTAAGTTTGTCTTGGCTGTTGATTTAAAATATGTTTAAATGAGGAGATTTCTCCTGGGGATGCCACATGATTGGGGGCTCGTCCGGGATTTGAACCCAAGATCTTTATGAAAATAAAAAAAAAAGTAAAAAAACAATGATTTACATAAAAATGTCTACAACCAACATATCAAAAGTCTATGACCTACACAAACACAGGGTGTAAGTGGCAACCGAGTGACCAATGGGCACGGAAGATCACCGGTTCTTTTATTGCTCAGTCATCACCCATGATTGGCTGAAATTGGCTGAAGTAGGGGAGGAGTCAGACCTTGGAAACAGCTCAGCAACACACCCCTATTTCACGGTTTTATGCCTTCGTATAGCGACAACAAAGGATTCTTTATCTTTATCAATGTAACGTTGGTGGATGTAACACTGCAGTTCGGACTAAAACTGACATGGAGAGTGAAATGCTAACATGATGCACGTTAGCATGCTAATGCTAACAGCTACAGTAACACATCCATGCTAGCTTTGTTGTAAAATCAATGACAGGGACATTAATTGTTAATTAGATTCTGCCTGATCTGTGCAGTTCTGATTGATTTCTCTGAAGGATCCAATCAATGATCACACAGGAAAAGAGAGCGGTTTGTGGTCGTAATTTAACATCCAAAGTTTGATGAACAGATGAAGCCATTTGTTTTAAAGCTTGTTTCTGTAGTCTGACATTGTTCAACAATATGTACAAAGTCACATAATTTCAGATTTACACACTGACAGTTTCAAAGTCCTCACAACAGGCTTCATTTTCTTTTTTCTCTCAGAGCCACCGTCTGATTCACTTTGTTTCTGAGCACCAAGCCCAGTGTAAAGGATTCAGGGTTAACTGGTGCTGGGAATCAAACGGGACCACTGGCTTTCTGAAATAAACTTTGAGTGAATCACGGTGAATTTGCTGCTCTTTCATCAGCTGCTGAACCTCCCCTCCATGGGCCCAGTATTTACTTTGCTTGGGATCTAATTTAAGATGGATAGATGATGCTTTAAGCTTTAAACTCGGCCTCTGGGTCTAACAACTGTTGCATAAAGGGTAAAAAAACCCTGACAAAATCTTGGTGTGCAAAGGCATTAATGAGAACCAGTGGTTTGACACGTTTTCATGTCGTAACATGAAAAATATCAGGAAACGTGAAACTTTCTGCAACAACTTTTGTGTATTTTGTGGATTAATCAGACATTTTTGTAACATGGAACAACAACGTAACCACGGCAGCAGGACTCCTTTTTTTACGTGTGAGCTGACCATCATGTGACCTGCTGCTGCCTGCCTTACCTCCTCTGCCTCACCTGCCATCTGATCAATAGCCTGATGCTGTGTGATGTGTTGTCATGAAACTCTTCTTCTTATGTTGTGTAATAAATAACTTGTGTCTCTATTTCTTCTGGCGTGTTCATCTTAAACGATCAGTGCTTTAAAAGAAGCTCCTACAGTGGTTTTATTTCTGTTTTACTGGGATGTAAGTGGACTTTTGGTGGATTTTATCTGTTGATCAACGCAACACGCCGACCGGAACATGTTTTAGCTGTAAAACAAACAAGTGATGAAAAAATGAAGAAAACTTGAGCCTGTGTAAGTATCCCAGCTGAATACATCTGAGTTCTGCTGGTTTTCAGCAGTCTGTGAGTCACAGACTCTCAGCTGCTTGGAGGTCTGAGCTCTGACTGAAACGTTGAAACGTTTCCCCTTAAAGGGTTAGGGTTAGGGTGCTGTTAGCCCAGTGCTGTTAGCCCGGTGCTGTTAGCCCGGTGCTGTTAGCCCAGTGCTGTCAGCCCAGTGCTGTTAGCTCAGTGCTGTTAGGTTAGGGTTAGCCCAGTGCTGTTAGCTCAGTGCTGTTAGCCCAGTGCTGTTAGATCAGTGCTGTTAGGTTAGGGTTAGCTCAGTGCTGTTAGCTCAGTGCTGTCAGCTCAGTGCTGTTAGCCCAGTGCTGTTAGCTCAGTGCTGTTAGCCCAGTGCTGTTAGCTCAGTGCTGTTAGCCCAGTGCTGTTAGCTCAGTGCTGTTAGCTCAGTGGGGTTAGCCCAGTGCTGTTAGCTCGGTGCTGTTAGGTTAGGGTTAGCCCAGTGCTGTTAGCTCAGTGCTGTTAGCTCAATGCTGTTAGCTCAATGCTGTTAGCAGCCAGCTGAGAGTCATCGTCCTGCTGGAAACTGAACCTCCATCCCAGTCTCACATCTTTGGAAGACTGAAATCATCCCCTCAGTTCTGACCAGTTTCCCTGCAGATGGAAAACATCCGACAGCATGATGCTGCCACCACCATGCTTCACTGTGCTTGTTTTTATTTTTATCACATGTTGATGTTAAAAACTTCAGTTTTTGACTCATCTGACCAAAGTTCCCTCTTTGGAATAACCATTGTCTGTCTTTCTCTCCTCTTCCCCATAAAATCCATCTTGAACTGCTGCTTTTTCACAGTGACCTTTGACCTCTGGGTTTTTCCCTTGTTCTTGCTGTCAAACACATTTCTCAAACTGTTGCTTTATGTTAACAGACAAACGAGGGTGAAACTTTTGGGTCATGAAAGCTTCAGCTGAAGGCAGAAAGAGGAACAATCGACATCCTGTCAAGCTGAACCGAAGGTTGATGTAACTCTGTTTGGATCATCCTCTCTCTGTGATGTCCGAGTCCTGATCAGTCTGTAAATCCTCTCATTGACCATTCAGGCTGCAGCTTTTTATCAGAAGAACAGAAGAACACGCTCCCCTCCTCAGCCCCACATTTCAGATCGATGCAGTGAACTGATGCTGTGCAGCTTTTGGACCCAACTGCTGCCTTTAACACCGTTTCACAGCATCCTCAGAGGTTCTGTGGTTAGCATTAACTCATTTGGAGCTTCACAGTATGTTTATGTTTATGCATTTAGAGACGCTTTTATCCAAAGCGACTTACAGGTAGGCAGACAGGGTAAGGGGGCATTGCCTAAGGACCCCTACTATCCAGTATGTACTGTTCGAGGCCCCATCTTTATTAAATGTTCCTTAATTTCTTAGCACATTCTAAACAAACTAATCTGCCTATAAAGACTAAAAGAAAAGGTTTAATGTCAGTTGAGACCAGGATAGATTTGAATTTCCTTCATCCCAAAACCCAAACTGGCATCCTGGCATGAAGATGACCTTGAGCTACACGACCCTGACGATCATCTTTTTGACAGCTCTTTTAAATTTGTTTGACACATAAACTCAGCTGGAAAATGAGCTTCTTTCAGAGAAGAACTCTGACTTTGACCAACCAGCTGCCGTTAGTCTGAGATCTGCTCAGACTTTAGAAACTTTTAAACCTTTTTTCTCATTTGTTTTTGATCTGAGCAAAACTGGACATCCTGATTTTATCCAGTCTTACTTTAATATGTTCCATTTAATGAACAAATTTGTGTTTTATACGTAGAATCGACACATTTTAAAGATGTTTTTACTAATTCTGTTGATTGTAAAAGGTAAAAATGATAAAAGAAACTTTGTTTTAGGACGTCTTTAATGTGTTTCCCACAGATTAAGTATTGAATCTGGGAACGATGCCAGTTTTCTGTCAGTTGAGCAGGTGCGAACGAGTGTTTGTGGCTTCAGACTTTGGTTGGTTTCACAAACATTTACAACTAAAACTACCTGACGGCTGTTTTTAAAGTTGTTATATCTGCAGAAATTACTGTTTGCTTCAGTTTTACAGGATTTTTGTGGTGGATCAGCTTTTTATTCATTGGTTTCAACTTTAACAACAGTTAAATCTCAATGTGAAGCAGGCAGATAATGGAAACTGGTGAAATGTAAGAGAATATTCCTTTATATTTCAATCTGTCACCGTTCTCACTTCAGTCACGTTTAATAAGATGAGTTTTGAATAAACGACACGACACAGTTCAGGTCCAAGTTTATTTCTGTATAAAATCATTTTTCTGTCAGATTAAACATTTCAAACTGACACAAAAAACCCAAATACTGAAACCTGTGACGGCCAATTGGATCTATAGTTTAACACTTTAACAGACTGGCGCCCGGTCTCGCTGCCTGGCGCCCGGTCTCGCTGACTGGCGCCCGGTCTCACTGACTGGCGCCCGGTCTCACTTCTTGGCAGTGCCGGTAGCGTCCAACTTCAGGTCCTTGGTGACCAGTCCGGCTGTGACGGGATGCATCTCAGCTCGATGAGCAACAAAGACTCGAACGCCCTCATCGTGAAACTTGTCAAAGTTACAAACCTCCCTGAAGAGAAAGAAGACTCGTGAGTCACTGCGTGAGAAATCTGAAGCGTCACCGGGGTTCGGTTCAGTCTGAATACCTGAAGAGCGGTCGGGTGAACTTCATCCTGCCCTGCTCGGTCGCCATCTTCAGCGCGAGCGGAACGGCTTCCTCCCACTTGGACCGAACACACAGCTTCAGCCACCTGGAACGAGAACAACCAATCAGCAAGAAGCTTCATGAGGAGGAGGAGCTTAAATGAAAGGAAACTATTGGCTGTTCACCTGAAGCGGATCTCTGAGTTTGTGGAGGCATTCAGGTCGTAAACCTCCTGCATCTTCTTCACGTGAGTCAGAGGAAGCGGATCCTACGGAACAAAGGACAGAAGCCTTGGTGAGTCAGAGTGGACTTTGGAGAACTGAAGTGGACCCCAAGGAGATGAAGTGGACCCCAGGGACAAGAAGTGGACCCCAAGGACATGAAGTGGACCCCAAGGACCTGAAGTGGACCCCAAGGACCTAAAGTGGACCCCTAAGACAAGAAGTGGACCCCAAGGACATGAAGTGGACCCCTAAGACAAGAAGTGGACCCCAAGGACATGAAGTGGACCCCTAAGACAAGAAGTGGACCCCAAGGACATGAAGTGGACCCCTAAGACAAGAAGTGGACCCCAAGGACATGAAGTGGACCCCAAGGAGATGAAGTGGACCCCAAGGAGATGAAGTGGACCCCAAGGACAAGAAGTGGACCCCAAGGACAAGAAGTGGACCCCAAGGACAAGAAGTGGACCCCAAGGACAAGAAGTGGACCCCAAGGACATGAAGTAGACGTGAAGTGGACCCCTAAGACAAGAAGTGGACCCCAAGGACATGAAGTGGACCCCAAGGACATGAAGTGGACCCTTAAGACAAGAAGTGGATCCCAAGGACATGAAGTGGACCGCAAAGACATGAAGTGGATCCCAAGGACATGAAGTGGACCGCAAAGAAATGAAGTGGACCCCAAAGACATGAAGTGGACATGAAGTGGACCCCAAGGACATGAAGTGGACCCCAAGGACAAGAAGTGGACCCCAAGGACATGAAGTGGACCCCAAGGACATGAAGTGGACCCCAAGGACATGAAGTGGACCCCAAGGACATGAAGTGGACCGCAAAGAAATGAAGTGGACCCCAAGAACATGGAGTGGATCCCAAGGACAAGAAGTGGACCCCAAAGACGTGAAGTGGACCCCAAGGACGTGAAGTGGATCCCAAGGAAATGAAGTGGACCGCAAAGAAATGAAGTGGACCCCAAAGACATGAAGTGGACCCCAAGGACAAGAAGTGGACCCCAAGGACAAGAAGTGGACCCCAAAGACGTGAAGTGGACCCCAAAGACGTGAAGTGGACCCCAAGGACGTGAAGTGGACCCCAAGGACGTGAAGTGGACATGAAGTGGATCCCAAGGACATGAAGTGGACCACAAGGACATGAAGTGGACATGAAGTGGACCCCAAGGACATGAAGTGGACCCCAAGGACATGAAGTGGACCCCAAGGACATGAAGTGGACCCCAAAGCCATGAAGTGGACATGAAGTGGACCCCAAGGAAATGAAGTGGACCCCAAAGCCATGAAGTGGACCCCAAGGAAATGAAGTGGACCCCAAAGACATGAAGTGGACCCCAAGGAAATGAAGTGGACCCCAAAGACATGAAGTGGACCCCAAGGAAATGAAGTGGAAATGAAGTGGACCCCAAAGACATGAAGTGGACCCCAAGGAAATGAAGTGGACATGAAGTGGACCCCAAAGACAAGAAGTGGACCCCAAAGACATAAAGTGGACCCCAAGGAAATGAAGTGGACCCCAAGGACATTAAGTGGACCACAAGGACATGAAGTGGACCACAAGGACATGAAGTGGACATGAAGTGGACCCCAAGGACATGAAGTGGACATGAAGTGGACCCCAAGGACATGAAGTGGACCCCAAGGACATGAAGTGGACCCCAAAGCCATGAAGTGGACCCCAAGGAAATGAAGTGGACCCCAAAGACATGAAGTGGACCCCAAGGAAATGAAGTGGAAATGAAGTGGACCCCAAAGACATGAAGTGGACCCCAAGGAAATGAAGTGGACATGAAGTGGACCCCAAAGACAAGAAGTGGACCCCAAAGACATAAAGTGGACCCCAAGGAAATGAAGTGGACCCCAAGGACATTAAGTGGACAAGAAGTGGACCCCAAAGACAAGAAGTGGACCCCAAGGAAATGAAGTGGACCCCAAGGAAATGAAGTGGACCCCAAGGACATGAAGTGGACCCCAAGGACATGAAGTGGACCCCAAGGACATGAAGTGGACCCCAAGGACATGAAGTGGACCCCAAGGACATGAAGTGGACCCCAAGGACATGAAGTGGACATGAAGTGGACCCCAAGGACATGAAGTGGACATGAAGTGGACCCCAAGGACATGAAGGGGACCCCAAGGAAATGAAGGGGACCCCAAGGACATGAAGTGGACCCCAAAGACATGAAGTGGACCCCAAGGACATGAAGTGGACTCCAAGGAAATGAAGGGGACCCCAAGGACATGAAGTGGACCCCAAAGACATGAAGTGGAGTGCGATGAGCTGCTGTGTTGTACCTCGTGAAGCAGCAGTGACAGGAACTCTACGACCTGGTGGGATGACAGCATCTTCACATCAGACTGGTTAAAGCTGTTCAGGTCCTGGTCTTTGGCCTGAGGGGGACAGGGAGAAGGCTTTAAACAGACCATAAATCAACCAGAACGGGTCCATTATCGGTGCAGGTCTTACCTTGATCCACCTCTGGCACAAAGCAATGCAGGCGTCAGCCAAAGTAGTATCATACCTGAAACATGACGATGACCAATCAGAACAGGCAGATTAGGATTCAATGAGGACTCAGAGAGCTCTGACTGGATCCACTTACTGAGGTTTGACAGGAGGCATCCCAGGTGTGAACATCCACCCGTTCCAGTCCACCTTGTTCAGGATGTCAACCTGAGAAACGACAGTTCGTTTGATTCCTGAACGCAACAAGCTCACTTTGTCCAGCTTGTTCTGAAACGTTCTAATCTAATCTTTTTTCAATAGGTTCTCGATCAACATCAACCAGCCTGACTGTGAAACACCTGAGGCCTCACGGGTTGCTGTGATCTCACCTGGGGGTTCAGGTGTTCCTCACCTTGTCTTTGAAGTAGGTGAACAGGTAGTTTTTCCACTCTTCTGTGGTGACGCTGCTGTAGGCAAAGAGCTGAATGTACGACTTCACAAAACCCATGAACACCTCTGAGGGAAACAAACAGGTGCATCAGCACAGGAGCACATATCTGGTGAGTGCACAGGTGTGTGGAAAGGTGTTACCTGGCCCTCCCATCAGCTCTTCAAGGTGGTACAGAAGAGCAAAGCCCTTCTCATAGGGCACGGAGGAGAAGGCGTCGTCAGGGTCAACGTCCTGCAGACTGGGGACCAGGTTAGTCAGAGGGTTGTTGGCTCCAAAGGTGTTTACCTGAGGGATGAAATGCACAGGTGAGGGCAGGAAAAGGTAACAGTACGAAGTTGGTACATGTGTACAAATCTGGTGAAGGCAGAGTTCAGGTCCTCACAGATTCCTGCAGGTCCTTCCAGCCACCCATGGCTTTAAACTGTCTGAACTGTTCACTCTGCATACACCTGCCAATCATCCTCTCCAGGTAGACCGTGTGACCTTCGTTCAGCCTGAGGACACAACCACCCGAATGTGAAACACTGACCCGAATGCAAGGATCCAAACTCGTTTTTATTCGTTTACCAAAAGTGTTCCCAGGTCTTGTTGGTCACCAGGTTACCAGTCCAGCTGTGGGAGATCTCGTGGGCGATCACCTGAATGGAACATAAATGAGCACACCTGCAACATGAGCAGCAACAGGTGTGGCGACTCGGGCGTTTTACTCACGTTGGACAGAGATTTGTCCCCAGCCTGGAAAAAGAGACAGGATACGCCTGATCAGCACAGGTCACATGATGCAGAGAGAAGTCAGCTGACTTAGTTTATGTTTACCAGCAGGGTGGGCGTGGCAAAGGTGAGACAAGGGTTCTCCATGCCGCCGTACGGGAAGGAAGGAGGAAGAACCAGGATGTCGTACTGACCCCACACATATGGTCCAGCCAGGTCCTCAGCCGTCTTCAGCATGGTCTCAGTCTGATGGACACCAGCTCAGGTGAGTTCACTACATTAGCCGAGTTAAGCTGCCTGGCCCAGTTACCATGGTGACTTACCTCTGAGAACTCAAACGCTGCTTTATCCACAAACTCCTTCTCTGACCAGACTCTGGACCTTGGACCGATCTGCCTGTGACCCAGTCAGAACACAGAAATACTGTTACCTGCACAGGTAACACAATGACATCATAGGTTAAACAGACACTACCTGCTCTCCAGTGCTCCAACCACAATGGCTATCAGGTAGGAAGGCATGGGCACCTGAAAGCGGGGGGAGGAAGTGACAATTATACCTGAGCTCAGGTGATGTTGATGATGTGTATATGAAGTGAAGAAGAAGAGGGCGACACCTACCGGCTGTCTGAACCTGTAGATGATGCGGGAGGCGTCCTGAGGATCGGCCTCCTGTCCGTCTCTCACAGCGCTCATCACAGCCACCAGATCCTTAGGGACAGACACCTGAGAGACGGGTACACAGATACACACACCTGAGAGACGGAGACACGCACCTGAGGAACCCGAGAGACGGGTACACACGCCCCCGAGGAACCCGAGAGACGGGTACACAGATACACACACCCGAAGGACGGAGACACAGATACACACACCTGAGAGACAGAGACACGCACCCGAGAGACAGAGACACGCACCCGAGAGACAGAGACACGCACCCGAGAGACAGAGACACGCACCCGAGAGACAGAGACACGCACCCGAGAGACAGAGACACGCACCCGAGAGACAGAGACACGCACCCGAGAGACAGAGACACGCACCCGAGGAACCTGAGAGACGGGTACAGACGCACCCGAGAGAGACGGTTACAGACGCACCCCGAGAGAGACGGTTACAGACGCACCCCGAGAGAGACGGTTACAGACGCACCCGAGAGACAGAGACACGCACCCGAGGAACCCGAGAGACGGGTACAGACGCACCCGAGAGACGGTTACAGACGCACCCGAGAGACAGAGACACGCACCCGAGGAACCCGAGAGACGGGTACAGACGCACCCGAGAGACGGTTACAGACGCACCCGAGGAACCCGAGAGACGGGTACAGACGCACCCGAGAGAGACGGTTACAGACGCACCCCGAGAGAGACGGTTACAGACGCACCCCGAGAGAGACGGTTACAGACGCACCCCGAGAGAGACGGTTACACACGAACCCGAGAGACGGAGACACGCACCCGAGAGACGGAGACACGCACCCGAGAGACAGAGACACGCACCCGAGGAACCTGAGAGACGGGTACAGACGCACCCGAGAGAGACGGTTACAGACGCACCCCGAGAGAGACGGTTACAGACGCACCCGAGAGACAGAGACACGCACCCGAGGAACCCGAGAGACGGGTACAGACGCACCCGAGAGACGGTTACAGACGCACCCGAGGAACCCGAGAGACGGGTACAGACGCACCCGAGAGAGACGGTTACAGACGCACCCCGAGAGAGACGGTTACAGACGCACCCCGAGAGAGACGGTTACAGACGCACCCCGAGAGAGACGGTTACACACGAACCCGAGAGACAGAGACACGCACCCGAGGAACCCGAGAGACGGGTACAGACGCACCCGAGAGAGACGGTTACAGACGCACCCCGAGAGAGACGGTTACAGACGCACCCCGAGAGAGACGGGTACAGACGCACCCCGAGAGAGACGGGTACAGACGCACCCGAGGAACCCGAGAGACGGGTACAGACGCACCCGAGAGACGGGTACAGACGCACCCGAGAGACGGGTACAGACGCACCCGAGAGACGGGTACAGACGCACCCGAGAGACGGGTACAGACGCACCCGAGAGACAGAGACACGCACCCGAGGAACCCGAGAGACGGGTACAGACGCACCCCGAGAGAGACGGGTACAGACGCACCCGAGGAACCCGAGAGACGGGTACAGACGCACCCCGAGAGAGACGGGTACAGACGCACCCCGAGAGAGACGGGTACAGACGCACCCCGAGAGAGACGGTTACAGACGCACCCCGAGAGAGACGGGTACAGACGCACCCGAGAGACGGGTACAGACGCACCCGAGAGACGGGTACAGACGCACCCGAGAGACGGGTACAGACGCACCCGAGAGACGGGTACAGACGCACCCGAGAGACGGGTACAGACGCACCCGAGGAACCCGAGAGACGGGTACAGACGCACCCGAGGAACCCGAGAGACGGGTACAGACGCACCCGAGAGACGGTTACAGACGCACCCGAGAGAGACGGTTACAGACGCACCCCGAGAGAGACGGTTACAGACGCACCCCGAGAGACGGGTACAGACGCACCCGAGAGAGACGGTTACAGACGCACCCGAGAGACGGTTACACACGAACCCGAGAGACGGGTACAGACGCACCCGAGGAACCCGAGAGACGGGTACAGACGCACCCGAGAGAGACGGTTACAGACGCACCCGAGGAACCCGAGAGACGGTTACAGACGCACCCCGAGAGAGACGGTTACAGACGCACCCCGAGAGAGACGGTTACAGACGCACCCCGAGAGAGACGGTTACAGACGCACCCCGAGAGAGACGGTTACAGACGCACCCCGAGAGAGACGGTTACAGACGCACCCCGAGAGAGACGGTTACAGACGAACCCGAGAGACAGAGACACGCACCCGAGGAACCCGAGAGACGGTTACAGACGCACCCCGAGAGAGACGGTTACAGACGCACCCCGAGAGAGACGGGTACAGACGCACCCCGAGAGAGACGGGTACAGACGCACCCCGAGAGAGACGGTTACAGACGCACCCCGAGAGAGACGGTTACAGACGCACCCCGAGAGAGACGGTTACAGACGCACCCCGAGAGAGACGGTTACAGACGCACCCCGAGAGAGACGGTTACACACGAACCCGAGAGACGGGTACAGACGCACCCGAGAGACGGGTACAGACGCACCCGAGAGACGGGTACAGACGCACCCGAGAGACGGGTACAGACGCACCCGAGAGACGGGTACAGACGCACCCGAGAGACGGGTACAGACGCACCCGAGAGACGGGTACAGACGCACCCGAGAGACGGGTACAGACGCACCCGAGGAACCCGAGAGACGGGTACAGACGCACCCGAGGAACCCGAGAGACGGGTACAGACGCACCCGAGAGACGGTTACAGACGCACCCGAGAGAGACGGTTACAGACGCACCCCGAGAGAGACGGTTACAGACGCACCCCGAGAGACGGGTACAGACGCACCCGAGAGAGACGGTTACAGACGCACCCGAGAGACGGTTACACACGAACCCGAGAGACGGGTACAGACGCACCCGAGGAACCCGAGAGACGGGTACAGACGCACCCGAGGAACCCGAGAGACGGGTACAGACGCACCCGAGAGAGACGGTTACAGACGCACCCCGAGAGACGGGTACAGACGCACCCGAGAGAGACGGTTACAGACGCACCCGAGAGACGGTTACACACGAACCCGAGAGACGGGTACAGACGCACCCGAGGAACCCGAGAGACGGGTACAGACGCACCCGAGGAACCCGAGAGACGGGTACAGACGCACCCGAGAGAGACGGTTACAGACGCACCCGAGGAACCCGAGAGACGGTTACAGACGCACCCCGAGAGAGACGGTTACAGACGCACCCCGAGAGAGACGGTTACAGACGCACCCCGAGAGAGACGGTTACAGACGCACCCCGAGAGAGACGGTTACAGACGCACCCCGAGAGAGACGGTTACAGACGAACCCGAGAGACAGAGACACGCACCCGAGGAACCCGAGAGACGGTTACAGACGCACCCCGAGAGAGACGGGTACAGACGCACCCGAGAGACGGTTACAGACGCACCCCGAGAGAGACGGTTACAGACGCACCCCGAGAGAGACGGTTACAGACGCACCCCGAGAGAGACGGTTACAGACGCACCCCGAGAGAGACGGTTACAGACGCACCCCGAGAGAGACGGTTACACACGCACCCGAGGAACCCGAGAGACAAGGAATCTAACTCCAGACTTTCAGGATGGGGAATGTTTCTGTCCAGGTTCTATTAAAATCAACCTGACTCAACAATGTCAACAAATGTGTGTTACCTGAGCAGCTGTGTGTGTTACCTGAGCGTAGTAGGTGTGTGTGTTACCTGAGCAGCTGTGTGTGTTACCTGAGCAGCTGTGTGTGTTACCTGAGCAGCTGTGTGTGTTACCTGAGCAGCTGTGTGTGTTACCTGAGCAGCTGTGTGTGTTACCTGAGCAGCTGTGTGTGTTACCTGAGCAGCTGTGTGTGTTACCTGAGCAGCTGTGTGTGTTACCTGAGCAGCTGTGTGTGTTACCTGAGCAGCTGTGTGTGTTACCTGAGCAGCTGTGTGTGTTACCTGAGCAGCTGTGTGTGTTACCTGAGCAGCTGTGTGTGTTACCTGAGCAGCTGTGTGTGTGTGTTACCTGAGCAGCTGTGTGTGTGTTACCTGAGCAGCTGTGTGTGTTACCTGAGCAGCTGTGTGTGTGTGTTACCTGAGCAGCTGTGTGTGTTACCTGAGCAGCTGTGTGTGTGTTACCTGAGCAGCTGTGTGTGTTACCTGAGCAGCTGTGTGTGTTACCTGAGCAGCTGTGTGTGTTACCTGAGCAGCTGTGTGTGTTACCTGAGCAGCTGTGTGTGTGTTACCTGAGCAGCTGTGTGTGTTACCTGAGCAGCTGTGTGTGTGTTACCTGAGCAGCTGTGTGTGTTACCTGAGCAGCTGTGTGTGTTACCTGAGCGTAGTAGGAGTGTTTGATTGACGGACTGTCCTGACAGGGGATCATACTCCTGCAGTGATGAGCCTGTCAGACAAACAAAGACACAACTCAGTGTTTTCATGGAGAGGTTCTGTTCAGTCAAACTGCAGGATGACCTTTGATGGAGAAACCGCTTCAAACCGGTTTAAAACAGGAAGAAACACAATTCTGTGGAAATTAACAGTTTGTTGGCCAACGTTGTAGTTTCACAAAGTTTTGTGTGCCAACGGTTGCGCAGGGAAACCGTAGAGTGGAGGCAGAGCTGACTTCCTTCCACTTTCTTTTAACCAGACTGATGAAGCATCTTTATTCTTACATCAGACTGTCCCAATTTGACCTCTTTACTGTCTGTAACTCTGACACTTTCCCATCAGTGTGTTACAGAAACCGCTCTGCCACAAACTGAATGTGTTCCAACAGTCCGCACCTGACACTGGCTGAACAGGTAGGGCTGTTTCTTCCCTGCAGTCTGCTCAGGTGTGAGCCACTGCAGCGCAGACGCCAGCGGAGACGTCTCATAGGCCACCTCCACGATAACATGCTGCCCCCTGATTGGTCCAGACACACACAAGGGTTCAGTTTGAGAGAAAAACTATAAAATGTGAGAGAACAGAGCGGCAGGACGGCGGGTCACCTGGACAGCTCAAAGGGCAGCGTGATGTCCAGCGGCGTCCCCTTGAAGCTGTGTTTTGGGCCCAAACTGAAGCGGGCCGCCTGCTGGTTGGCCGACACTGAGACGATGGCGAGGTCTTTGGTGTCCAAAGTCTGCAGCAGATAAAAAGAAACTTTGATTAATGAAGGTCACACCTGCTGAGTCAGCTGATCAGACTGCTGCTGTTACACCTGTCCGACCAGAAGGAAGTCCAGGTTAATACAGGCAGCCCAGTCTTCTTCTTTCTCCACCACATCAAAATATTACTTTATTTACTGTATTTTTGTCAAAGATGCCTCATTTATACTTTTTATAGAGAGATAATGTTATTTTCTGCTTTTCTCAGGTGACACACCTGCCCCAACATGTTAACCTGAACACCAAATCCAGTCATTCAGCATCAATTTATACTTCTGGAGCCAAATGTCCTGCAAAAGCAAGGTTTAATATTTCTTTCTCTGTTTTCATGCTGACACCAAAGATGAAACTGCACAAATGAAAAGTTTAGAATATATATGAGCCAAACTCTGTTATCAGAGGCTGTTTAAACACAGCAGCTGAAGCGTCCTTATCTTCATATCTTAAGACGTCCTGATCAGTTTTCATTTCTGACAGCTCAGCCTTCAAGTCAAAGTCCAACATCACAGTCCCACCAAACTCCATTCTAAAAAACAGCATTTTAATGTGTCCTAATGTACAACTTCACCCAAGACTGGAGTCAGTAAATCAGATTAAATCCAATTTAAAACTGAGGCCGAATCACAGAGAGACACCTGAAGGATGGGAAGACTTTATAACCACAGCCGAACCTGCCGCAGAATTAGACTCAGAACCGGACTGAAGTTCCACACCTGTGTGCTGCTCGGTTATAACACGCACCAGACTCAATGTAAAATTTCAGCCTGTTTTAGGCTCGTCGGTCTGACCTCACGAGCACTTCACGGGCTGGACAGGGACCGAGAACGCGCACAGGCCAGTGGACCGCGTCCGTTTACGTTACCAGAGCAGAGAAGTGGTCCTCCAGCGCCTCCACAGTCAGCGCCACCTTCCCCTTGATCACGTGCCTGTCGAAGTCCACGTGCAGGAGCAGGTTCAGGTGTTTGGTGAGGCACCTGGAGAACGAGGAGAAGGAGCAGGGGTCCGACATGGTGACTGTCCGGTAACCACGGAGAGACTGAAGCGACTCATGCACACACCGCCCGGTTATCTACCGGAAGCCGCTGCATAAACATCCGGACCGGCCTTTTCACAATAAAACCAGGGTTCATGCTTTTATTTTAGGCCTTTTATTTTAGGAGATGATGATTTACAAATGCTCAAATTCATCTGTAACCTAAAAATATAGTTTAATTTAGGGATTTGGGACATTCTCCTCAGTTTTCCACTGTTATAAAGTCATAAAATGTTCTGATCATCAAGTAAAGAGGTGGCTGTGATGTTATGTCGGTGAGAGTCTGACATTAGCTGCAGCGTTTGCTCCTATTATTGATCCTATTATTGATCCTATCAGCGATCCAGTTAATAATAACGATAATAAATACTGACATGAAATATTAAAATAATTAACACCTAAATGTATTTGCTTAAAAGAGAACAGAATAAATGACCAAAAGCAGAAGAATAACTTTATAATCTGAAGTAAAGACAGCAGAACCCGGCTGTTGTTCCGCGGCCCTCCAGCAGGTGGGGCCCTCTCTGCCGGCACCGGTGCTGCTGATGGAGGAGCGGAGCTGGACCCCCAGCGGTGCAGCACCTTACAGTCGGCTGTGATGAACCCGTTGGACGGTTCCGGTTCTTCCCGACTCGAGGAGGAGGCGGACAGTTGGGGCGCGTGGGCGCGCTTCTCGTCCTGGCTGGAGTGCGTGTGTGTCGTTACCTTCGACCTGGAGCTCGGACAAGCTATCGAGGTACGTTAGCTTAGCATATTTAGCATCAGTCATCAATAAGGTTATGGATCAGCAGATATCAGAGAGCAGATCAATCAGATCATAATCAGAGGAGACGATGCAGAGGTTTCATTATTCAACACAGAACGACCAGTTCACTGCTGATCCTCCTGCTGATTTAGATCCCATTGCCCTTTAAACAGACTGGTTGGGTTCAGAAAAGACTCATGAAACTATGAACAAGCAGCAAGTCCACTCTGGACTTCGGCATTATTGCAGGCGATAAATCAATTGAAATTTTGATAAACTCCTCACCTGATATTGGTGATTTTTCCTGCTAATGTGGTTTGAAATGTGAGGCTGAATCAGCTGAATTATGAATGGGGTTTGGTTGAAGTCTTCCCTCTCTGTGTTTTCAGCTGGTTTATCCTCAGGATGTGAAACTCACAGAGAAAGAGGTAATTATCAATACTTTTATCAGCTGTGGGGCTCATGTTATTAATCTCAGATTCACTGATTACATTTTTCTTTGTTTGTTGTTAGAAAACCAACATCTGCTACCTGTCCTTTCCCGACTCATACTCAGGTAAAATCACATGACACTCAATATGTCCTGGAGGTGAGAGGTCAGAGGGCACATAGTCTGGGAGTGATTTTAAATTTCATTCCCAGGATGCCTCGGGGACACTCAGTTCACCTTTAGGTTTCGTCAGTCAGTCGGTCGCAGAGTGTCCAGATTCAGAGACAACGTATATGACAGAGATGCCCCCATCACCTTGCAGGTAAGACACACCTGAGACTCACTCAGAACACTGCAGTGTTGTAACATTCTGTCTTACCCGAAGATAGTGGCATCGCATCCACACAGGAAGCTGTTGTGACGGTCCTCTCAGGTGTAAACAGGAAGTTAAAGCAGGTGTGATGGTCGTCTTGGGTGTAAACAGGAAGTTAAAGCAGGTGTGACGGTCCTCTCAGGTGTAAACAGGAAGTTAAAGCAGGTGTGACGGTCCTCTCGGGTGTAAACAGGAAGTTAAAGCAGGTGTGAAGGTCCTCTCGGGTGTAAACAGGAAGTTAAAGCAGGTGTGACGGTCCTCTCGGGTGTAAACAGGAAGTTAAAGCAGGTGTGAAGGTCCTCTCGGGTGTAAACAGGAAGTTAAAGCAGGTGTGAAGGTCCTCTCGGGTGTAAACAGGAAGTTAAAGCAGGTGTGACGGTCCTCTCGGGTGTAAACAGGAAGTTAAAGCAGGTGTGACGGTCCTCTCAGGTGTAAACAGGAAGTTAAAGCAGGTGTGAAGGTCCTCTTGGGTGTAAACAGGAAGTTAAAGCAGGTGTGAAGGTCCTCTCGGGTGTAAACAGGAAGTTAAAGCAGGTGTGACGGTCCTCTTGGGTGTAAATAGGAAGTTAAAGCAGGTGTGACGGTCGTCTCGGGTGTAAACAGGAAGTTAAAGCAGGTGTGACGGTCCTCCTGGGTGTAAACAGGAAGTTAAAGCAGGTGTGACGGTCCTCTTGGGTGTAAACAGGAAGTTAAAGCAGGTGCGACGGTCCTCTCTGGTGTAAACAGGAAGTTAAAGCAGGTGCGACGGTCCTCTCTGTTGTAAACAGGAAGTTAAAGCAGGTGTGACGGTCCTCCTGGGTGTAAACAGGAAGTTAAAGCAGGTGTGACGGTCGTCTCTGGTGTAAACAGGAAGTTGAAGCAGGTGTGACGGTCCTCTCGGGTGTAAACAGGAAGTTAAAGCAGGTGTGACGGTCCTCTCGGGTGTAAATAGGAAGTTAAAGCAGGTGTGACGGTCCTCTCTGGTGTAAACAGGAAGTTAAAGCAGGTGTGACGGTCCTCTCTGTTGTAAACAGGAAGTTAAAGCAGGTGTGAAGGTCCTCTCTGGTGTAAACAGGAAGTTAAAGCAGGTGCGACGGTCCTCTCTGGTGTAAACAGGAAGTTAAAGCAGGTGCGACGGTCCTCTCTGTTGTAAACAGGAAGTTAAAGCAGGTGTGACGGTCCTCTCTGTTGTAAACAGGCAGTTAAAGCAGGTGTGACGGTCCTCCTGGGTGTAAACAGGAAGTTAAAGCAGGTGTGACGGTCCTCTCGGGTGTAAACAGGAAGTTAAAGCAGGTGTGACGGTCCTCTCTGGTGTAAACAGGAAGTTAAAGCAGGTGTGAAGGTCCTCTCGGGTGTAAACAGGAAGTTAAAGCAGGTGTGACGGTCCTCTGGGGTGTAAACAGGAAGTTAAAGCAGGTGTGAAGGTCCTCTGGGGTGTAAACAGGAAGTTAAAGCAGGTGTGAAGGTCCTCTCGGGTGTAACCAGGAAGTTAAAGCAGGTGTGACGGTCCTCTGGGGTGTAAACAGGAAGTTAAAGCAGGTGTGACGGTCCTCTGGGGTGTAAACAGGAAGTTAAAGCAGGTGTGAAGGTTCTCTCTGGTGTAAACAGGAAGTTAAAGCGGGGGTGACGGTCCTCTCGGGTGTAAACAGGAAGTTAAAGCAGGTGTGAAGGTCCTCTCGGGTGTAAACAGGAAGTTAAAGCAGGTGTGACGGTCCTCTGGGGTGTAAACAGGAAGTTAAAGCAGGTGTGACGGTCCTCTGGGGTGTAAACAGGAAGTTAAAGCAGGTGTGAAGGTCCTCTCGGGTGTAACCAGGAAGTTAAAGCAGGTGTGACGGTCCTCTGGGGTGTAAACAGGAAGTTAAAGCAGGTGTGACGGTCCTCTCTGTTGTAAACAGGAAGTTAAAGCAGGTGTGAAGGTCCTCTCGGGTGTAAACAGGAAGTTAAAGCAGGTGTTATGATCCTCTCTGGTGTAAACAGGAAATTAAAGCAGGTGTGACGGTCCTCTCTGGTGTAAACAGGAAGTTAAAGCAGGTGTGACGGTCCTCTCGGGTGTAAACAGGAAGTTAAAGCAGGTGTGAAGGTCCTCTCTGGTGTAAACAGGAAGTTAAAGCTGGTGTGAAGGTCCTCTCGGGTGTAAACAGGAAGTTAAAGCAGGTGTGACGGTCCTCTCAGGTGTAAACAGGAAGTTAAAGCAGGTGTGACGGTCCTCTCGGGTGTAAACAGGAAGTTAAAGCAGGTGTTATGATCCTCTCTGGTGTAAACAGGAAGTTAAAGCAGGTGTGACGGTCCTCTCTGGTGTAAACAGGAAGTTAAAGCAGGTGTGACGGTCCTCTCGGGTGTAAACAGGAAGTTAAAGCAGGTGTGACGGTCCTCCCAGGTGTAAACAGGAAGTTAAAGCAGGTGCGACGGTCCTCTCAGGTGTAAACAGGAAGTTAAAGCAGGTGTGACGGGTGTAAACAGGAAGTTAAAGCAGGTGTGACGGTCCTCCCAGGTGTAAACAGGAAGTTAAAGCAGGTGTGACGGTCCTCTCGGGTGTAAACAGGAAGTTAAAGCAGGTGTGACGGTCCTCCCAGGTGTAAACAGGAAGTTAAAGCAGGTGCGACGGTCCTCTCAGGTGTAAACAGGAAGTTAAAGCAGGTGTGACGGGTGTAAACAGGAAGTTAAAGCAGGTGTGACGGTCCTCTCGGGTGTTTTTCTTCAGGTGTGTCTCCTCTTGTGTCCTTAGAGAGAAACTGCTCATTTCTTCGGTTACGTCTACTTCAGACAGGTGAAGGACGTCTCAGTGAAGAGAGGCTACTTCCAGAAGGTAACTACCTATTCACACCTGAGATGTAATGTTTTATTTGTTGGCTCTGGTCATGTGATGCTCATTTCCTGTCTGTTTCAGTCCCTGGTGTTAGTGTCAAGGTTGCCATACACTCACCTGTTTCACTCGCTGCTGCAGATCATCGCCCCTGAATTCTTCGAGAAGCTTGAGCCATGTCTGGAAGCAGGTGATGATGTCATGATTACATCATAACTGTGAGCCAGCCAGGTGTTGCAGATGTTACATCAGTGTTTTTACCCCACTATTCCTCAGTGTGTAATGAGATCAACCAGTGGCCTGCGCCCACATCTGGACTGACCCTCAACCTACCTGTGATGGGTGTCATCCTGCAGGTGAGAGAGTGGCTGTGGTTCACAGGTGAGGACATGCCGTCACTACAGAAGCTGTGCTGGACACAACGTCCCCAAAGCCAGGTGTTTGAGGACTATAGATCATAGATAGATATGAGACCACACCAACGAAGTTAAGTTCAGATCGGAGCGGTCGTCACCAACCATAAGTCTGGCGGTTCGATCCCCAGTGAGGTGGAGGTGTTCGTATGACACCTGCGTATGTGAAGGTGAGAAGTGCTGTGGGTGTGAACCACACGGTGTTTCAGGTTTGTCTGTTCGTGTTTCAGGTGATGATTCCTTCAAAGACAGACAAACCAGGAGGAAGTCCGGTCAGACAGACGACCCCAGAGGTCAGAACCGGTCGCTCACCCTCTTGTTCTGTCTCCTGAGGTTCTTTTGTTCACGAGTTCTTCTCTCCTCAGAACCTCCTGCAGGCTCCCACACTGCTGCCCTCCATCCACGAGCTGGACCTCTTCAGGTCAGTACTGCTTCCTGTTTCTGATTGGTTGTCATGTGATGACTGTTGCAGGCTGGTCTCAGTCTCACTTGTGTCCTGCTCAGGTGTTTCCAGTCGGTTCTGATCCACCTCCAGATGCTCTGGGAGCTCACGCTGCTCGGTGAACCGCTGGTAGTCATGGCGCCGTCTCCAACCTTGTCCTCAGAAACCGTGCTGGCTCTCATCAGGTAAGTTTCACCTGCCTGTGGCAGCCAATCAGAGAGCAGCGTTTCTTTCTATGGTAACTTCATGAGTGTTCCACCCGCAGCTCCATCAGTCCTCTGAAGTTCTGCTGTGACTTTCGTCCTTATTTCACCATCCATGACAGCGAGTTCAGGGAGTACACGACCAGGACTCAGGCTCCGTAAGCCCCACACACCTGCACAACACACACCTGTACAACACACACCTGCACAACACACACCTGTACAACACACACCTGCACAACACACACCTGTACAACACACACCTGCACAACACACACCTGCACAACACACACCTGCACAACACACACCTGCACAACACACACCTGCACAACACACACCTGCACAACACACACCTGCCCAACACACACCTGCACAACACACACCTGCACAACACACACCTGCACAACACACACCTGCACAACACACACCTGCACAACACACACCTGCACAACACACACCTGCCCAACACACACCTGCCCAACACACACCTGCACAACACACACCTGCACAACACACACCTGCACAACACACACCTGCACAACACACACCTGCACAACACACACCTGCCCAACACACACCTGCCCAACACACACCTGCACAACACACACCTGTACAACACACACCTGCCCAACACACACCTGCACAACACACACCTGCACAACACACACCTGCACAACACACACCTGTACAACACACACCTGCACAACACACACCTGCACAACACACACCTGCCCAACACACACCTGCCCAACACACACCTGCACAACACACACCTGCCCAACACACACCTGCACAACACACACCTGTACAACACACACCTGCACAACACACACCTGCCCAACACACACTAGCACAACACACACCTGCACAACACACACCTGCACAACACACACCTGCCCAACACACACCTGCCCAACACACACCTGTACAACACACACTTGCACAACACACACCTGCACAACACACACCTGCACAACACACACCTGCACAACACACACCTGTACAACACACACCTGCACAACACACACCTGTACAACACACACCTGCCCAACACACACCTGCCCAACACACACCTGCCCAACACACACCTGCCCAACACACACCTGCACAACACACACCTGCACAACACACACCTGTCCAACACACACCTGCACAACACACACCTGCCCAACACACACCTGCACAACACACACCTGCCCAACACACACTAGCACAACACACACCTGCACAACACACACCTGCACAACACACACCTGCCCAACACACACCTGTACAACACACACTTGCACAACACACACCTGCACAACACACACCTGCACAACACACACCTGCCCAACACACACCTGCCCAACACACACCTGTACAACACACACCTGCACAACACACACCTGTACAACACACACCTGCACAACACACACCTGTACAACACACACCTGTACAACACACACCTGTACAACACACACCTGCACAACACACACCTGCCCAACACACACCTGCACAACACACACTTGCACAACACACACCTGCACAACACACACCTGCCCAACACACACCTGCACAACACACCTGCCCAACACACACCTGTACAACACACACTTGCACAACACACACCTGCACAACACACACCTGTACAACACACACCTGTACAACACACACCTGCCCAACACACACCTGCACAACACACACCTGTACAACACACACCTGTACAACACACACCTGCACAACACACACCTGCACAACACACACCTGCCCAACACACACCTGCACAACACACCTGCACAACACACACCTGCACAACACACACCTGCACAACACACACCTGCACAACACACACCTGCCCAACACACACCTGCACAACACAAACCTGCACAACACACACCTGCACAACACACACCTGCCCAACACACACCTGCACAACACACACCTGCACAACACACACCTGCACAACACACACCTGCACAACACACACCTGCCCAACACACACCTGCACAACACACACCTGCACAACACACACCTGCCCAACACACACCTGCCCAACACACACCTGCACAACACACACCTGCACAACACACACCTGCACAACACACACCTGCACAACACACACCTGCACAACACACACCTGTACAACACACACCTGCACAACACACACCTGCACAACACACACCTGTACAACACACACCTGCACAACACACACCTGCACAACACACACCTGCACAACACACACCTGCACAACACACACCTGCACAACACACACCTGTACAACACACACCTGCACAACACACACCTGCACAACACACACCTGTACAACACACACCTGCACAACACACACCTGCACAACACACACCTGCACAACACACACCTGCACAACACACACCTGCCCAACACACACCTGCACAACACACACCTGCACAACAAACACCTGCACAACACACACCTGCACAACACACACCTGCACAACACACACCTGCACAACACACACCTGCACAACACACACCTGCCCAACACACACCTGCCCAACACACACCTGCACAACACACACCTGCACAACACACACCTGCACAACACACACCTGCACAACACACACCTGCACAACACACACCTGTACAACACACACCTGCACAACACACACCTGCACAACACACACCTGTACAACACACACCTGCACAACACACACCTGCACAACACACACCTGCACAACACACACCTGCACAACACACACCTGCACAACACACACCTGTACAACACACACCTGCACAACACACACCTGCACAACACACACCTGCACAACACACACCTGCACAACACACACCTGCCCAACACACACCTGCACAACACACACCTGCACAACAAACACCTGCACAACACACACCTGCACAACACACACCTGCACAACACACACCTGCACAACACACACCTGCACAACACACACCTTTATCCCTCATGTCCACACCTACTTGGACTTCTTCCTCAGGCCGAACGTGGTTCTGGGCGTCACCAACCCGTTCTTCATCAAGACGTTCCAGAACTGGCCTCACATCGTCAGACTGGGAGAGATAAAGATGTCAGGTAAAGTGCTCTTCTTCTTCTTCTTCTTCTTCTTCTTCTTCATCTTATTTGTTTGTCTTCTTCAGGCTCTTTTCTTCCTGCCATTCTCTCCTTACCCAATGCTCTCCTAACTGGTCTCCTAACTGGTCTCCTAACTGGTCTCCTAACTGGTTTCCTAACTGGTCTCCTAACTGCTCTCCTAACTGCTCTCCTAACTGCTCTCCTAACTGGTCTCCTAACTGGTTTCCTAACTGGTCTCCTAACTGGCTTCCTAACTGGTCTCCTAACTGGTCTCCTAACTGTTCTCCTAACTGTTCTCCTAACTGGTTTCCTAACTGTTCTCCTAACTGGTCTCCTAACTGTTCTCCTAACTGGTCTCCTAACTGGTCTCCTAACTGGTCTCCTAACTGGTTTCCTAACTGGTTTCCTAACTGGTCTCCTAACTGGCTTCCTAACTGTTCTCCTAACTGGTCTCCTAACTGTTCTCCTAACTGTTCTCCTAACTGGTCTCCTAACTGGTTTCCTAACTGCTCTCCTAACTGGTTTCCTAACTGCTCTCCTAACTGGTCTCCTAACTGGTTTCCTAACTGGTCTCCTAACTGGCTTCCTAACTGGTCTCCTAACTGGTCTCCTAACTGTTCTCCTAACTGGTTTCCTAACTGTTCTCCTAACTGGTCTCCTAACTGGTCTCCTAACTGGTCTCCTAACTGGTTTCCTAACTGGTCTCCTAACTGGTCTCCTAACTGGTCTCCTAACTGGTCTCCTAACTGGTTTCCTAACTGGTCTCCAGCCTGTGAAACCTCTGCAGATGGTCCAGAACGCGGCGGTGCGTCTGGTCTTGGATCAGCCTAAAAGAACACGTCCCCCCTCTGTTCATTGAGCTCCTCTGGCTGCCCTTAGCCGCCAGCATCAGATCCAAGTCCCTGATGTTAGCTACAAAGAGCTTAATGGAACGGCTCCATCTACTTGAATGCTCCTGCAAAGGCTTCTGTCCCAACTGGGTCCCTCCGTTGGTCCCAGGATTGTCGTCTAGCAGCTCCTACACCACGCCTAAGACAATCCAAACTCTGTTCATGTGTCGTCCCACGATGGTGGAATGACCTACCGAGCGCTACCAGAACAGGGGCGTCCCTGTCTATCTTCAGGAAGCTCCTGAAAATCCAGCTCTTCAGAGAGCATCTCCTATCCCAGCACTTACCTTGTACTTCCCTCTATGCCGGCCTGTCTCTACTCTAGTGTCTGACTCCTGGTTTCCTTCTATGAAGCTTATTGTTATATCTTCATTTGTAAGTCGCCTGAGATAAAAGTGTCTGCTAAATGCATAAACTTAACCATAGTGGAGTCGTCCAGGTGTAAAGAACAGGTGCAGTTGTGTTGTCTTTGTGGTCGTTGGATAAAGACAGCTGGATGTGTGATTCTGCCCACTTTCAGGTGATTTACCAAAGCAGGTGAAGGTAAAGAAACTGTCCAAACTGAAGACACTCGACACCAAACCAGGTAACACCACCTGACACACCTTTCTGCAGCAGCTCTTCTTACCTGCAGCTTGCTGATGGCAACATGTGTGTGTGTGTGTGTAGGGATCTACACGGCCTACAAGACATTTCTCCATAAAGATAAGATCCTCATCAAGAGACTGTTAAAGGTCAGCAGTCGTCCAGGTAAACGCAGCTGAGGGGGTCTGAATGCAGCACCTCAGCTGTTTCTGTTGATCTGCAGGGGATCCAGAGGAAGAGACCGTCAGAGGTGCAGAGCGCCATCCTGAGGAGGCACCTGTTGGAGCTGACGCAGAGCTTCATCATCCCTCTGGTGAGAAACACCTCAGGTGGCTCAGGTGGGACCAGGACAGGTGAAGCTTTCAGCTCAGCTGGGACCAGGACAGGTGAAGCTTTCGGCTCAGGTGGAACCAGGACAGGTGAAGCTTTCAGCTCAGCTGGGACCAGGACAGGTGAAGCTTTCAGCTCAGGTGGGACCAGGACAGGTGAAGCTTTCAGCTCAGGTAAACCAGGACAGGTGAAGCTTTCAGCTCAGGTAAACCAGGACAGGTGAAGCTTTCAGCTCAGGTGGAACCAGGACAGGTGAAGCTTTCAGCTCAGGTGGAACCAGGACAGGTGAAGCTTTCAGCTCAGCTGGGACCAGGACAGGTGAAGCTTTCGGCTCAGGTGGAACCAGGACAGGTGAAGCTTTCAGCTCAGGTGGGACCAGGACAGGTGAAGCTTTCGGCTCAGGTGGAACCAGGACAGGTGAAGCTTTCAGCTCAGGTGGGACCAGGACAGGTGAAGCTTTCGGCTCAGGTGGAACCAGGACAGGTGAAGCTTTCAGCTCAGGTAAACCAGGACAGGTGAAGCTTTCAGCTCAGGTTAACCAGGACAGGTGAAGCTTTCAGCTCAGGTGGAACCAGGACAGGTGAAGCTTTCAGCTCAGGTGGAACCAGGACAGGTGAAGCTTTCAGCTCAGGTGGAACCAGGACAGGTGAAGCTTTCGGCTCAGGTGGAACCAGGACAGGTGAAGCTTTCAGCTCAGGTGGAACCAGGACAGGTGAAGCTTTCGGCTCAGGTAAACCAGGACAGGTGAAGCTTTCAGCTCAGGTGGAACCAGGACAGGTGAAGCTTTCAGCTCAGGTGGAACCAGGACAGGTGAAGCTTTCGGCTCAGGTGGAACCAGGACAGGTGAAGCTTTCAGCTCAGGTAAACCAGGACAGGTGAAGCTTTCAGCTCAGGTAAACCAGGACAGGTGAAGCTTTCAGCTCAGGTAAACCAGGACAGGTGAAGCTTTCAGCTCAGGTAAACCAGGACAGGTGAAGCTTTCAGCTCAGGTAAACCAGGACAGGTGAAGCTTTCAGCTCAGGTGGAACCAGGACAGGTGAAGCTTTCAGCTCAGGTAAACCAGGACAGGTGAAGCTTTCAGCTCAGGTGGAACCAGGACAGGTGAAGCTTTCAGCTCAGGTGGAACCAGGACAGGTGAAGCTTTCAGCTCAGGTGGAACCAGGACAGGTGAAGCTTTCAGCTCAGCTGGGACCAGGACAGGTGAAGCTTTCAGCTCAGGTGGGACCAGGACAGGTGAAGCTTTCGGCTCAGGTGGAACCAGGACAGGTGAAGCTTTCAGCTCAGGTAAACCAGGACAGGTGAAGCTTTCAGCTCAGGTGGAACCAGGACAGGTGAAGCTTTCAGCTCAGGTGGAACCAGGACAGGTGAAGCTTTCAGCTCAGGTTAACCAGGACAGGTGAAGCTTTCGGCTCAGGTGGAACCAGGACAGGTGAAGCTTTCAGCTCAGGTAAACCAGGACAGGTGAAGCTTTCAGCTCAGGTGGAACCAGGACAGGTGAAGCTTTCAGCTCAGGTGGAACCAGGACAGGTGAAGCTTTCAGCTCAGGTGGAACCAGGACAGGTGAAGCTTTCGGCTCAGGTGGAACCAGGACAGGTGAAGCTTTCAGCTCAGGTGGAACCAGGACAGGTGAAGCTTTCGGCTCAGGTGGAACCAGGACAGGTGAAGCTTTCAGCTCAGGTGGAACCAGGACAGGTGAAGCTTTCAGCTCAGGTGGAACCAGGACAGGTGAAGCTTTCAGCTCAGGTAAACCAGGACAGGTGAAGCTTTCAGCTCAGGTGGAACCAGGACAGGTGAAGCTTTCAGCTCAGGTGGAACCAGGACAGGTGAAGCTTTCGGCTCAGGTAAACCAGGACAGGTGAAGCTTTCAGCTCAGGTGGAACCAGGACAGGTGAAGCTTTCAGCTCAGGTGGAACCAGGACAGGTGAAGCTTTCAGCTCAGGTGGAACCAGGACAGGTGAAGCTTTCGGCTCAGGTGGAACCAGGACAGGTGAAGCTTTCGGCTCAGGTGGAACCAGGACAGGTGAAGCTTTCAGCTCAGGTGGAACCAGGACAGGTGAAGCTTTCAGCTCAGGTGGAACCAGGACAGGTGAAGCTTTCGGCTCAGGTGGAACCAGGACAGGTGAAGCTTTCAGCTCAGGTGGAACCAGGACAGGTGAAGCTTTCAGCTCAGGTGGAACCAGGACAGGTGAAGCTTTCGGCTCAGGTGGAACCAGGACAGGTGAAGCTTTCAGCTCAGGTGGAACCAGGACAGGTGAAGCTTTCAGCTCAGGTGGAACCAGGACAGGTGAAGCTTTCAGCTCAGGTGGAACCAGGACAGGTGAAGCTTTCAGCTCAGGTGGAACCAGGACAGGTGAAGCTTTCGGCTCAGGTGGAACCAGGACAGGTGAAGCTTTCAGCTCAGGTGGAACCAGGACAGGTGAAGCTTTCAGCTCAGGTGGAACCAGGACAGGTGAAGCTTTCAGCTCAGGTAAACCAGGACAGGTGAAGCTTTCGGATGAATTCTGAGCTAATGCTTTTTATGAAGTAATGATGTAAAGGCCCTCGTCCAATCACAGCACAGTCGGTCATGTTTCTCGTCCTATAGGAGCGGTACATGGCGAGCTTGATGCCGCTGCAGAGGTCTGTGACGCCCTGGAAGGTAAACAGGAAGTGGCTCATGGTGCTGATGTCACAGTGATGTCATCCATGGTAGACTGAATGTTCTCCTTCTCCAGACTCCTCCTCAGGTCCGTCCCTTCAGTCAGGAGGAGTTCATGTCCACTCTGGACCACACCGGGCCTCAGCTCACCTCTGTGCTCAAAGGTGACTGGATAGGTCTGTACAGGTGAGTCACGCAGGTTCAGAATGTGGCGATTTCCACGGCTTCGCTTCAATTACCCGATCTCGTGACTCGTGTTTCTTCTTGTTTTCGCCGGTCTCAGGAAGTTCTTCAGATCGCCCAACTTTGACGGCTGGTATCGGCAGCGACACAAAGAGATGACGCAGAAGCTGGAGAGCCTCCACCTGGAGGTGATCAGTGACACTGTAAGTTCCCCACCTGTCACACCTGTGTGGGCCGCATCAGTCCTCTGACAGCGTGTCTCTGCAGGACCTGCTGAGCTGGACCAAAGACAAGTCTGAGGTGGAGAATGTGGATCTCATCCTGAAGCTCAAAGAGAAGCTGGTGAGTGGAGATGGAAAAGGGCAAAGGTGATGTTCAGTCCTACAGGTGCCACCTGCAGTTATACCTGTGCTCCCAGCTGTGTCCGGTCAAGCTTTAGGCAACCGCTGCAGCGAAGATGGTCGAGAGAAGGGAAGGACGGTGGTTAGTTTATGAAGCAGCAAAAAAACAAGGTGTTTTCTGAGGTTTACAGATAAAAACAGCTAAAAACAGCTAAAAACAGCTAAAAACAGCTAAAAACAGATAAAAACAGCTAAAAACAGATAAAAACAGCTAAAAACAGATAAAAACAGATAAAAACAGATAAAAACAGATAAAAACTGAGTGCCCCACATGATCTTTAAAAGCTTTTGTAGAAGATGGCGATGACAGATAACGATTCAGATTACATGAAGAGTCAAATCTACATCCAGCTGCTGTTGTCATGGTCACTGATGCAGGTGTAAATGCTGTTTCTACCAAAAAGCAGATGTCAGAGTAGCTTTGTTGGGTATTTTATCTTCTATCCAGTGTCACGGCTTGGCTATTTGAGGGGAAAAAAGACGAGGAGTCCGATTTTCTCCAGCTGCTAGAACTGCGGTCCAGATGTTGTCATGGCTGGGTCTAAGGAGAGCGAGTTGTTATCACATGATATCCTTCATGAGATGGCCCACGATGTGCTGAGAACGACCACTGAAGAGACTAAATCTGCTGCAGTTTTATGGATGAAACTGCTGATCTGCAGGAGTCTATCTGCCTTCCTGTTCCATAAAACATACAACAGCAGGTTAAAAGAGGTTCTGATGAGATTTTCATGGTCAGGCCGTAAAAGTAGATGTTAGGGTTAGATAAATGTTGTCTGGCATTAGGGCCGGTCTGCAGGCTCGTGTGCAGGAGCAGGAGCCCACAGTGCAGCACTGCTCTGTCATCATGTGGTTATGCACCTACTTAGGAACCCTAACCCTGAACCTGAACCCTTTCCCAGATGTTGTGGACTTTTTAAAAGGCGAACAGGGACAGCTGAAGTGCCACCTGGCTCTTTCACCAACACTGAACCTGGATGAGTCCATGAAGCGCACAGCAGCAAGGAGCATTTCTACCTTTCTCACAAAGAAGGAGCTGGAATGGTTCCAACCCAGCTCCATTAGTCAGTTACTGTGCAAGTTCATGGTTGATGGTTAACTGTATTGTTTCATGAATGCAGGTGTATTTAGGCTCTTAGGTGTGAAGGATGTAGCTGGTATTATCAATTCAATTCAGTTCAGTTTTATTTATATAGCGTCAAAATAATCCAGTTCATTCATATAGAACCAATTAATAAAATAATATCCGAGCTAAGGAAACCAACAGATTGCACCGAAACTTGTCTTCAGTCCTGAGCCTGAGGCGACTGTGGAAAGGAACGACTCCCTTTAACAGGAAGAAACCTCTGGCAGAACCAGAACCAGGAAGAAACCTCTGGCAGAACCAGAACCAGGAAGAAACCTCTGGCAGAACCAGAACCAGGAAGGGTGGCCATCCGCCTCGACCAGCTGGGGTTTGAGAAGACAGAAAAGAGGGAAAAGAGGAGGAAAAACACCATAACACCATTCAAAGGACACCTGTTGGAACAGGGAAACACTGAGGCTCTGCCTCTCATTCTGCTTTTAGAAACTCTGGGAACTTCTAAATCAGAGGAACGCCACTGCCTCTCCAGCTTTCTTGCAGTCTGCTTTAAAGTCAGCTTTGATTTTCTTGTGTTGGTTAATTTTGCTGAAGATGCCAAGTTGTCAGAAAACATTTATTTCTTGCAAGAAGGAGACAAGTTCGGACACAACCTGCCAGGAAGCTGCTCAGAGTTGTCTGATTCACAAAATGATGCTATTTATATTATTTATGTTTACTGACCACACAATGTTATGGGAACATGAGTTCAGAGTCAAAAACAGTTTCACGAGCTACACCCCCCCCCCCATCACATAAACCTTTATTCCTGCTGCTTTTCTCATCGTATGATTTCATGATTTTTCTAACATATGCAGAACCAGCCCAGATCATCAGCCCTCCACCACCGTGCTTGACAGCTGGTATGAGGTGTTTGTGCTGATCTGCTGTGTTTGGTTTCCTCCAAACGTGCTGCTGTGCATTAGGACCAAACATCTCCACTTTGCTCTGGTCTGTCCAAAGGACATTGTTCCAGAAGTCTTGAGCTTTGTTCAGATGCAGCTTTGCAAACCTAAGCTGTGCTGCCATGTTCTTTTTAGAGAGAAGAGGCTTTCTCCTGCAGCCCTTCCAAACAAGCCATCCTTGTTCAGCCTTTTTCTAACTGCTGTCATGACCTTTAACCTTTAACATGCTAACTGAGGCCTGTAGAGTCTGAGATGTAGCTCTGGGCTTCTTCACCTTGGGGTGACCTTTAACCTTTAACATGCTAACTGAGGCCTGTAGAGTCTGAGATGTATGACCTTTAACCTTTAACATGCTAACTGAGGCCTGTGGAGTCTGAGATGTATGACCTTTAACCTTTAGCATGCTAACTGAGGCCTGTAGAGTCTGAGATGTAGCTCTGGGCTTTTTCACCTTGGGGTGACCTTTAACCTTTAGCATGCTAACTGAGGCCTGTAGAGTCTGAGATGTAGCTCTGGGCTTTTTCACCTTGGGGTGACCTTTAACCTTTAGCATGCTAACTGAGGCCTGTAGAGTCTGAGATGTAGCTCTGGGCTTTTTCACCTTGGGGTGACCTTTAACCTTTAGCATGCTAACTGAGGCCTGTAGAGTCTGAGATGTAGCTCTGGGCTTTTTCACCTTGGGGTGACCTTTAACCTTTAGCATGCTAACTGAGGCCTGTAGAGTCTGAGATGTAGCTCTGGGCTTTTTCACCTTGGGGTGACCTTTAACCTTTAGCATGCTAACTGAGGCCTGTAGAGTCTGAGATGTAGCTCTGGGCTTCTTCACCTTGGGGTGAACTTTAACCTTTAACATGCTAACTGAGGCCTGTAGAGTCTGAGATGTATGACCTTTAACCTTTAACATGCTAACTGAGGCCTGTAGAGTCTGAGATGTATGACCTTTAACCTTTAACATGCTAACTGAGGCCTGTAGAGTCTGAGATGTATGACCTTTAACCTTTAACATGCTAACTGAGGCCTGTAGAGTCTGAGATGTAGCTCTGGGCTTTTTCACCTTGGGGTGACCTTTAACCTTTAGCATGCTAACTGAGGCCTGTAGAGTCTGAGATGTAGCTCTGGGCTTTTTCACCTTGGGGTGACCTTTAACCTTTAGCATGCTAACTGAGGCCTGTAGAGTCTGAGATGTAGCTCTGGGCTTTTTCACCTTGGGGTGACCTTTAACCTTTAGCATGCTAACTGAGGCCTGTAGAGTCTGAGATGTAGCTCTGGGCTTCTTCACCTTGGGGTGACCTTTAACCTTTAACATGCTAACTGAGGCCTGTAGAGTCTGAGATGTAGCTCTGGGCTTTTTCACCTTGGGGTGAACTTTAACCTTTAGCATGCTAACTGAGGCCTGTAGAGTCTGAGATGTATGACCTTTAACCTTTAACATGCTAACTGAGGCCTGTAGAGTCTGAGATGTATGACCTTTAACCTTTAACATGCTAACTGAGGCCTGTAGAGTCTGAGATGTATGACCTTTAACCTTTAACATGCTAACTGAGGCCTGTAGAGTCTGAGATGTAGCTCTGGGCTTTTTCACCTTGGGGTGACCTTTAACCTTTAGCATGCTAACTGAGGCCTGTAGAGATGTAGCTCTAGTTTTTCACACACAATAATGTGTCATTTTTCACAATAAATAATGACACTGTGTAATATGTGTTCATCTAAGGTTGGATTTACTGAGTTTTATCACCTACTGAGGAAAATGTGAACATGTAAAATTTTTATTTGATTTGTTAATTTTTGAAGTTGTTAATTTTAATTTAACAAACATAAACATGTAAAATCCAGCCGTTTTCTGGGTTTGGATCCAGCCTTTTTCTGGGTTTGGATCCAGCTGTTTTCTAGGTTTGGATCCAGCCGTTTTCTGGGTTTGGATCCAGCTGTTTTCTGGGTTTGGATCCAGCCGCTTTCTGGGTTTGGATCCAGCTGTTTTCTGGGTTTGGATCCAGCCGTTTTCTGGGTTTGGATCTAACTGTTTTCTGGGTTTGGATCCAGCCGTTTTCTGGGTTTGGATCCAGCCGCTTTCTGGGTTTGGATCCATCTGTTTTCTGGGTTTGGATCCATCTGTTTTCTGGGTTTGGATCCAGCCGTTTTCTGGGTTTGGATCCAGCCGTTTTCTGGGTTTGGATCCAGCCGTTTTCTGGGTTTGGATCCAGCCGTTTTCTGGGTTTGGATCCAGCCGTTTTCTGGGTTTGGATCCAGCCGTTTTCTGGGTTTGGATCCAGCCGTTTTCTGGGTTTGGATCCAGCTGTTTTCTGGGTTTGGATCCGGCCGTTTTCTGGGTTTGAATCTAGCTGTTTTCTGGGTTTGGATCCAGCCGTTTTCTGGGTTTGGATCCAGCCGTTTCCTGGGTTTGGATCCAGCTGTTTTCTGGGTTTGGATCCAGCCGTTTTCTGGGTTTGGATCCAGCCGTTTTCTGGGTTTGGATCCAGCTGTTTTCTGGGTTTGAATCTAACTGTTTTCTGGGTTTGGATCCAGCCGTTTTCTGGGTTTGGATCCAGCCGTTTTCTGGGTTTGGATCCAGCTGTTTCCTGGGTTTGGATCCATCTGTTTTCTGAGTTTTGATCCAGCTGTTTTCTGAGTTTTGATCCAGCTGTTTTCTGGGTTTGGATCCATCTGTTTTCTGAGTTTGGATCCATCTGTTTTCTGGGTTTGGATCTAACTGTTTTCTGGGTTTGGATCCAGCCGTTTTCTGGGTTTGGATCCAGCTGTTTTCTGATTTTGGATCTAACTGTTTTCTGGGTTTGGATCCAGCTGTTGCTGAATCTTTACCTCCAGTTCGACAGCCTCTAAAAACAGGATTCTGATGAAATCTTTATTTCTGTTTTAACTGAAATGTTCCTCGTTATCTCTCTAATAAAAACTTCCCACTTCCTGTTTGTGTTTTTCAGATTAAAGCTCGCAGGCAGCAGCTGCAGGTCAGAGACGGCGTTTTGGACAAACTGGAAGCTTTCATCAGCTCCATCATCAGCTCGCTGCCCCAGGACCTGCAGACGGTCCTGAGCACACACTAACCTGATGACGGGTCGGGCCGGGCCGGGCCGGGTCGGGTCGGGTCGGGTCCACCTCACAGAATGTAACACCTTGTTTTTGTTTACCTTGTTGTTCTGTAAACATTTATTTGTACTAAAATAAAGGCGAATCACATGATTGGAAGTGATGATGTCATGGATCACTGATCAGCTGATATTAACTGACAAAAGCATCAATAACGTGTCAAACTTTATTTAAAGTTCATAAACATCCTTTAATGCACAGAAGAAGAGTCCGAGGTGTCCTCGCAGTGGCTCCCACGCATCACTTCCTGTTTGTCTCACCTGCGGCCGGGGCCCCACCAGGCGGGCCCCTGGAGCCTCATGACATCACGCTTCTCCTGCGGACTGAAGTGTAAGATGGTCAAGATTGCGCCGAGCGTCTGCTTCCTGCCGCTGGCGTCCTGCAGCGTCAGGAACTTGTAGATGACGTTCTTCAGGTACTCCATGTTGGCGCCCTCTCGGCTCTGGTCCCGGATCAGCTTGTCGAGCCGGGCCCGCAGCTCCGCCGCCTCCTCGTCGTGCCGCTCGGCGTTGGCGAGCAGCTTGGCCTGCAGCTGGTGCAGGTCCTCCTCCAGCCGGTGCTTCTGCCGCCGCAGGCCGCCCACCTCCACCTCCTTGCGTGCGAGCTGCTCGGCGTACAGCAGGAGCGTGGACTCGGTGGGCGTGGCCTGCCGCAGGGCCTGGCTGATGGCGTCGGCCTCGCCATCTGAGCCGGCGTCCTGCACGCTGTCGGACGGCGGGTCGTTGAAGTCGCGGCTGCAGCTGAGCACGGCGGCCCGCAGCCGCTCCAGCTCCTGGTCCTTCTCATCCAGCAGCGCCATGGTCCGCTCCCGCTGCTTATGAAGCTCCGCCTCCAGGCGCAGCAGCTCGTCGCGGTGCTGCGCCTCCAGCCGCTCCAGCTCCTGGCGCTGGGCGTGCTGCAGCGCCGCCGCCTGCTGCTGGCGCTCCTCCAGCTGCTGGCGGGTCCGTGCCTCGGCCTCGTCGCTCTGGATCCTCAGGTTGATGTACTTCTCGCGCAGCTCGGACAGCTGGTCACGGACCTCCTCCAGCTCCTTGGCTTGGCAGCCATCTTTGGCGTTTTTGTTCTTCAGCACCACCTGCGCTCGCAGCTTGTAGCGCTCAAACTCCTCCTTCACCTGCCGCAGCTCCTGCTGGAACACCGTAACCTTGTCCTCGCCCGGCTCCGCCTCCGGCTCGCCGATGTCCCGGATGTTCTGGTCCGGGTTCCTCTGAGCCGCCAGCAGCAGCTTCTTCACGGTCTGCAGCTTGTCCTTCAGCGCCGCCACGTCCAGCTGCGACTCATCCAGGCCGAGGCTGCCGGCCGACCTGCTGGAGGCGGCGATGGCGAGCGTCTTGTTCTCGGTGTCCAGCTGCAGGACCCGGTCTCGGAGCCTCTGAGCCGTCTGCTGGTCCCGCTGCCGGGCTTTTTCACAGGACCCGAGCAGCTCCGACAGCTCCGAGACGCGCTGCTCCAGACCCGCCACCCGCAGCTCCGCCGCCTCAGCGCGCTCCCGGGTGCGTTCCTCCGCCTCGCAGACCTGCAACACAGAGACAGGCGTGGGTTTGGTTCTGATGGACCCGGATCTCAACCTGCAACACAGAGACAGGCGTGGGTTTGGTTCTGATGGACCCGGAGCTGAGATCAACCTGCAACACAGAGACAGGCGTGGGTTTGGTTCTGATGGACCCGGAGCTCAACCTGCAACACAGAGACAGGCGTGGGTTCGGTTCTGATGGACCCGGATCTGATTACACCTGCAACACAGAGACAGGCGTGGGTTTGGTTCTGATGGACCCGGATCTGATTACACCTGCAACACAGAGACAGGCGTGGGTTCGGTTCTGATGGACCCGGATCTGAGCTCAACCTGCAACACAGAGACAGGCGTGGGTTTGGTTCTGATGGACCCGGATCTGATTACACCTGCAACACAGAGACAGGCGTGGGTTTGGTTCTGATGGACCCGGATCTGAGCTCAACCTGCAACACAGAGACAGGCGTGGGTTTGGTTCTGATGGACCCGGATCTGAGATCAACCTGCAACACAGAGACAGGCGTGGGTTTGGTTCTGATGGACCCGGATCTGAGCTCAACCTGCAACACAGAGACAGGCGTGGGTTTGGTTCTGATGGACCCGGATCTGAGCTCAACCTGCAACACAGAGACAGGCGTGGGTTTGGTTCTGATGGACCCGGATCTGAGATCAACCTGCAACACAGAGACAGGCGTGGGTTTGGTTCTGATGGACCCGGATCTGAGCTCAACCTGCAACACAGAGACAGGCGTGGGTTTGGTTCTGATGGACCCGGATCTCAACCTGCAACACAGAGACAGGCGTGGGTTTGGTTCTGATGGACCCGGAGCTGCTTTGGTTGGACCGGCTCTGGGTCTGGTCTTTGGTCCCGGCCTGTTAAAGTGGGTTAAACCTGCTGTTGGTGCGGTTCTGGTTCTGCTCTCACCTTCCGGGTTTCGGTGTGGATCTGGCGCTGAAAGTGGTTCTTCAGCTCCTGCAGCTCCTGCTGCAGGTCGCCCACCCGGGGGTCCGCCTTCCTCTGGTCCTCCTGGGCGGCCTGCAGCCTCCGCCGCAGCTCATCCCGCTCCTCCCTCACCTGGCTCAGGTGGGCCTCAGACTCCGCCCCCCGGTCCACGGCCTGTGAGGTGGCGAGGATGGCGGCGGCGGCGTCCTGCAGGCGCAGCTCGGCGTCCTGCCGCAGGTCTCGCTCCTGCTGCAGGATCCTCTGCAGCTCCCGCAGCTGCTGGGCGTGGTCGCCCTGCTCCTGCTCGCGCTCGTGCTGCTGCGTGATGATGCGAGCGCGGCTCTCCGCCACCTGCTGCTGGAAAGCACGCAGCTCCGCCTCCTGCTGCGTCGCCACGGCGTCCAGCCGCTCCTGCAGCTCCTCCATTTCCTGCTTCAGCTGACGCTTGTCGGCCTGAAAACTCGCCTCCATCCGCGACTTCTCCTGCGTCACCGTGGTCAGGGCGGTGGTGAGCGTGCTCAGCTGGCTCTTTAACTGGGCGACACGGCGGTCCAGCTCTGTCCCGGGGGGAGGCGTGGCCTGCAGGTGCTCCGCCTCCACGATGCTGCCTTCACTGGCGGGCTCTGCGCTCTGCGGAAACAAACGCCACGTTAAACACGGTCACGCGACCTCTGACTCTCTCTGACGCCTCAACCTACCGTGGAGCTCGACCTCTGACCCGGTTCTCCCTGCTCCTCCTCGCTCTGGTCCACGGACGCCGCCGTGTCCACGCTGTCCTCGCTGTGCAGCGAGCAGCCGTCCTCCGGGAGCTCCAGGCCCGCGGCGGCGTCCCGGCACTGCTGGTTCAGATCTACATCCTGGGTCACGCTCAGAACCTTCAGACTGGCCTCCAGAGCCTCCTTCTCCTTCAGGAGACTCTTGTAGGCCCGGACCACGTCCTTGAAGCGGGTCTGGTACTGGACCAGCTGCTTCTTCTGGGCCTCGATGGTGTCCAGCAGCTCCTTCCGGCCGGGACCGCCTCCGAAACTCATCCCGAACTTGTCCATCTCTCTGCCGGTCCAGCTGGGTCAGAGCAGACCGGCGCCCCAATCTGAACCAGCGTCACTGGACCTGAGGGAAACCATCAGTTATTTTTCAGAAACTGCAGATCAGCAGTTTGACTAATCTATAAAATCAGAAAGTATTGATCCTCGGAGGATTAAAATGTGGGATTAAAGACAGTTTGTGTCACAAACCAGTTGAACTGGGATTAAATTAAAATATCACGGCTTTATCCTTAGTCTCACCCGGTTTATTCAGCGTATTTCATGTATTTTTTCCCCGCCTGACTAACAGAACTTGCCGCTGAACACATTCATCCCATCCAGTCCGACTGTAAACTTTAGCCGGTTTGTTCCGGTTCTTACCGGAAAATCCGCCGTTTCACGCCCAGTTAAGCTCTTCACGCGCTGACATCTAACGCGCAACTAAACAATCCGAAAATGTGTCGACAGCAAACCAATCAATAACAAATCTAACGACAGAAATCCTGGAATTATTAAACAGAACCCCGGATTCCGTTGTCAACAGTCTCCATGTTCCTCCGTACCGGAAGTGGACGAGCAGGAGGGGGCGGGACTTAAATGGTGTGTTCGCGGAAGTCAGGAAATTACCCAATCCAGCAAGCAAAGCTTCTGTTTTCTGGCTATTTTATTACTTTTCACCGTTTGAGGAAGAATAAGCTAAAATTACACCACCTTGTCATCGTCCTCAAGGTCAAACGTTCAGAAACGCTATTTGCATACAAAGCATCCTGCTTTCTGTTACTCTTTATTAATTTACTCTTTATTAACAATTATCCCTGTTACTGTTTATTTTTCCTCATGTGACTTTTCACAACCAACCAGTAGCTGAGGAGTGTCCTGCCACCTGGAGTTCGCCCTGTTGCTTCTGTAGTGTCTGTCAGAACCCGACACAAGCAGATTTATTCCTCATCTCCTCCCAGTTTCTGTAGAAATGTTGGTGCAACACATTTTTATTCAACACATGAAACTATCTGCTGTACACAACCCCGAGAAGGAGAGACAACAAACCAAAAACAAGCAACATCCCGGGAGGAAATCAAACTCTGTGAAATCAGACTAAATCACTGAGGACTTCACCAATTCACCAAGATATTTCTGATGAGACTTTTGCATGTAAAAAACAAGGTAACTCTTCTATAAACTAAAACTAAAGATGTAGAACTGCACAGTTAAATGGATCCAGGTCCATCTTTAAAACTTTGTCAGGTGCACATAAAGACAGGTGAGACCCAGGACTACTACAACTGTATAGCTCAGATGTATATCATTCAACTTGGCCTCCTAATTACAGTCAAATGGGTGTCTGAACAGGTCTCTTTACTGATTATAATAACTGTGAAGACTTCTGAGAATAAACTTTTATTTTGTTTTCAAATGCACGGTGATTGCATACATTTACATCTGTTGAAAGCCACATCTTCACTCTTTTCTGCGGACCTCAAAGGCAGCATTGTCATCTGAGCTGTTTATAAAGTTGTTTCAAAGCAGTGACGTCAATTATTCCGCGTTGGCCTGAACGTGGCACCGAGGAGGAGCTGCGCCCTCAGTCCGCTCGTCTTCGACTGCCCTGCGCCCGTTCCGCGGCTCTGACAGCAGCTTCTCCGGACTACACGGGTCTCAGCCCCCGCCGCCAGCTTCTACTCCCCCGCCGCCCCGCCGGGACTCCGTGAACATGGGTCTGACCATCTCGTCTCTGTTCTCCAGGCTGTTCGGGAAGAAGCAGATGAGGATACTGATGGGTGAGCGCCGCGGCTAGGCTAACTAGCTCCGAACCGCCCGATAAGGCACAGGCGGACGGCTGAAAACTCGCTCCGCCGCCTGAATGCTGTGTTAGCAGGACCGAGTTATTCTGTTTTGAGTCACGACGTCTTGACCGGTCAAAGTTGGACCGCTTTTGAGAGAAAATACAAAAGACACAGAAGCTAAAGAGGCTGCCTGCTAGATGCTATCAGTCAGCTAACGGAAAGAGCCAGTTAAAGCTGTCAGGAGCAGTTAGTCTGTTTACATTCACCTCAGTTATGTGGTGTTATTGTTTTTAACTATCAGAATATAGTTTACACTGAGTTTATCACCGGAAACTGGTTTATATTCAGTTTCCAGTTTCCTCTGGGTCTAAATCCAGCTGTTTTCTGTGCATAAATCCAGCTGTTTTCTGTGTTTAAACCCAGCTGTGTGTCTCCCTCTTGTTTCAGTTGGTCTGGACGCAGCTGGAAAAACAACAATCCTTTATAAGCTGAAGCTCGGAGAAATCGTCACCACCATTCCAACTATCGGTAAGTAATCATGGACAGGACGTCCAGGGGCTTTCTGTCAGCTGCACAGAGTCGCCTCCAGGTGTGTCTTTATTGCAGAGCCACAGGTAACCTGAATCAGCCTGAGGTCAGGAGTCCAGGTAGATTACAGAGGAGCCCTGTCATTGGCTGCTGCTCTTCAGGCACAAGCTCCGTTTGTTCATTTCCAGCAAACTTAAAGCTGAGTGCAGGAAACCAGCTCAGGTACTCTGAGGTCATGTGATTCATCCCCATGATGTGGGGCGTGTTTCCATGGAGACTGCTGCAGGTTGGAGGGTGCTGAGGTTAAAGTTGTTGTTTATGAGAAGGTTTCCGTTCAGCTGGCTCCACACTGGGATGTTCTGTGGGATTTATCTCCCTGTTTGGGTAAGGGTTAACCTAAACCTAACCTAACCCTAACCCCCACGCCAGGGTCAGCTGTCCACCATCATGCAGCCTGTGGTTAAAACTACCTGATCTGAGGTCATTAAGATGAAGCTGTGACTGATATTATTATTATAAGCAGAGCACTTTCATCATTTCACTCTTTTTAATCCTTCGTTAAGTGGGTTTCAGTAGATTCTCGTTCTGTAGCTACAGAGGAAGTCACCTGATGGGCAGCTGGTGGTAAATCGTTGGTTTAGACTGAATCCAGTAAAATTCTGAAAACTTTAATGTCTCTGTGGAGATGGATTGGTTCTTTATGTCCTGGAAACAGTGTAGTTACTGAGCTGGAAAACACCTGTTACACCTGCAGAGATGATTGATTGATTGATTGATTGATTGATTGATCCCAAGGGAAATTCGAGCATGAAAGTGGCCTCAGAGTGGAACCCTGAGGAGCCCCAGAGTGTGTTCAGTACTCTGTAAACTACAGGAAGAGAAGGAGAAGACTCACATTTAAACTGCTGGTCTGCACATGCTCAGTAGGCGTTTTGCATGTGACCTGCTGTGTGTTTCAGGTTTTAACGTGGAGACGGTGGAGTACAAGAACATCTGCTTCACAGTGTGGGACGTCGGTGGTCAGGACAAGATCCGGCCTCTGTGGAGACACTACTTCCAGAACACGCAGGTGGGTGAGACTCAGGTGCTGATCCAAGGTCAAACCTTTGTCCATTTCTATAGGACAATCATAGGAGACCCGGCGCCCCGTGTCGATAAGAGACTTGAGAGGAGACCCGGCGTCCCGTGTCGTTAAGGGACTTGAGAGGAGACCCGGCGTCCCGTGTCGTTAAGGGACTTGAGAGGAGACCCGGCGCCCCGTGTCCTTAAGAGACTTTATAGGAGACCCGGCGTCCCGTGTCGATAGGAGACTTGATAGGAGACCCGGCGCCCCGTGTCGTTAAGAGACTTGATGGGAGACCCGGCGTCCCGTGTCGTTAAGAGACTTGATAGGAGACCCGGCGTCCCGTGTCGTTAAGAGACTCGAAGGAGACCCGGCGTCCCGTGTCGTTAAGAGACTTGATAGGAGACCCGGCGTCCCGTGTCGTTAAGAGACTCGAAGGAGACCCGGCGTCCCGTGTCGTTAAGAGACTCGATAGGAGACCCGGCGTCCCGTGTCGTTAAGAGACTCGAAGGAGACCCGGCGTCCCGTGTCGTTAAGAGACTCGATAGGAGACCCGGCGTCCCGTGTCGTTAAGAGACTCGAAGGAGACCCGGCGCCCCGTGTCGTTAAGAGACTTGATAGGAGACCCGGCGTCCCGTGTCGTTAAGAGACTCGAAGGAGACCCGGCGTCCCGTGTCGTTAAGAGACTCGATAGGAGACCCGGCGCCCCGTGTCCTTAAGAGACTTGATAGGAGACCCGGCGCCCCGTGTCGTTAAGAGACTCGATAGGAGACCCGGCGCCCCGTGTTGATAAGAGACTTGATAGGAGACCCGGCTCCCCGTGTCGTTAAGAGACTCGATAGGAGACCCGGCGTCCCGTGTTGATAAGAGACTTGATAGGAGACCCGGCTCCCCGTGTCGTTAAGAGACTTGATAGGAGACCCGGCGCCCCGTGTCGATAAGAGACTTGAGAGGAGACCCGGCGTCCCGTGTCGTTAAGAGACTTGATAGGAGACCCGGCGCCCCGTGTCGTTAAGAGACTTGAGAGGAGACCCGGCGTCCCGTGTTGATAAGAGACTTGATAGGAGACCCGGCTCCCAGTGTCGTTAAGGGACTTGATAGGAGACCCGGCTCCCCGTGTCGATAAGAGACTTGAGAGGAGACCCGGCGTCCCGTGTCGTTAAGAGACTTGATAGGAGACCCGGCGCCCCGTGTCGTTAAGAGACTTGAGAGGAGACCCGGCGTCCCGTGTCGTTAAGAGACTTGATAGGAGACCCGGCGCCCCGTGTCGATAAGAGACTTGATAGGAGACCCGGCGCCCCGTGTCGTTAAGAGACTTGATAGGAGACCCGGCGCCCCGTGTCGTTAAGAGACTCGAGAGGAGACCCGGCGCCCCGTGTCGTTAAGAGACTTGAGAGGAGACCCGGCGCCCCGTGTCGTTAAGAGACTTGAGAGGAGACCCGGCGCCCCGTGTCGTTAAGAGACTTGATAGGAGACCCGGCGTCCCGTGTCGTTAAGAGACTTGAGAGGAGACCCGGCGCCCCGTGTCGTTAAGAGACTTGATAGGAGACCCGGCGCCCCGTGTCGTTAAGAGACTTGATAGGAGACCCGGCGCCCCGTGTCGTTAAGAGACTTGAGAGGAGACCCGGCGCCCCGTGTCGTTAAGAGACTTGATGGGAGACCCGGCGCCCCGTGTCGTTAAGGGACTCGATGGGAGACCCGGCGCCCCGTGTCGTTAAGGGACTCGATGGGAGACCCGGCGCCCCGTGTCGTTAAGAGACTCGATGGGAGACCCGGCGCCCCGTGTCGTTAAGAGACTCGATGGGAGACCCGGCGCCCCGTGTCGTTAAGAGACTCGATGGGAGACCCGGCGCCCCGTGTCGTTAAGGGACTCGATGGGAGACCCGGCGCCCCGTGTCGTTAAGGGACTCGATGGGAGACCCGGCGCCCCGTGTCGTTAAGGGACTCGATGGGAGACCCGGCGCCCCGTGTCGTTAAGAGACTCGATAGGAGACCCGGCGCCCCGTGTCGTTAAGAGACTCGATAGGAGACCCGGCGCCCCGTGTCGTTAAGGGACTCGATAGGAGACCCGGCGCCCCGTGTCGTTAAGGGACTCGATGGGAGACCCGGCGCCCCGTGTCGTTAAGGGACTCGATGGGAGACCCGGCGCCCCGTGTCGTTAAGGGACTCGATGGGAGACCCGGCGCCCCGTGTCGTTAAGGGACTCGATGGGAGACCCGGCGCCCCGTGTCGTTAAGGGACTCGATGGGAGACCCGGCGCCCCGTGTCGTTAAGAGACTCGATGGGAGACCCGGCGCCCCGTGTCGTTAAGGGACTCGATAGGAGACCCGGCGCCCCGTGTCGTTAAGAGACTCGATGGGAGACCCGGCTTTCCGTGTCGTTAAGAGACTCGATGGGAGACCCGGCGCCCCGTGTCGTTAAGGGACTCGATGGGAGACCCGGCGCCCCGTGTCGTTAAGGGACTCGATAGGAGACCCGGCGCCCCGTGTCGTTAAGAGACTCGATAGGAGACCCGGCGCCCCGTGTCGTTAAGAGACTCGATAGGAGACCCGGCGCCCCGTGTCGTTAAGAGACTCGATAGGAGACCCGGCGCCCCGTGTCGTTAAGGGACTCGATAGGAGACCCGGCGCCCCGTGTCGTTCAGGGACTCGATAGGAGACCCGGCTCCCCGTGTCGTTAAGAGACTCGATAGGAGACCCGGCGCCCCGTGTCGTTAAGAGACTCGATAGGAGACCCGGCGCCCCGTGTCGTTAAGAGACTCGATAGGAGACCCGGCGCCCCGTGTCGTTAAGGGACTCGATAGGAGACCCGGCGCCCCGTGTCGTTCAGGGACTCGATAGGAGACCCGGCTCCCCGTGTCGTTAAGAGACTCGATAGGAGACCCGGCGCCCCGTGTCGTTCAGAGACTCGATGGGACACCCGGCTCCCCGTGTGGTTAAGAGACTCGATGGGAGACCCGGCTTTCCGTGTCGTTAAGAGACTCGATAGGAGACCCGGCGCCCCGTGTCGTTCAGAGACTCGATAGGAGACCCGGCTTTCCGTGTCGTTAAGAGACTCGATAGGAGACCCGGCGCCCCGTGTCGTTCAGAGACTCGATAGGAGACCCGGCGTCCCGTGTCGTTAAGAGACTCGATAGGAGACCCGGCGCCCCGTGTCGTTAAGAGACTCGATAGGAGACCCGGCGCCCCGTGTGGTTAAGAGACTTTTGACGGGTCTGAATTGATCAGTGTGTGGTTCCGTTGCAGGGTCTGATCTTCGTGGTGGACAGTAATGACAGAGAGAGAGTTGCTGAGTCAGCAGAGGAACTCTCCAAGATGGTGAGTTACACTTTGATCTTTTAACAGATCTTAGCTTCATGGATCAGCAGCTCAGTCCAACTGAAATCACATGACTCCTCAGATCCAGGAGGATGAGCTGAAGGAGGCGGTGCTTCTGGTGTTTGCTAACAAACAGGATCTTCCCAACGCCATGGGGGTCAGTGAACTCACCGACAAACTGGGCCTGCACAGCCTGCGCAGCAGAACCGTAAGAACCAATCATCTGTCTGCATGTTTATGATACTTTTATCCCAGGGCGAGGTGAAGAACAGGTGGGGGGTTCCTCTGTGGAGAACTTCTTTATGGAGGACTCAAACGTGTTGTTTGTTTGTTGTTTCAGTGGCACGTCCAGGCCACCTGTGCCACTCAGGGTACCGGCCTGTACGAGGGTCTGGACTGGCTGTCCAATGAGCTGTCGAAACGTTAGACCAGCTGACAGGAAACAGGAAGCAGCAGAGTGATGTCACCGTGTACAAACAGGAGGAGGAGGAGCATTTCACAGGACTATTCCTGGTTTTTCTTTAGTTTTTTTTAAAATTATGTGTCTGTAGGAGGAAATGATGTCATGGACTCGGAGCTCGCCTGGTTTCCCATTGTTTTCTTCTTCTGCAGATGTTTGTTAGATCACTTTGTTTCCTTTTAATTTGCATGTTTTAGCTCCAGGTCATGTGATGGGATGTTGTGGGGGGGAGGGGCGGGGCTTATGGCAGGTGACAGTTTGACTCATTCCACAGAGCCGCACCTGACGGCCTCGACATTCCTTATTAATGTGAAGAAGAAGAAATGCAGAGACGTTGATGATGCAATAAAGGTTTTTTTTCTTCTCACCCGTGTTTATGTGCTTTCTTAATCTGTTCTGGTGTAAACGCTTTTAATTGGACTGTTCACTGAGGTCTATTGGGCCTTTAGTCTGAGTTGAACTGGTTCTGATCCAGTTTCAGCTCGTAAACAGATTGATTAAATTATTCCTGATCAATTGATCAGCTGCACTTAAAGTGATGAAGACTACAGAGTTTCAACTTGTTTATTTTACAGAAAGTTTACACAAACAAACAGAAATGACATCATCCACAGGTCCCATCTTCATCGTCCTCTTCATCACGGTTCTACACGCTGATTGGCTCGTGCTGGTTGTTGTGACGTTTGACCACAAACACCTTCTGACCCGAGACCGTCACCGTGTAGACGAAGTCCTCCAGAACCACTGGGCACACATACAAAGGTGAGACGGTCTTTCAGGTGAGACACACCTGACGTCACAGTGGTTTTACCGTTACCTGACATGCGCTTGAAGGGCGGGTCAGCTGATCCAGGTAACCTGAAGCGGCTGGCTGTTCTGACCATCTGCATCATCACACCTGCCGTGTGTTCATCGTTCTCCAGCTCACCTGCAGACTGCACAGGTGAGGATCAATAACCGATCATTTAGCTCGAATAAAGCTCCAAACACTGCTGCTAAGCTTTAATGAAGCACACCGACCACTCTATTCAGAAAAACACCGTGTGACATCACCAATAATCAATAATCACTTTGCCCAACACGGTCACAGCGTCACCGAACAGGTACACGGTCGGAACGTGACGTCATTTTTCCACTCACAGCCAGAACTCCGTCCTCACTGATGACCAGGTACCCGAGCTGGTCCGGAATCCGCTCCAGACCCGCAGTCAGCGCCGCCGTCGCCTGAAACCACAACAACAGGCTAACTGCTAACAGGCTAACTGCTAACAGGCTAATTACGTCCCGTGAACGCCTCAGTGTAATAAATGTTGTGAAAATTTTAAAAAGTCACTCGTTAAACTTTAAAAACTAACCATTTTTCTTCTTCTGTTGCTTCTACAAACTGCGGCTCTGCTGCATTTCCGTCCGTGTGATCCTCACGTGACTGCTGACGCCTTCACGAGCTGTTGTAAAACAGAGGCACCCAGCAGGAGATTCTTCAGTCTGAGTGTGCGTGTGGGCGCGCTGCTTGTTTGGAGCATATATGGTTTGGAGCTAGTTTGTGGGCGGAGTTGCACGGTCCCCTCCTTCAGGTCGCTGTGCGGCTGCTGGATGAGTGACGCTATGAAGTTCAGATTTACATACAGCACCTGAATGCATCGTCATTGGTTGCTCAGGCTGACCGTGAAGATTAATTATAAACTCATCAGCAATTTAAAAATAACACCTTAATAGACGAGATCAGCGCGAGCGTTCTGCAGTCGGTTAATTTAACGTCAGACATGACGTAAACATAAGCTCCTCCCACGAGCGGCAGGCGGAAGTGGCAGTCAGCTGATCTGCTCACATGACCGCAAGCCGTCGGTCAGTAAAGCGTCTCTGCTCCGTGACACCGGACTCCAGTCTGTCATCTGTGCGTGATGGCGGGTCGCGGGAAGCTGATCGCCGTTATCGGTGACGAGGACACGTGCACGGGTTTCCTGCTCGGCGGGATCGGTGAACTGAACAAGAACCGGAAACCCAACTTCCTGGTGGTGGAGAAGGACACGAGCATCACGGAGATCGAGGAGACGTTCAAGTTAGGCCCATCACATGCGCGCGCGCGCGCACGCACATCACATTATTTAGAAATCTGATGTTTAAGCGACTGTGGTCACGTGTTGTAGATCCGAAACTTGATAAGCAACATGAACGATGACGTCACTGCCGTAGTCTGCAGACCCGAGCGCGTTGTTTAGATGGAAATCTGAATTGTCCGATTTGTTTGGACCCAGCATGTCCTTCTGCTCTGTCACTGTGAGCAGTTCTAATCTCAGACCAGACTCCATTTAGAAATGTCGTGTTTTTAGAAGGACTCATCGGTTCAGTCTGATGGTAAACAGCACGGTGAGAGTCACAGGAATTTATTTCTGTCACTTCTCTGCTCCGCCAAACGCCATCAAAGAACAAAGCTTTTCAGTAGTCCTTCATGGCTGGTGCAGCTTTAGTGCTGATCAGTTTTACATCATCGTGTGCCTTTAATCATTAGAAGCTAATGGTGAATTGGGTAAAACTTCAAGGCACTTTGGTGCTGTTAGTATGAAATTACTAGAAGATTTTCTTATTGTTGCACCTCATTGATTAACATGAGGACCACCAGGTCTGTGAACATGAACTCATCGTCTGCAGACAGTAGCACCGCAGGTGTGAAGATCTACTGACCTCTTTGATAACCATATCCCTGTCATTACATGACTATATAACAAAAATACACTCTTTTTTTTAAGAATTGAGGTAATCTAAATAATGTTTGTGTAATTTAAAGATGTTTTCTGGTCTCATTTATACGAAACACACTTTGTTCACGGGATTGAGCCGTAGTCAGTTGTTCAGTTTCAGTTTTGTTCTTCAGCAGTTCTGGTTCCTGCGCTCTTTTTAATTCAAACTTGATTTAGACACGATTCACGTTCTGATAATGAGTCATGAACTGAACCAGCAGAAATATTAGCCTGAAGTCTGGCTGAACCTCTTCCTCTCCTCAGGAGCTTCTTGGCACGAAATGACATCGGCATCATCCTGATCAACCAGTTCATCGCTGAGATGATCCGCCACGCCATCGACGCACATATGCAGTCGATCCCGGCTGTGCTGGAGATCCCGTCCAAAGAGCATCCCTACGACGCGTCCAAGGACTCCATCCTGCGCCGCGCCAAGGGCATGTTCTCTGCCGAGGACTTCCGTTAGAGCTCCTCCCACCTCCCAGATGCTTTGGTCTGCTGTCCATCCTCCTGCATGACGTCTCCCCTCAAAAACCAGCAGCTGGTCTCCAGGAAGTGACGGCTCAGCGGTCATGTGATTGATTCCCATTGTGCTGTTTTCAGGTCGATGTTTTCCTTCCTCTCACATCAAACCTGCTGTTGTTGCCCAGAGTTTGTTCCAGATGTGTTAACTTATAAGAGATGTTGGATGAAATAAAAATGTTCCTGGTTGTGAAGTTCTGTGGTTTTCTTGGTCTAAAGGGAAGCTGAGTTCTCCTAAATGAGTCAGTAAGACAGGAGGAAACCAGCTTCTAAATTCATATAAACTCAAATCATACAGGAACTGGAAATAAGATAAATGTGAGCTAAAGACAGAAAGCAGAAGCAATAAAAAGATTAACGAACAGATTAAATGTTTTTCCTTCTTGAACTTCAGAGAAAAGGAAAACGGGTTCACGCCTTTATGCAGAGATGAACGCCTCAAAGCTACAATAAAGCACAAGTTGTGCCTTTAAGAGCTCATCTTGTTTTGCACCGTCCATTTATTCTGACTGACGTGTTTGGGAGCCGTTTCCATAGCAACGCAAACGTCGCGTCAGATGAAACAACAAATGGACGAGGTTGGAGCTACAGACGATTGATTACTGAAACAACACAGAGTCTCCTTCGGCTGCCGGCCTTCGGCTGCCGGCCTTCGGCTGCCGGCCCTCGGCTGCCGGCCCTCGGCTGCCGGCCCTCGGCTGCCGGCCCTCGGCTGCCGGCCCTCGGCTGCCGGCCCCCGGCTGCCGGCCCTCGGCTGCCGGCCCCCGGCCCCCGGCTGCCGGCCCTCGGCTGCCGGCCTTCGGCCACATTGGATGGCGTTGGTGAGGAAGGGGTTAACGGTTAACCCAACCCTAACCCTTTCGGCAGCAGGTTGACATGCTGATGAAAAGCCGTCACATTTGACATTATTGAACAAAGTGTCTGTAATCTAATAAACTGAGTTTCCTGCTGCGTCACCCTGGGCCCACCAGCCTCTGTAGAATCATTAATGAGCTCTTATTTTACCGTAGATCTACAACGAGATTATTCTAAAGGTCCTGGTTGCATTCAGACCTCCTGAAACGGTTCTTTTCTTACTCCTTGTTCATGAAATGAGTTTGAAAACTCATCATTTCACACCTGTTTTAAACTGGAGGAGAAACATATCGAGTCTCTCATAAGTTTTTAGAATTTCTATTGATGTGAAACTTTGATGTGAAATTGAGTTTTAGTCTTGACCAAAAGGAGGAGGCGTCTCCTTCTGAAACCTTCAGATAAAGGCACAGAGCAATAAAAACAGCTCAGCGACCCTGACTGAAGGAGAGAAAACACAAAGCTGGTCCCAGCTGACCTCGGAGCAGCCGCTGACAGTATAAAAGCGGAGCTTGGTCTGTCTGAGGAAACGTTCGGCCGCTGTTTCTGACCGTGATGATGATGGTGACCATGCTGATGGCGGTGGCCTGCGTCTCTGCTGGGCCGCTTCCCTCCTCGCCTGAACACTCCAGGTGAGATCTGACCCTAACCCATCTGAGGATCCAGTCCAGACCACTGAAGCGTTGTTCTGTTTGCAGGCGTGACGAGCCGTCCACTGACGACCGGACAAACGCCACCAGGTGGGTCAGCGTTACATTCTCCATCTTTGACTGAAAACAGTGAGATGATGAAAACATCTGTAAAAACAACGTTTTGGGTCAGTTGTTCTGAAGCTTCCCATCGTGTGTCTGGACCAATGAGGATGCTTGTTTTGACGGATCACATGACCCAAAAGGTTGCATGTTTGGAACCACCTCCTGATTGGTTCAGCCACACAGATGCAGCAGTTTGCTTTTGGTGGGTATGATGGACTGAGCTTTGCTTTCTGAAGGCTCATAAAATCCAACTGAAACTCTGGAAATGATCAGATTTATGACCTAAAACATATCTTAGAACCAACCTGCAGTCAGAGGCGTTTTAAACGCACTTCAACAAACACCCTGGTTAGTTTCCCAGATCAGCTTTACCAACCTGTTCTGGTTCTGGTTTCAGATTCTCAGTCCAGTTTGAGCAGAATGTCAGCGACACATCGGATCCCGAGAGGTTGGTGTTCAGTCTGTAAACCTGAGGAACACAGAGGCTCGTGAGAAATGAATCCAGTTTGACATGTTTTCTCAGGGACTTTGGACCAGGACCGGGCCAGAAAGTGACCCCTGACATACTCACGTGAGTACGCTGCTCACCTGTGTGTCTCAGAGACCTCTGACCTCTGACCTCTGACCTGATAATCTCACAGCAGCAGGAAAATGTGACAGAAATAACCATAAAGATCCAAAGATAACAAAGCAGTTTAAAGACGAAATGAAACAAACAGAACCAACCAAACATGTTGTCAGGGAAACATGGCGTCCGGCTGCCTTCAGACGCCTCACATTCACATTCACATCGATGTTTCTTACAGGAGCTGAGGGGGGAGGAGGGTGGAGGAGGGTGGGGGAGGGTGGGGGAGGGGGGAGGGTTAGGGTGGGGGAGGGTGGAGGGTGGAGGGAACATCTGAAGCAGTCGTGAAGGTCATGAAGGTGTCAGCCAATCACATTTTGCGACTGACTGCGGTCTGGGCGCCTCGTTTCTGTCGGTCCTCGGTTTGAACCACAACCAGGAAGTGGAAGCAGGTGAAGCACACTCCAGCAGGTCTGAGGTCAGCGACTGAATCTGATCATCATTACCTACAGGACGATCACCTGCGGTCCTCCTCCACTCATCTTCAGCTCAAACTTCCTGCTTCTGGCTGGCAGCGCTCCAACCGACCCATCTGGCACTGGAAAGAAATGAAGATGATTCTCCTCATCTTCTTCATGGAATCAGATGATTCTCCTCATCTTCATCATGGAATCAGATGATTCTCCTCATCTTCATCATGAAATCAGATGATTCTCCTCATCTTCATCATGGAATCAGATGATTCTCCTCATCTCCAAACATTTCAATCCAAACACCAACACAACATGACCCTGAGGTTCACACAAAAACAAAAACCCTGAGCTCCATGCTGACCACGACTGGTTCAACAGCCAGAGTCTGAAAAGTTCCAGCTTCAGGTGAAGATCTGCAGCCGAGCTTCAGGTGAAGATCTGAGCTTCAGGTGAAGATCTGCAGCCGAGCTTCAGGTGAAGATCTGAGCTTCAGGTGAAGATCTGCAGCTGAGCTTCAGGTGAAGATCTGAGCTTCAGGTGAAGATCTGAGCTTCAGGTGAAGATCTGAGCTTCAGGTGAAGATCTGCAGCTGAGCTTCAGGTGAAGATCTGCAGCTGAGCTTCAGGTGAAGATCTGCAGCTGAGCTTCAGGTGAAGATCTGAGCTTCAGATGCTCCTCCTCACAGCTCCTTCATGTTCTGCAGCTGAATGCAGTGACTTAGGGAGGCCGCCAGGTGGCAGCATGACATCATCAGGCTCTCATACTACTGACCCACGAGCCTCAGTTGCTGCTCCTGTGAATGAGACTCTAAAGTCTCATTAACTCCATGATAACTAACGGAGATGCTTCAGCCTTACAGGTCACATGACTCTCAGAGCTCATCTGAAACACCAACATCATGAAACCGGGAGGCTGTAAAACCATTTGTTCTGGTCTCCAGACCAGAACCAGGGGCTCTGACCCTCATGAACCAGTTCTGGTCAAACTAAAGGAATAAAAATGAGTCAAACTGAGTGTTTGCTTGGATAATGTGTGGAAAGTTCCCCTCTGACTGAAGAGAATCTGACTGACAGCCATGATCAACAGCTGCTGGAATTCTCCAGCCTGGCTGTAGATATAAGAAAGATTACGCTTTGTGTGAATTACAGTGATGATGGACGCCATCCTGGAGCTTTAAGTGATGAACAATGAACATCTGGAGGGAAGGAGGAGGAAAAGTAGACTCAAAGTATTGTTCTGGTTCCAGGCTCCTGGTTAGGAGCTGTTGAATACATGATTATTTAGACTGTTGATGTCATCATGATCTGAACAGAGAACCAAAGTCAACCCTCTGCAGCCTTTTCTTTCAGCTCTGACCATATTCATGACTGATGTACTGGTTTTGCAGGATGTCATATCTGGACCCCTGCAGGCTGGGTACTTGTGCTCTGGTGAATCTCGGTGACAATCTTCAGTCTGGAGGAGATGAAACAGCTGGGAAGTCTTCTTCTGATCCGTTTGGACCTGGGAAATGAGCTCTTAGACACGCCCACCTCTGGCTGACCAATCAGGTTTTGGTTTGTTGGTCCACAGAGAAACTAACTTCAAACTTGCCTGTTTATATCAATAAAGTTTGAACCTCACAGACATCATGTTTCCATCTCACCTAAAAAAACTCCTCAGCCGCCCTCATGGTGGGCGGTTCGCCCGTCTTTCTAAGCTCAGGTCCATCACCAGCGTCCTGGGAGCTCCTCAGGATCTGCTCCCAGAACTCTGATGCTGTTCCTGGGATCTGTTGGAGCCACTCTCCCAGTCTGGCTGTCATAGAGCTCCACTGGTACCACTGCTGCCTTCACCTCCAACATCTTTCCTCCTTCAGCCTCTGGTACTTTTGGAGTCACTGCAGCGATCACAGCCGCCTCCTCTGCAGTTTGTGAACCAATCACCTGCCTATAAGTCTGGATCTGGAAGTCCTGCAGGATCCCTCAGATATATATACATAAATAAATAGGTTTATGACAACTAATTTATGTCGAATAAATCCAATTTCTGCTCTTAATTTGAAACTTTTGTGAATGTTGCTGTTTATATACTTTTCTCATTTAAATTTAATTTTTTATTTTGGAACAGGTTTCATTTCTTCTTTTGTTGATTTCTTAATCTTGTATTTGTTTCTGAATTCTTTTACTTTACATTGATCCATTTATTCCCTCTAAATTATTCAGTTCTTTATTTTATTTTGATTTTAATATACATTTTAAATATAAATTCTGTAATTCATTTGACTTATAGATGTATTTTCTTATTTATATGCCAAACCCATTTATCTTTTAATTCAATTCAATTTAGTTTATTTATAAAGCGCCAAATCACAACAAATGTCATCTCACGCCACTTCAATAATACAGTCCAATTCAAGCTAATTAAAGTCCAGTTCATTGTAATCATAATCCAATCGAATCCAATTAATTAAATTCAAAATTAGTCCAATTCAAACATACAGAGTCCATTTAAAAACCATTTAAACGAGCTAAGAAAAAAACAGCAGATTGCACCGAAACTTCTCTTTGATCCAAACTCTCTTATTGAGCTGCCTGAGGCGACTGTGGAGAGAAAAAACTCCTTTTAACAGGAAGAAACCTCCATCAGAACCAGAACCAGGAAGAAACCTCCATCAGAACCAGAACCAGGAAGGGTCCATCTGCCTGGACCAGCTGGGGCTGAGAGGACAGGAAAGAGGGGACAACAAGCAGCGTAACACCAGGCCAGAGACACCTGCTGAGAGAGAGAAACACAAGTTAATGACAGCAATGATGTCATCTGTACATGGAGGGAGGAGAGGTGCATCATGGGAGCTCCCCCAGCAGGCTGGGCCTATAGCAGCAGAACATGGAGGGAGGAGAGGTGCATCATGGGAGCTCCCCCAGCAGGCTGGGCCTATAGCAGCACCATCTAGAGTAACTATATAACTAGAAAGTTTCTCCCTGAAGCGCTCAGGTTCAAAGAGAACAACTTCAGTTTGTCTGAGTTTAAAAGCAGAAAGTTCTGAGTCATCCAGGTCTTTATGTCTTTAAGACAGGCTTGTAGTCTGACCAACCTGTTGGTTTCATAGATAAGTTCAGCTGAGTATCGTACTCAGAAGCCTGCTATACTCACCATGGCTACAAGTCGCAAGAGGAAAGGTTCTGACTGTTAAAACCAAACAGCAGTTCAGATTACCAAGCCTTCCTGGAGTCTCTGGGCTGGGTCCTGGAGCGGGCGTCATCTGGAGATTTCAATGCCCCATGAGGAGAAATGTGTTTTTCTCATGGAACAGAGAAGCAGATCTTTACCCTTTTGACCATCCAGTCTACAAGTGTTTTGTAGACTTGGAAAAGGCTCACGGCTGTGTTCACCAACGGAGGGGATGCTGAGGGGTTTGGGTCCTGAAGTCACTTTTGAGCTGTATAACCAAAGCTGTATAACCAAAGCTGTATAACCAAAGCTGTATAACCAAAGCTGTATAACCAAAGCTGTATAACCAAAGCTATATAACCAAAGCTGTATAACCAAAGCTGTATAACCAGAGCAAGAGCTGTGAATGCATATTTAGCTGTAAGTCAAACTTAATTTCGGCCATCATGGTGAAGAAGGAACTAAGAGGCGAAGCCCTGGAGTTACTGGTCTATCTTTGGTCCAGTCCTCACCTGTGGACAAGAGAACTGCATCATGGACCATTTCTCTTCACATTTCTCCTTTCTCCCCATCTTCCTTTTCCCTTATCTGTCCTGTATTTTCTTCACGTCTTGTTCTGTCTCGTCTCAAACTTCGGTGCCTCTCTCAAAATTAAAATCATGGAATTGGTCGACAGAATTTTCTCGATGAGAAGCTCGGGTTCGGGGGAACCCGCCTGCCCCGATGGAAAGTTCGCCGCTGGCTACAGGAGGGACTCCTGGGAGCAGAGGAGGGTCGTGTTCCTGCCGATTCTTTCCGCTGAGGACATCAGGGATCTTTACATATTCGAAACCATGGTAACGGGCTTTCTGCTGATTGGATTAGGCATCGCCCTGGTTTATCGGAAAATTCAGAAGTGGGAGACAGCGGTCAAAGGCCCCAATATGATGATGATATGATCCTGATATGATGGAAGCAGTGGGCGGAGCTATTGGCGCTCAGACTGAGGTCATTAACACCAATATGGAAACATCTTGGAGCAGCTGGTGGCTTTGCAAAGGCGTTTGGGTCGTTTTTGTGACCAGAATGGATTTGAGTTGGACACAGGCCTGATTAGTCAGACAGCCTTTATTCTGCAGGTTCGATATAAACACAGACCACAGCGCCGCCTGGTGGACAAACTCAGCTGTGCACTTTTATTATTGCAGCACACTACATAGAGCCCAGAAAAGCAGGTCTGCGTGTGATTAATAAGCAGTGATGAGTTGTTCTGGCTCTATGGAAAAACATCTTTCCTACTTCCAGATAACTAAAGAGAGGAATACTGTCACAGTTTGTGTTTTTTGTCACAGTTTATTGGGATCTTCATGTTTTCAGGTTATGTTCTTGCCACCTAGTTTCACTCCTGCCACCTGCTTCATTGTCATCAGCTGCACCTCATTCACTGATCACTGCCTCCACAGCATTTAGTCTCCTGGTTTCCTTTCACTCACTGCAGAATCCTCACCAACCCTTCATGTCACAGTTGTAAGTTAAGGCTGGTTATGCCTCATAGTCTTGCTCAAAGTATTTATTCATAGTTTTGTTTTCATAGCCTGTTTTCCATAGTTTAAGTATTTTTGAGATCCCGCTCTGCCTAACCTTTTGTTGGTGCTCATTGTCTTGGTTGGAATAAACCTTTTGATTGTTGAAAGTTCTGCACCTGGGTCCTACCTTCATCCACCGATCCTGACAAATACACCTGATTAGAACTGGCAGCCGCCATCTTGGGACGAGGGAAGCTGTGTCCACTTACTGCATTAATCAACCGAGCCAGAGGTCTATCAACCATTAAAATCACCACAACTCACACAATTTTCAACCGATTTTCGAGCCGTTTGGTTGAATATAAACTTCAGTCATACATCTGTGATACAACATAGATTCATTTGTGTACGATTTTATTTATATCATACAGACATTAGAAATGTGATTATTTAGACAAAGATTTCAGGTATTCAAGGATAACTCAATCATGGTTTTTTGTTTTAAAATACCAGTCTGTCTTCTCTGTTAATAGAATTAATAGAAGTGCGTTTTAACATCAGGGAGGTGACACTGATGTTTTTAAAGGTTTATATCAGGGTTCATTACCCTAAAGAAACAACTTCTAATAGTGTACTTTATTATCATTTAGTGGGCGCTGCGTTGTGTTCGTGAAATATTAAGATTATATGAATTTATCATGACACTAACTTTGCAAAGATGGTCAGGAACATTAAAAAGTGACGGTTTCACTCCTTCCTTTAAACAGCTGAGTCCAGTCCTGTCAAAGCCTGCTTTAAAGTGACAGCTGCAGACGTCCTTTGGGATTAAACCCCTCCTCCTGAGTGCTGCTGCCCATGCCCGCCTCCCCCAGTTATCTTTTATAAACCTGCATAAAACAGCTCCATCTGAACAACGCTCAGCTCTCCGAGCTTCTGGAGCTACAGTTCAGGTTCATAACTTCCGTTAGCGTTCATGTTGGTGCTGTGGAACCGATTCAATAGATCATTTAGGAACAACACGGCCTGCTGAGCAGTTATATTCTGTGGCTGATTGCCACTTTGTCCCTTTCATCATCTTACTGATGTCTTACTCACAAAAACAGCTTCTGTTTTCTTGTCCTGACGTTAGCTAGTAATAAGCTAGTTTAATTTATTTTATCTTAAGAGAAACATCAAATTCAACATGTTTATAACAGTTAAATAATATTAAAAACTTCTTACTTGTGAAATGTTTTTCCAAGTTTATTCATTTCGGCACAAAAGTCTGCACAGCTGTCAGAAACCCGTCCCAAGATGGCGGCTAACCCTAACCCTGTTGATGTGCCTGAATGCCCGAATACGGCATCTACGTGTGTCTATGTTTATATCTATGACATTTAATATTAATTTAACTTAATATCAGGAGCAGGAAGCTTTCACTGAATCTGTGTGAGATTCAGGGTAAAAATCAGTGTATGGAATTTTAAGTTTTCCCCAGTTTGCCACGTGTGCACGTGCTGTTCACCTTGTTTATGTGGATATGAACATATATGAGTTCATATGTGACAAACTGTCAGTCACGTGTTTATGACCACGTGGTCTAAAGAGTCTCAAAGTTTCATGCTCCTCGGTGAACTGAGCGCATTTCCAGCTTTTGGTGAGAGGAAGCTGCATCTGTGTGAATCTCAGAGCAGCTGCCGGATTATTGATCCGGATCGATCATTTCCCGGTTCCGTCCTGAGGACGTGGCAGTCCTGGGTCACGTTCCTCATCGATGACTCTTCCATTGGTCCTGACGCTGCATCCAGCCAATCAGAGGCGCGTGCGGTGACCCGGGCCTCTGACGTCATGCACAGATATGCGGTACTAGGCCATGTGGACCAATCACGTAGAGCGAGGTGTTCTGGGCAGCACGGGATTGGCTGCAGTGGACGCTGTGATGGGGTCAGGATGCGCGATGCTCGGTGTGCGCGCACACACTTCGGTGAAGTGAGCGCGTGAAGGAGACACGGCACGATCAGCTGAAGCCGCCAGGTGTGAGAGCGACACGCGCACAGGTAAGTCAGGGTTGTTTCTGCGGTTCGGGCTGAGCTGGGACCTGTTTCACGAACTTTGACAAGTTTTCAGGAAGAAACGGAACAACAGAAGCTTCATTCAGATCAGATCAGCTGCGAGTTTCTGCTTTTCATATTTAAATGGACTCATTGTGAGGATTTAAGGTGGTTATCTGAGAGTTTAATCCTCCATCCTCTGCTAAAAGATTCGGTTCTGATCCAGTTGAAGGTTTCAGTTCTGATCCAGTTGAATGATTCGGTTCTGATCCTGCTGAATGATTCAGTTCTGATTCTGTTGAATGATTCAGTTCTGATCCAGTTGAAGGATTCAGTTCTGATCCTGTTGAATGATTCGGTTCTGATCCTGCTGAATGATTCAGTTCTGATCCAGTTGAAGGATTCAGTTCTGATCCTGTTGAATGATTCGGTTCTGATTCTGTTGAATGATTCGGTTCTGATCCTGTTGAATGATTCAGTTCTGATCCTGCTGAATGATTCAGTTCTGATCCTGTTGAAGGTTTCAGTTCTGATCCAGTTGAATGATTCAGTTCTGATCCTGTTGAATGATTCAGTTCTGATCCAGTTGAATGTTTCAGTTCTGATCCAGTTGAATGATTCAGTTCTGATCCTGTTGAATGACTCGGTTCTGATTCTGTTGAATGATTCAGTTCTGATCCAGTTGAATGATTCGGTTCTGATCCTGTTGAATGATTCGGTTCTGATTCTGTTGAATGATTCGGTTCTGATCCAGTTGAAGGATTCGGTTCTGATCCAGTTGAATGATTCGGTTCTGATTCTGTTGAATGATTCGGTTCTGATCCAGTTGAAGGTTTCAGTTCTGATCCAGTTGAATGATTCAGTTCTGATTCTTTTGAAGGATTCGGTTCTGATCCAGTTGAGGAGAACAGAGCAGCCGGGCTCACCTTACAGGGATTTATTGCTCTCTGTCCAGGTGATGCAGCAGAGATCTCAGACCGTGGTGCCGGACAGAGACTGGGTTCAAGGTTCAGGGTTCAGGGGTCAGGGTTCAGGGTTCAGGGTTCAGGCCACATTCTCACAGAATGATATCAGGAAGTATCAGAGCGTCTCACAAAGGTTTGCCCACAGTTATGTTGGGTTAACCCTAACCTATGGGAATTCCCCACGACCTCGGTTTGTCAGGTCCTCTTATACTTCCTGGTACCAGTCTGTGGCCTAAACCCAGTCTCTGTCCGGCACCACGGTCTGAGATCACTGCTGCATCTTCATCATCACCCAGACAGAGAATATTCTTCCTTCAGAACTTCTTTACAATCAGTGTAATGTTGGAATAAATCAGAACCAGAACCTCAGAAGTGTTTCAGTTCTGGGTATTTTACTGCTGTGTCTCATTCTGACAGGATGATCCGTCTGGTTCTGGTTCTGGTGTTTTTCGTGCTCTATGGCAGCGGTAAGCCCACTGAGAAGAAGACTCGCATTCATCAGGAGGAACCTTTAAGTCAGTTCCAGCACAACGACGATAAAAACTTTGACTATGATCACGAAGCTTTTCTCGGACAAGATGAAGCCAAGACCTTCGACCAGCTGCCGGCAGAAGAGAGTAAACGGAGACTGAGGTGAGTTAGGGTAACCTCCTCAGATGTGTGGTTCCCTCTGAGGACAGGTCAGCGGGTCCATCCTCAGCGGGTCCATCCTCAGCGGGTTAGGGTTAGGGCAGGTCCATCCTCAGCGGGTCCATCCTCAGCGGGTCCATCCTCAGCGGGTTAGGGTTAGGGCAGGTCCATCCTCAGCGGGTCCATCCTCAGAGGGTCCATCCTCAGCGGGTTAGGGTTAGGGCGGGTCCATCCTCAGCGGGTCCATCCTCAGCGGGTTAGGGTTAGGGCGGGTCCATCCTCAGCGGGTCCATCCTCAGCGGGTTAGGGTTAGGGCGGGTCCATCCTCAGCGGGTCCATCCTCAGCGGGTTAGGGTTAGGGCGGGTCCATCCTCAGCGGGTCCATCCTCAGCGGGTCCATCCTAAGGGGGTCCATCCTCAGCGGGTTAGGGTTAGGGCGGGTCCATCCTCAGCGGGTTAGGGTTAGGGCAGGTCCATCCTCAGCGGGTCCATCCTCAGCGGGTTAGGGTTAGGGCGGGTCCATCCTCAGCGGGTCCATCCTCAGCGGGTCCATCCTAAGGGGGTCCATCCTCAGCGGGTCCATCCTCAGCGGGTCCATCCTCAGCGGGTCCATCCTAAGGGGGTCCATCCTCAGCGGGTTAGGGTTAGGGCAGGTCCATCCTCAGCGGGTCCATCCTAAGGGGGTCCATCCTCAGCGGGTTAGGGTTAGGGCGGGTCCATCCTCAGCGGGTCCATCCTAAGGGGGTCCATCGTCAGCGGGTTAGGGTTAGGGCGGGTCCATCCTCAGCGGGTCCATCCTCAGCAGGTCCATCCTCAGCGGGTTAGGGTTAGGGCGGGTCTATCCTCAGCAGGTCCATCCTCAGCGGGTTAGGGTTAGGGCGGGTCCATCCTCAGCGGGTCTATCCTCAGCGGGTCCATCCTCAGCGGGTCTATCCTCAGCGGGTCCATCCTCAGCGGGTCTATCCTCAGCGGGTCCATCCTCAGCGGGTCCATCCTCAGCGGGTCCATCCTCAGCAGGTCTATCCTCAGCAGGTCTATCCTCAGCGGGTCTATCCTCAGCGGGTTAGGGTTAGGGCAGGTCCATCCTCAGCGGGTCCATCCTCAGCGGGTCCATCCTAAGGGGGTCCATCCTCAGCGGGTTAGGGTTAGGGCAGGTCCATCCTCAGCGGGTCCATCCTCAGCGGGTTAGGGTTAGGGCGGGTCCATCCTCAGCGGGTCCATCCTCAGCGGGTCCATCCTCAGCGGGTCCATCCTCAGCAGGTTAGGGTTAGGGCGGGTCCATCCTCAGCGGGTTAGGGCCTCCTCCACCAATGCGTTATAAACCTTATCACCTTCTTTAAACCTGTTTAAATATCTCAGAGCAGAAATCGATGGGCTGACAGTAAAGAGTGTGAAAGGAAGCTGATAACAGCCAATGAACTGCTGCACGTCTACATTTGCTCTACCAACACCCTGTTTACATTTGATTTGCACTATTCAATATATTCATTTATTTATTGTATGTAATCTTTTTGCTACTTTGCATTCTTGCAGAGAGCAAACTAAGTTTTTATCGTACAAGGAAATAGTTCCTTCTGTGCATATGACAGTAAACACCTGTGGGACAGAGCCGTCTAACAGCAGATAAACAGGAATCGTTAAGTTTTTATTTCCTGCTTATATCCAGAACAAGTTCAGCCTGTTTCTTCCACATATTTCCTCACATAGTTAAAGTGAAGCTGGATAAACCACATGGAATTCAACTTTTGTCGTTATTTAGAAAAGAAATATGGAAAACCTTCTCTCTGATAAACAAGATGGTTATTTAGGTAAAAAGAGAAAGTCTTTAAAGTGTCTTTAAAGTTGACATATTCTGCTTTTAACAATTAGACAGTTTTCTGATGTCATATTCAGATCTATGGGACAGGCTTTGGTTTCTGTATATAGATACAGAAAGTTAGTCTATTGATCCCAGAGGGAGACAGGTTAGCAGTTAGCTGTAAGTTAGCAGTTAGCTGTAAGTTAGCATTTAGCTGTAAGTTAGCATTTAGCTGTAAGTTAGCAGTAATGTTCATCTTTCAGAAAGGAGCAGCAGTAACTCCTTAGAAGTTGCTGTACGTCATCTTCATTAGCTAAGCTGTTAGCGTTAGCTGCTGCTAAAGGAAGAAATAAATCAGTAAATAAACCATGAGGAGTTATTTCATTAGCTAAGCTGTTAGCATTAGCTGCTGCTAAAGGAGGAAATAAATCAGTAAATAAACCATGAGGAGTTATTTCATTAGCTGAGCTGTTAGCGTTAGCTGCTGCTAAAGGAAGAAATAAATCAGTAAATAAACCATGAGGAGTTATTTCATTAGCTAAGCTGTTAGCGTTAGCTGCTGCTAAAGGAAGAAATAAATCAGTAAATAAACCATGAGGAGTTATTTCATTAGCTAAGCTGTTAGCATTAGCTGCTGCTAAAGGAGGAAATAAATCAGTAAATAAACCATGAGGAGTTATTTCATTAGCTGAGCTGTTAGCGTTAGCTGCTGCTAAAGGAAGAAATAAATCAGTAAATAAACCATGAGGAGTTATTTCATTAGCTAAGCTGTTAGCGTTAGCTGCTGCTAAAGGAAGAAATAAATCAGTAAATAAACCATGAGGAGTTATTTCATTAGCTAAGCTGTTAGCGTTAGCTGCTGCTAAAGGAAGAAATAAATCAGTAAATAAACCATGAGGAGTTATTTCATTAGCTAAGCTGTTAGCGTTAGCTGCTGCTAAAGGAAGAAATAAATCAGTAAATAAACCATGAGGAGTTATTTCATTAGCAAAGCTGTTAGCGTTAGCTGCTGCTAAAGGAAGAAATAAATCAGTAAATAAACCATGAGGAGTTATTTCATTAGCTAAGCTGTTAGCGTTAGCTGCTGCTAAAGGAAGAAATAAATCAGTAAATAAACCATGAGGAGTTATTTCATTAGCGAAGCTGTTAGCGTTAGCTGCTGCTAAAGGAAGAAATAAATCAGTAAATAAACCATGAGGAGTTATTTCATTAGCGAAGCTGTTAGCGTTAGCTGCTGCTAAAGGAAGAAATAAATCAGTAAATAAACCATGAGGAGTTATTTCATTAGCTAAGCTGTTAGCGTTAGCTGCTGCTAAAGGAAGAAATAAATCAGTAAATAAACCATGAGGAGTTATTTCATTAGCTAAGCTGTTAGCGTTAGCTGCTGCTAAAGGAAGAAATAAATCAGTAAATAAACCATGAGGAGTTATTTCATTAGCTAAGCTGTTAGCGTTAGCTGCTGCTAAAGGAAGAAATAAATCAGTAAATAAACCATGAGGAGTTATTTCATTAGCTAAGCTGTTAGCGTTAGCTGCTGCTAAAGGAAGAAATAAATCAGTAAATAAACCATGAGGAGTTATTTCATTAGCTAAGCTGTTAGCGTTAGCTGCTGCTAAAGGAAGAAATAAATCAGTAAATAAACCATGAGGAGTTATTTCATTAGCAAAGCTGTTAGCGTTAGCTGCTGCTAAAGGAAGAAATAAATCAGTAAATAAACCATGAGGAGTTATTTCATTAGCTAAGCTGTTAGCGTTAGCTGCTGCTAAAGGAAGAAATAAATCAGTAAATAAACCATGAGGAGTTATTTCATTAGCTAAGCTGTTAGCGTTAGCTGCTGCTAAAGGAAGAAATAAATCAGTAAATAAACCATGAGGAGTTATTTCATTAGCTAAGCTGTTAGCGTTAGCTGCTGCTAAAGGAAGAAATAAATCAGTAAATAAACCATGAGGAGTTATTTCATTAGCAAAGCTGTTAGCGTTAGCTGCTGCTAAAGGAAGAAATAAATCAGTAAATAAACCATGAGGAGTTATTTCATTAGCAAAGCTGTTAGCGTTAGCTGCTGCTAAAGGAAGAAATAAATCAGTAAATAAACCATGAGGAGTTATTTCATTAGCAAAGCTGTTAGCGTTAGCTGCTGCTAAAGGAAGAAATAAATCAGTAAATAAACCATGAGGAGTTATTTCATTAGCAAAGCTGTTAGCGTTAGCTGCTGCTAAAGGAAGAAATAAATCAGTAAATAAACCATGAGGAGTTATTTCATTAGCTAAGCTGTTAGCGTTAGCTGCTGCTAAAGGAAGAAATAAATCAGTAAATAAACCATGAGGAGTTATTTCATTAGCTAAGCTGTTAGCGTTAGCTGCTGCTAAAGGAAGAAATAAATCAGTAAATAAACCATGAGGAGTTATTTCATTAGCTAAGCTGTTAGCGTTAGCTGCTGCTAAAGGAAGAAATAAATCAGTAAATAAACCCTGAGGAGTTATTTCTCAGATGCTTCCATTTCCCTGCTCTGAAGTTCAGGCTCTGAGAGTTGGAACTGATCCTCTTTGTGGCTCAGTTCCTTCAGTCCAGCGTTGAACTGGACCAAGTTGTTAAAACAGTGGGATGAAAAGTGTTTGCTGCACATTCACAGTCTTTAGCTAACTCTGCTGGAACATTAGCCTCAGATATAGTTTATCCACTGGGCTCTTATATCCTCTGAGGCTGCTGCTGGATGGAAGATGCATGCTCCTCAGTGCAGCTGACAGCAGAACATTTCCACCAGAAGCTGGCTTCATCCGTCCAGCAGGGTGGAGGTGAGTGGGCGGGGCTTAGCAGAGGAGGCGGAGCCAACTTAAGGAGTGACTTTAGAAAGGAAAATCAGAACGGCTCGTTAAAGGAGGAACTTTCACACAAAGGGAACTAAATAAACACCAGGGTTGTGTTTCTGGGGACCCTGATATATGCTCCCAGGAACAGGAAGAAGGAGTTTTACACAATATGTATTCTGTAAAGATGGATATGTGTCTATAATATGTGAATAGATGTTCCCTGAGATCAGTCATGGTGCCCATAGGTCTTCATCTGTGTGTTTCTGCAGCATCATCGTAGGTAAAATGGACGGGAACAAGGATGGTTTCATTTCTGAGGAGGAGCTGAAGGTCTGGATTAAAAATGCTCAGAGGAAACACATCTATGAGAGCGTGGAGCATCAGTGGAACGACTTCGACCTCAACAAAGACGGCTTGATCAGCTGGGCAGAGTACAAGAATGTGACGTACAGCGGTTACCTGGGTGAGGACTCTGAGTGATGATCACACACCGCTGAATGAGTAACAAATCTTTAAAACTGTTGTGATCGGTGGCGTTTAGACGGCCCTCCGATGGACACGGAGTACAACTACACTCAGATGATGTGGCGAGACGAGCGGCGTTTCAGAGCGGCCGACACAAACGGAGACCTGATCGCAGATAAACAGGAGTTCACCGCCTTCCTTCATCCGGAGGATCACGACCACATGAAGGATGTCGTGGTGCAGGTGACCGTGATGTCACTGACGTCGTGTGATGTCATGTTTTTCTGCGTGCTCAACGTTTCTGTTTCCTGTCACAGGAGACAATGGAGGACATCGACAAAAACGGAGACGGCTTCATCGACCTGAACGAGTATATTGGTAAAAAACACCGCCGTCACAAAGTACTGAACGTTAAGTCAATACGTTTAATTTATATAAAGAGAATAATGACTGCAGGGGGGCGTGTGGATGAAGTGGTCCCAGTAGAGTGCCTGTGTAGAAATCCCTCCGTTAGCTCTCCTATAGCTGCAAGTAGCCACATAACAGCAGCTATGAGCTAACAGAGCTATGAGCTAACAGCAGCTATGAGCTAACAGAGCTATGAGCTAACAGCAGCTATGAGCTAGCAGCAGCTATGAGCTAACAGCAGCTATGAGCTAACAGCAGCTATGAGCTAGCAGCAGCTATGAGCTAACAGCAGCTATGAGCTAACAGCAGCTATGAGCTAACAGCAGCTATGAGCTAGCAGCAGCTATGAGCTAACAGCAGCTATGAGCTAACAGAGCTATGAGCTAACAGGAGCTATGAGCTAGCAGCAGCTATGAGCTAACAGCAGCTATGAGCTAACAGAGCTATGAGCTAACAGAGCTATGAGCTAACAGCAGCTATGAGCTAACAGAGCTATGAGCTAACAGCAGCTATGAGCTAACAGCAGCTATGAGCTAACAGAGCTATGAGCTAACAGCAGCTATGAGCTAACAGAGCTATGAGCTAACAGAGCTATGAGCTAACAGAGCTATGAGCTAACAGCAGCTATGAGCTAACAGCAGCTATGAGCTAACAGAGCTATGAGCTAACAGCAGCTATGAGCTAACAGAGCTATGAGCTAACAGCAGCTATGAGCTAACAGCAGCTATGAACTAACAGAGCTTTGAGCTAACAGAGCTATGAGCTAACAGAGCTATGAGCTAACAGCAGCTATGAGCTAACAGAGCTATGAGCTAACAGCAGCTCTGATATAACAGCAGCTATGAGCTAACAGAGCTATGAGCTAACAGAGCTATGAGCTAACAGAGCTATGAGCTAACAGCAGCTATGAGCTAACAGAGCTATGAGCTAACAGAGCTATGAGCTAACAGAGCTATGAGCTAACAGCAGCTATGAGCTAACAGAGCTATGAGCTAACAGAGCTATGAGCTAACAGCAGCTATGAGCTAACAGAGCTATGAGCTAACAGAGCTATGAGCTAACAGAGCTATGAGCTAACAGCAGCTATGAGCTAACAGCAGCTATGAGCTAACAGAGCTATGAGCTAACAGCAGCTATGAGCTAACAGAGCTATGAGCTAACAGCAGCTATGAGCTAACAGAGCTATGAGCTAACAGCAGCTATGAGCTAACAGAGCTATGAGCTAACAGCAGCTATGACCTAACAGAGCTATGAGCTAACAGCAGCTATGAGCTAACAGAGCTATGAGCTAACAGAGCTATAGCACAGGTTCATTCATTCATTCTTCTTAAAGTATTGGTGAAATAAAGACAGATAATGCCTTATTTAGAGGCTGCATCCTCTAAGCCCAGTTCACTCCGTTATATGGATCTCCAGTTATCTAAATATCTTCCGAAGGACGCCGACTTTCACCAAACTGTTCTCGGTGAGCAGATGAACGTATTTCATGCAGAAATAAGGTTTAAAAACACCAGAGTTCCCCTTTAAGGAGGAACCGCTCCTGAACTCGTCTCGTTGGGCTTTAGATGAAGTTGCGATTATAAACAGGACTGACCATGAGTCAAACCACTTTACAGACTCTCCCCTGCGCCTTTCTTCTTCTTGTGTTCAGGTGACATGTTCACAGCAGAGAATGGCGAAGAGGAGCCGGAGTGGTTAGCATCAGAGCGTCAGCAGTTTGCAGAGTTCAGGGACAAGAACAATGACGGCAAAATGGACAAAGAGGAAACTCTGGACTGGATTCTTCCTGCTGATTACGACCACGCTGTGGCCGAGGCCAAACACCTGCTGCTGGAGTCCGACGCCAACCAGGTGAGGCTGTGAGCCGCTCCACTTTCCCCTGTGGACCTGGGTTTGTGTTTAACGCCTGAGCCTTTTGTCTCTGCTCAGGATGGAAAACTGACCAAGAAGGAAATCGTGGACAGGTACGACCTGTTCGTTGGAAGTCAGGTGACGGACTTCGGGGCGGCGCTGCTGCGACACGATGAGTTCTAGATCCTGAAGTCAGACGGAAAACATCTGCTTTTATGGGCCCAGAGAGGAGGAAAGAGATCAGCTTCTGGTCATCCTGCGGCTTCCATCCAGGGTTTGATGCTCAGAGTCATTGAACCCAATCTGCTTTAATGTGCTTTATTCTGTCGTTCACTGTGACTTTTATACTTTGGGAAGATTCTCCTTTTTCCTCATGTTTATTTATTATTGTGTTTATGAAGTCATTTAAAGGGTTCCAAGCTCTGGTTTTAAGGGGAAATAAAACTGTTTCACACCTGTTTTTCATGAATTTACACAAAGATAGATGATCCATGTTTTCCATCTTTCACAATAAAAGTGTTTTATATTAATTCTGATGGTTTCATTGTTCTGAAAGATGACTGAGAGCAAGCAGACGATATATTCAACATGTTTTTATTAGATTTTTGTTGCCTTTTATCTAAACAAATGCATTCTACAGTAAAATAAATATCAGCAGCAGAAGCTGAAGCCTCGTATATAAACTGTATTTACATGCTTTTCAGGAATCATTCTTTGACTTGACAGCAGATCCTCTAAAGTCAGACCTTTAAAAGTCCTTTTGGGAAGTCAAATGTCCTTCAGAGTTTGGTTTTATCTCTGGTCCAAACATTAGGAAGCTGTGGACACCTCAGTCTTTGAAGACACTTCAGATGCTTCCTCCATTTTCTTCCCAAACACCATTTCCATGATGCAGGCATTAAACTGGAGACGAAAGAAGTCACAGAGTTAACATTTCAGTCAAACACAGGCCTGAGTTTACATCCTGCCTTCAGAGGAAGTCGATGCAGACAAAAGACCGCGATGCACCACCTTAGCTAAGATCAGGTGGGCTGTGCTCACCTGTTTGTTCATGAAGACGTAGATCAGTGGGTTGTAGACGCAGGAGCTCTTAGAGAAGAATGCTGGGATGGTGACCAGTCGGTAGTCTTTGTTCTCATCTGCTGAGAGGGCATACCAAAGCCCTGCTGCTGCATAGGGGCCATAGCAGGTGACGAAGGACCCCACCATCACGATGATCATCCGGGACACCTCCTTCTCGGCCTTCTGGGTGGAGGCTGACTCCGCCTGCTGGGCTGCGACCTGCAGGAGGCAGAGTGAGTGTTACACCTTCATCAGAACCCTCAGCAGACCCACAGAAAAACAGCCGATCAGGCAGGACTCTTCTTCATTATTCTGCTGGACACCGGCGGGTTCTGATGGCGTTCCCACTCACCGCTCTCAGGGCGCCCAGGAGCTGGGAGTAGGAGAAGATGATGACTGTCAGAGGGAAGCAGAAGCACGACGTCAGCAGGAACCACATGTAGCTCTCACAGTTGCGGTCCACGCACTTCGTGTACCAGTCGGGTCCACAGGAGCAGCCCAGACCTTCAGGGATGTACCTGGAGACAAAGGCGGCGGCCATGACACCTCACACGATCTGAGCCGACCAGCTGTAATTCAGGGGAGGGACCTACCTGCTCCAGCCAAAGAAAGGTGGTGTGGCACAGCACACCCCCATGACCCAGGTAATGCCCACAGCGACCAGAGCGTGAGACGTGCCGAACTTAAAGGCGCCGAAGGGTTTGCAGATGACCAGGTACCTCTCAAAAGAGAGGACGGCCAGAGACCAGGACGTCACCAGACCTGCAGGGAGGAAGCAGACTCAGGTCACCGCACACCGGAGATTTCCCTCCGGAGGGCAGAGGTGGCGTTTCTGTACCTGCTATCGAGCCCACCATGGCCTCCAGGGCGCACAGGGTGAGGCCCAGGAAGTAATACCCTTTCATGGAGGCCAGGAACACCTGCCCCACGGAGAAGGTGACGAAGATGAACCCCGCGAAGGAGATGTTGACAAGGATGTAGTTGAGAGGAGACCTTAGCTTCTTGTATTTGGCGGTGGCCACCAGAACGACAAAGTTTAGAGGCGTGCCGAAGATGAAGACTAAGCCCATGAAGATGGTCTGCAGGTGGAAAGCCCACATGGGGGCCAGGTAATACTGCGGCCCCTCGAAGGGGCTCACATTGGAGACGTTCTCGTACAGGTGGAAATATTTCCCCATGGTGAAGCTGAACTGTGCCCCAGCAGATGCCTTCAGCCTCTTTATATACGCTCATAAACCACTTACTCAAAGATAAGCTGCACGGCTTTCTCTAAACTTTACGGATTAGGAACATTTGTCTTCCTGCGCCGTAATCTTCTTACGGAGAGGATGCTCCACCAAACACAGACTCATATTTCAAACTTCTGATGCTGCAACGTCTGCTTCCAGGAGTTCTGTTCATGCTTCAGTATTTAGTCCAGCGGTTTCCAACTGAAACACTGAAACATGTTCAGCTTTCATGCAGCAAGAAGCTCGTTTCTGTGTTTGCTGATGATCTGAATGTTTAAAACATTCTTTATTGATGGAAATGTGTCACAGACACATTAAGGACAGGAAAAATGAATCCAAAGCAGCTCAGATCTGATGTTTGACAGTTTGTTTGCAGAAGAGTCTGTTAGTCTCCCCATGGAGCTGAATTAGGACTGATTAAGAGCTGCTTTAACCCATTAACCTGCTCTGTGTGTGCATATCAACACCAAAAGACACGAAACACACAGACACATTAACCAAGTTACTCAATAATTACTTATTATCATGTTAACCATATTTCATTCAGATCATGTGACCCTCTTCATGTGAGACTGAGAAAACTTTCTGGAAATGCTTTAAAGCCTTCCTCAGTTCTGATTAAAGGTGAATGAATATTTCACCACATTTGTTTGGTCATATTTTCTCTCCACGTTTCTCTTAGAATTTTTACATTTGAGACTTTTTTAATATTAAATAAGTATTTTCTCCCGTTGAAGGCACCGATTGTTCACCTCATACTCAGATATTAATGCAGTTATATCATAATTCCAGCAGCTGCTGACGTCTCCGGTGAACTGGTGAAGAGGCTCAGTGTTGAAGAGCAGCAGGTGGCTGGCAGATAAAAACCCAATAAGAACCTTTACTTTTCCGTGACCGCAGCTTTAATCCGGATGCTTAAGATTTACCTGAGCGGGTCATCCTCGCCAATCCTCCAAATCCTGAAAACATCGTCACAGAATCAGATTACAGACATAATGACTCCACAGCTCAGACTCAGGGGTCCATCAGAGGATCAGTCTCCGCCGCTTCATCGCTTCTTCTTCACAGCTGAGACGGTAAAGCAGGAGTTTGGATGCGGGACCTCGGGTTTGGGCTGGTTTTATCTGCTGAGGACACACTGAAACTCTCTCTGGGGCTGATCAGACAGATGAGTGCCCTTCAGAGCGGGGGCTGTATCATAACCAGGCTGTGAGCAGGATAAGCATGGGTATGATACGACCTCAGTTTGGAGGGGTCTCACTTCAGCGGGACAGAGGAGCAGCTCCACTTCTTTTACTGACCTCTGGCTGGATTTCATCAGGAAACCTTCTGAACCCAGAGTTTGTGGTTTGTTTTGTCCGACTTTGAGTGTGTTTTTGTAAATGTTCACTTTGAATAAAGCGGAATCTAATCAACTTGTTTCGTTTGTGTGACGTGAATCTGACTGATTTTATTCACTTTAAATACTGAAATAACATTTATCTCCTGATTTAATCACTGGAAATCGTGTTAACTTTGGCGTAATGTAGCTGTTTGAAACTGTCGTCTTTAGAGAGAAATTATTAAAAAATATTAAAAACTAGGAGGAGGAAACAAAAAGGCTTGAGTTTAGATGTTTTATTAAAAGCAAATTTACATCAGAAGTCGTCTCAGGAAACCTTCCAGAGAAATCAAACTCATTCTATCAAATTAATCCAGTTTTTATATATATATAAAGTCACCTGCAAAGGACACCAGCAGATTTGATCTGTTCCTCAGCTTCATTCTGAGCAAACAGCTGAGCTGAGCTGACACCAGAACCAGCAGCCATCAGTGTGGTAAGTAAAGACATGGAAAGAGTTTGGAGCTTTGTCAGGAACCCTGTATTTGATCCGTGAGTTTGTGAGGCCTGTGCAACACCCACTTAATCAAAACTGTTCTTTAAAAACTGTTTTGTACGGTTGACACGTGTTTTCCGCCCCCTGGTGGACGAACCTGTGTTCTGCAGTTAAAAGCAGAACAAGGAAGTCATTTCCAAAATGTCTGCGTGTGGGAAAGTGTATAATTTATGTTGTAATTAATATTTAAAAAAACTGGAACAACATAAAATGACTTCATATGTCTTTGTTAAAATATCAGTAAAATTATCTAGGAAATCTGTGTCATTTATCCCAATCAATGCCAAAAACAAACATTTAATTTAAAAAATAAAAATAAATTTCAGATTGAAATACTATATTTAAATATTTTGAATATTCTTTCATATGAAACCAATATTATGATGTTCATAATATCAATTAATCGTAATGAGTTTTTACAAGCACAAAATATCATAGAAATGTCATTTATATCTAATTATTCTGAGTACAAAAATATTTGCTTTTGCATGTTTTCAGTTGTCAAAACATTTTTCAAGACGTCATCAGAATGATTGTGAATTTAAATGACACAGAAATCTCAGATGATAGTGATTAGGAAGATTTGAAAGACACTGACAAGATTATTGCTCATCAATAACAAATGAATTGGAAATGAAGTGGAAGGCCAAACAGAACAGGACACAGCAGCAAGTCTGAAAAGGGAAAGGAAAAGGAAAACTGGAGGAAAAAATGTGAAAAATCTGCTGAATTCAATGGATGTGTTGATGAATTCTTAAAATGATACAAGTATGGTGTCATAAACTGTTTTATTTCACCTAAAATGTCATGAAAGGTTCCAGAAAGGAAAAAAATTTTAATAATTAATAGTAATTAGTAAGTATAAATGAATAGTAAGTATATAACTAGACAGTTTCTCCCTGAAGCACTCAGGTCCAAAGAGAATAACTTCAGTTTTTGAAATCAGAGTCAGAGTCATTTATGTCTTTAACTCATTGGTTTCATCTGGTTTATAAAACAGATTGCAGGACAAGACACTTGCTGCTTTTATCCGCATTTCTTTCTTCTATCATATTTGTGTGTGAACTGTTTCTGAGTATTTTATTTTTCTTGGATTTGATCAATAAATAACCATTTATTTCTGTTCTTACTCTGAATAATCTACTTTTAATAGTTTAAATAGTCCTACAGTGGTGAGCTCTACTCTAAACCCCAGTCATAGATGTGGTGCTTAACATTAAACTCTGACAGAGTCACTTTACACAGATCTGACCTGGAGTCAGTCAGTTTTATTCATCCATTTGAACGCTGTAAACTGCTCTGAGAGCCACCAGCAGGGATCATTTCCTTTCGTTTGGACTTTGATATGAACCGTTTTTTTTTTCTTTTCTGTTGTCTCATTTTTATTCAGTAAGAGTTTGGATAATTAAAGGTCCTCTGTGTGTGTCCTCCACCATTGTCGGGTTGATTTAGAGATTTCTCTTTCTTTATAAAGTTCGGTGTGAATATCCATGATTGTAGGGCGGAACAAACATTCCGGCCCGTGTTTCCTGTCGGAGCGTTATTGAGGTTGCATGCAGGAAGCCTGTGCGAGATGGCGGTCGACTCTCGGACCGTTTAGGACTCTTTCAGCTCCACTTCGCTGTGACCCGTCTGCCTTACCGGATCCTGCTTCTGACCCGTGATGGAGGGGGGTAAACCGAGCCTGGCGCTGGTCTACCAGGCGGTCCAGGCCCTGTACCACGACCCGGACCCGGCCGGGAAGGAGCGAGCCTCGCTGTGGCTCGGAGAGCTCCAGAGATCGGTGAGAAAATGGGAGCCGCCGGCGGACCGGACCGAGAGTCTAGTGTGGTTTAATGTGGTGTTTGTGGACCGGATTTCAGCGTTTCACCTGAGGGGCAAACGGACAGGTGGCGTAAAGTGCGCAGACTCAGAGGAGCCGCTGGTTCCTGTTAGCATCACAGCTAAGCTAATAAAATGAATGGATCCAAACAGGAACCGCAGATGCGCGTGGGGCTGGTGGTTGATACAAATAACCAATTAAAGACAGTCTGTAGGGTTTAACTAAAGTCCATTGCCCAATTTTTAGGCTATTACCTTATTTAACGTGGCAATATTGTGTTAATTTCAGCGGGCCCGGTGCTGTTAGCATGGCTAATGTAGCCGCTTGCCTTAATGCTGACAGCTCTGACCCAAACTCCGAAAAAACTCCCTAAAAAGTCCTTTTACAGAACCAAAAGATGGCCAGGGAGAGTATGTGTTCCCCAGAATGTTTAACACGGGTTATTTTTCAGAGTGACGTCACACAGGTGTTCACACTGTTGTGGTAGCTGGTGTGACGTCGTGCTGTGGAAGGAGGGCGGGTCTCTGGTTCGCTGCAGTCAGAATCTCTGGTGTCAGCATGAGGTTCTGTTTGAACGGGTCCAGAGTCAGAGGGAGTTAGGCGTGGTGGAGTGTTAGAGGAGTTCCCTGAAGATGGTCTTTGCTGTGATAGCGTCTGGGAGCTGGTTCCACCATCATGGAACCACACATTAGAGCAGTCTGGACTGAGACTGCCTGGTTTGGATGGATGGCAGAACCAGACGAGATTCCCGGGAGGTCCAGAAAGAGCATAAGCCTCTAAGTCTGAGTTTAAACAGCTGCTGCAGACCCAGAAGTCTCTCTGCAGGCAGCATTGGGAACTGGATCTGCTTCAGGCAGCTCTGGGCAGCCAGTGGAGGTCCATGAGGAGGGTCATGTGACCTTTGGTTTATTGAACAGCAGATGCACTGCCAGGTTCTGGACCATCTGATGGGGGTTCTGCAGCAGGAGCTGGTGTCAGACTGAGACTTTCGGTGCTGTTGCAGCCTCTCGGTGTCTGAAGGTCCAATAGAGAGGATCAGTGGGTTCTGAAAGCAGCTTCAGGTTCAGCTCAGGATTCTCACTTCTTACCAGATGCTGTCACCATGGTAACTGATCAGGAGCAGGTTGAGTTTACGTTGTGAGCGTTCTCCTCAGATGGGAACGTTTCTGTGGCCTAAAACTCTGAAAGTTTGGAACATTTGTGTTTTTAAATAAAATCAAACCTGTGAAATTAGTTTGTTTCCACGGCCTCTGAAACTCTCTGAATTGTTTAATTTAGAGAGTTTTAAACAGTTTAAAAAGTTCTTACAGTCACCAACAGCTAAAAGTCTTTGAATTAAAGTTTTAGAGGCAGAGATGACCTCAGACTGTTACTTTGAGCCCTCTGACCAGATGTTTGTCCATGTGGGAGGAGTCTGATGGCGCCAAATCACGACAACTTTCAGCCCAACATTTCGGTCCCGTTCACTCTGATCCAGAACCAGAACACCTGGGCTGACTAACAGAGTGGATTTGGTTAACCCAGACCTCCTAAAGATGACCAGGATAACTGTAATGACATCACTTCCTGTCTCTCCCACAGATGTATGCGTGGGAGATCTCCGACCAGCTGCTGCAGCTCAAGCAGGACGTGGAGTCCTGTTACTTTGCAGCTCAGACCATGAAGATGAAGATCCAAACATCCTTCTACGAGCTTCCTCCTGAGACCCACAATGCACTGCGGGACTCCCTGCTGACCCACATCCAGAACCTCAAAGACCTGTCGCCCATCATCGTCACACAGGTGAGTTTGTGCAGCTAACAGCAGCTGATTGGGGGCTGGAAACACTGTTGTTCTCCTGGGGGAGAAAGTTGGAGCCTGTCTCAGTTTAACAGACAGTTGGTTAGTTTCTCAGATTCATCCTAAACGCAGCTACAGCAACTTAACCCTAACCCACATACTGGTTAGTCATCTCCTCCCAGGTTCATCTGTTACCTGGACAGGACTGAGTCCATTTGTTCAGCCTCCTGCTGGTTCTGAGGCTGCTTCTGTAAAAGAGATAGTTGGAGGATCCTCCTCCTGTGTTTCTGAACCGTCGGGTCCCGGTCCAACAGAGTGTTCAGAACCTTCCAAACTGAGTGAAATGAGCTGGAAGTATGAGAGCAGCAGCCAGAGCTGTCTGAATCCTCCAAATACCAAGGAAAGGAGCTCCGACGCTTCCTTAAGGATCTCCTTTAGGAAACACCGGACCGTCCTTCAGGAGAGAAAGGAGCTCCGACGCTTCCTTAAGGATCTCCTTTAGGAAACACCGGACCGTCCTTCCTGAGAGAAAGGAGCTCCGACGCTTCCTTAAGGATCTCCTTTAGGAAACACCGGACCGTCCTTCCTGAGAGAAAGGAGCTCCGACGCTTCCTTAAGGATCTCCTTTAGGAAACACCGGACCGTCCTTCCTGAGAGAAAGGAGCTCCGACGCTTCCTTAAGGATCTCCTTTAGGAAACACCGGACCGTCCTTCCTGAGAGAAAGGAGCTCCGACGCTTCCTTAAGGATCTCCTTTAGGAAACACCGGACCGTCCTTCCTGAGAGAAAGGAGCTCCGACGCTTCCTTAAGGATCTCCTTTAGGAAACACCGGACCGTCCTTCCTGAGAGAAAGGAGCTCCGACGCTTCCTTAAGGATCTCCTTTAGGAAACACCGGACCGTCCTTCCTGAGAGAAAGGAGCTCCGACGCTTCCTTAAGGATCTCCTTTAGGAAACACCGGACCGTCCTTCCTGAGAGAAAGGAGCTCCGACGCTTCCTTAAGGATCTCCTTTAGGAAACACCGGACCGCCCTTCATGAGAGAAAGGAGCTCCGACGCTTCCTTAAGGATCTCCTTTAGGAAACACCGGACCGTCCTTCAGGAGAGAAAGGAGCTCCGACGCTTCCTTAAGGATCTCCTTTAGGAAACACCGGACCGTCCTTCCTGAGAGAAAGGAGCTCCGACGCTTCCTTAAGGATCTCCTTTAGGAAACACCGGACCGTCCTTCCTGAGAGAAAGGAGCTCCGACGCTTCCTTAAGGATCTCCTTTAGGAAACACCGGACCGTCCTTCAGGAGAGAAAGGAGCTCCGACGCTTCCTTAAGGATCTCCTTTAGGAAACACCGGACCGTCCTTCAGGAGAGAAAGGAGCTCCGACGCTTCCTTAAGGATCTCCTTTAGGAAACACCGGACCGTCCTTCCTGAGAGAAAGGAGCTCCGATGCTTCCTTAAGGATCTCCTTTAGGAAACACCGGACCGTCCTTCCTGAGAGAAAGGAGCTCCGACGCTTCCTTAAGGATCTCCTTTAGGAAACACCGGACCGTCCTTCCTGAGAGAAAGGAGCTCCGACGCTTCCTTAAGGATCTCCTTTAGGAAACACCGGACCGTCCTTCATGAGAGAAAGGAGCTCCGACGCTTCCTTAAGGATCTCCTTTAGGAAACACCGGACCGTCCTTTAGGAGAGAAAGGAGCTCCGACGCTTCCTTAAGGATCTCCTTTAGGAAACACCGGACCGTCCTTCCTGAGAGAAAGGAGCTCCGACGCTTCCTTAAGGATCTCCTTTAGGAAACACCGGACCGTCCTTTAGGAGAGAAAGGAGCTCCGACGCTTCCTTAAGGATCTCCTTTAGGAAACACCGGACCGTCCTTTATGAGAGAAAGGAGCTCCGACGCTTCCTTAAGGATCTCCTTCAGGAAACACCGGACCGTCCTTCCTGAGAGAAAGGAGCTCCGACGCTTCCTTAAGGATCTCCTTTAGGAAACACCGGACCGTCCTTCCTGAGAGAAAGGAGCTCCGACGCTTCCTTAAGGATCTCCTTTAGGAAACACCGGACCGTCCTTCCTGAGAGAAAGGAGCTCCGACGCTTCCTTAAGGATCTCCTTTAGGAAACACCGGACCGTCCTTCAGGAGAGAAAGGAGCTCCGACGCTTCCTTAAGGATCTCCTTTAGGAAACACCGGACCGTCCTTCAGGAGAGAAAGGAGCTCCGACGCTTCCTTAAGGATCTCCTTTAGGAAACACCGGACCGTCCTTTATGAGAGAAAGGAGCTCCGACGCTTCCTTAAGGATCTCCTTTAGGAAACACCGGACCGTCCTTCCTGAGAGAAAGGAGCTCCGGCGCTTCCTTAAGGATCTCCTTTAGGAAACACCGGACCGTCCTTCATGAGAGAAAGGAGCTCCGACGCTTCCTTAAGGATCTCCTTTAGGAAACACCGGACCGTCCTTCCTGAGAGAAAGGAGCTCCGACGCTTCCTTAAGGATCTCCTTTAGGAAACACCGGACCGTCCTTCCTGAGAGAAAGGAGCTCCGACGCTTCCTTAAGGATCTCCTTTAGGAAACACCGGACCGTCCTTCCTGAGAGAAAGGAGCTCCGACGCTTCCTTAAGGATCTCCTTTAGGAAACACCGGACCGTCCTTCCTGAGAGAAAGGAGCTCCGACGCTTCCTTAAGGATCTCCTTTAGGAAACACCGGACCGTCCTTCATGAGAGAAAGGAGCTCCGACGCTTCCTTAAGGATCTCCTTTAGGAAACACCGGACCCTCCTTCCTGAGAGAAAGGAGCTCCAACGCTTCCTTAAGGATCTCCTTTAGGAAACACCGGACCGTCCTTCCTGAGAGAAAGGAGCTCCAATGCTTCCTTAAGGATCTCCTTTAGGAAACACCGGACCGTCCTTCATGAGAGAAAGGAGCTCCGACGCTTCCTTAAGGATCTCCTTTAGGAAACACCGGACCGTCCTTCAGGAGAGAAAGGAGCTCCGACGCTTCCTTAAGGATCTCCTTTAGGAAACACCGGACCGTCCTTCCTGAGAGAAAGGAGCTCCAATGCTTCCTTAAGGATCTCCTTTAGGAAACACCGGACCGTCCTTCATGAGAGAAAGGAGCTCCGACGCTTCCTTAAGGATCTCCTTTAGGAAACACCGGACCGTCCTTCAGGAGAGAAAGGAGCTCCGACGCTTCCTTAAGGATCTCCTTTAGGAAACACCGGACCGTCCTTCCTGAGAGAAAGGAGCTCCGACGCTTCCTTAAGGATCTCCTTTAGGAAACACCGGACCGTCCTTCCTGAGAGAAAGGAGCTCCAACGCTTCCTTAAGGATCTCCTTTAGGAAACACCGGACCGTCCTTCCTGAGAGAAAGGAGCTCCAATGCTTCCTTAAGGATCTCCTTTAGGAAACACCGGACCGTCCTTCATGAGAGAAAGGAGCTCCGACGCTTCCTTAAGGATCTCCTTTAGGAAACACCGGACCGTCCTTCAGGAGAGAAAGGAGCTCCGACGCTTCCTTAAGGATCTCCTTTAGGAAACACCGGACCGTCCTTCCTGAGAGAAAGGAGCTCCGACGCTTCCTTAAGGATCTCCTTTAGGAAACACCGGACCGTCCTTCCTGAGAGAAAGGAGCTCCGACGCTTCCTTAAGGATCTCCTTTAGGAAACACCGGACCGTCCTTCCTGAGAGAAAGGAGCTCCGACGCTTCCTTAAGGATCTCCTTTAGGAAACACCGGACCGTCCTTCAGGAGAGAAAGGAGCTCCGACGCTTCCTTAAGGATCTCCTTTAGGAAACACCGGACCGTCCTTCCTGAGAGAAAGGAGCTCCGATGCTTCCTTAAGGATCTCCTTTAGGAAACACCGGACCGTCCTTCCTGAGAGAAAGGAGCTCCGACGCTTCCTTAAGGATCTCCTTTAGGAAACACCGGACCGTCCTTCCTGAGAGAAAGGAGCTCCGGCGCTTCCTTAAGGATCTCCTTTAGGAAACACCGGACCGTCCTTCATGAGAGAAAGGAGCTCCGACGCTTCCTTAAGGATCTCCTTTAGGAAACACCGGACCGTCCTTCCTGAGAGAAAGGAGCTCCGACGCTTCCTTAAGGATCTCCTTTAGGAAACACCGGACCGTCCTTCCTGAGAGAAAGGAGCTCCGACGCTTCCTTAAGGATCTCCTTTAGGAAACACCGGACCGTCCTTCCTGAGAGAAAGGAGCTCCGACGCTTCCTTAAGGATCTCCTTTAGGAAACACCGGACCGTCCTTCCTGAGAGAAAGGAGCTCCGACGCTTCCTTAAGGATCTCCTTTAGGAAACACCGGACCGTCCTTCCTGAGAGAAAGGAGCTCCGACGCTTCCTTAAGGATCTCCTTTAGGAAACACCGGACCGTCCTTCATGAGAGAAAGGAGCTCCGACGCTTCCTTAAGGATCTCCTTTAGGAAACACCGGACCCTCCTTCCTGAGAGAAAGGAGCTCCAACGCTTCCTTAAGGATCTCCTTTAGGAAACACCGGACCGTCCTTCCTGAGAGAAAGGAGCTCCAATGCTTCCTTAAGGATCTCCTTTAGGAAACACCGGACCGTCCTTCATGAGAGAAAGGAGCTCCGACGCTTCCTTAAGGATCTCCTTTAGGAAACACCGGACCGTCCTTCATGAGAGAAAGGAGCTCCGACGCTTCCTTAAGGATCTCCTTTAGGAAACACCGGACCCTCCTTCCTGAGAGAAAGGAGCTCCAACGCTTCCTTAAGGATCTCCTTTAGGAAACACCGGACCGTCCTTTAGGAAGCACCGGACCGTCCTTTAGGAGAGAAAGGAGCTCCGACGCTTCCTTAAGGATCTCCTTTAGGAAACACCGGACCCTCCTTCCTGAGAGAAAGGAGCTCCAACGCTTCCTTAAGGATCTCCTTTAGGAAACACCGGACCGTCCTTTAGGAAGCACCGGACCGTCCTTTAGGAGAGAAAGGAGCTCCGACGCTTCCTTAAGAATCTCCTTTAGGAAACACCGGACCGTCCTTCCTGAGAGAAAGGAGCTCCAACGCTTCCTTAAGGATCTCCTTTAGGAAACACCGGACCGTCCTTCCTGAGAGAAAGGAGCTCCGACGCTTCCTTAAGGATCTCCTTTAGGAAACACCGGACCGTCCTTCCTGAGAGAAAGGAGCTCCGACGCTTCCTTAAGGATCTCCTTTAGGAAACACCGGACCGTCCTTCCTGAGAGAAAGGAGCTCCAACGCTTCCTTAAGGATCTCCTTTAGGAAACACCGGACCGTCCTTCCTGAGAGAAAGGAGCTCCGACGCTTCCTTAAGGATCTCCTTTAGGAAACACCGGACCGTCCTTTAGGAGAGAAAGGAGCTCCGACGCTTCCTTAAGGATCTCCTTTAGGAAACACCGGACCGTCCTTCCTGAGAGAAAGGAGCTCCGACGCTTCCTTAAGGATCTCCTTTAGGAAACACCGGACCGTCCTTCCTGAGAGAAAGGAGCTCCAACGCTTCCTTAAGGATCTCCTTTAGGAAACACCGGACCGTCCTTCATGAGAGAAAGGAGCTCCGACGCCTCCTTAAGGATCTCCTTTAGGAAACACCGGACCGTCCTTCCTGAGAGAAAGGAGCTCCGACGCTTCCTTAAGGATCTCCTTTAGGAAACACCGGACCGTCCTTCCTGAGAGAAAGGAGCTCCGACGCTTCCTTAAGGATCTCCTTTAGGAAACACCGGACCGTCCTTCCTGAGAGAAAGGAGCTCCAACGCTTCCTTAAGGATCTCCTTTAGGAAACACCGGACCGTCCTTCATGAGAGAAAGGAGCTCCGACGCTTCCTTAAGGATCTCCTTTAGGAAACACCGGACCGTCCTTCCTGAGAGAAAGGAGCTCCGACGCTTCCTTAAGGATCTCCTTTAGGAAACACCGGACCGTCCTTCCTGAGAGAAAGGAGCTCCGACGCTTCCTTAAGGATCTCCTTTAGGAAACACCGGACCGTCCTTCCTGAGAGAAAGGAGCTCCGACGCTTCCTTAAGGATCTCCTTTAGGAAACACCGGACCGTCCTTTAGGAGAGAAAGGAGCTCCGACGCTTCCTTAAGGATCTCCTTTAGGAAACACCGGACCGTCCTTCCTGAGAGAAAGGAGCTCCGACGCTTCCTTAAGGATCTCCTTTAGGAAACACCGGACCGTCCTTCAGGAGAGAAAGGAGCTCCGACGCTTCCTTAAGGATCTCCTTTAGGAAACACCGGACCGTCCTTCCTGAGAGAAAGGAGCTCCGACGCTTCCTTAAGGATCTCCTTTAGGAAACACCGGACCGTCCTTCCTGAGAGAAAGGAGCTCCGACGCTTCCTTAAGGATCTCCTTTAGGAAACACCGGACCGTCCTTCATGAGAGAAAGGAGCTCCGACGCTTCCTTAAGGATCTCCTTTAGGAAACACCGGACCGTCCTTCATGAGAGAAAGGAGCTCCGACGCTTCCTTAAGGATCTCCTTTAGGAAACACCGGACCGTCCTTCCTGAGAGAAAGGAGCTCCGACGCTTCCTTAAGGATCTCCTTTAGGAAACACCGGACCGTCCTTCCTGAGAGAAAGGAGCTCCGACGCTTCCTTAAGGATCTCCTTTAGGAAACACCGGACCGTCCTTGAGAAAGGACTCTGATAATAAAGTAATATTCTATATTATCTGGAGATAAAGGAATTTTCCTCCATCTGACTTTAACCCTGAGATGGTTTCCACCAAAGTGAAGGAGAAGATAAGAGCGCGTTTTTGACTATGTGACCAGAGCCCAGCTTCTCTCAAAGGGGGCAAAGTCTCAAAGAGCTTCTTTAATAACTGTGGTGCTGGTTAGTGAACTCTGAGAAACTGCATCCTGTTGGGTGGAGTTAGAAGAGTTAGAAGGATCAGAACATTACTGATCGGTCTGTCTGAGAGCAGGAAGCCTCCACCTGTTACATCACTTATCAACTCGAAGTTTTCTTACACCAGCTTCTGGTATTTAACCCAACTGGGAAATCAGGAAGTTTGAAAACCCGTTTCAAAAGAGGAAATAGTTTCTGTAAGATGCCTGAAACATTAACTTTCTTTAGGAGTGGCTCAGAGGTTGGAGTGGGTCATAGAGTGGGTCAGTTTGGTGTGTTTTTGTGTGGAAGCGTTACAATAAAGATCGGATCTTAATCTTAACCTCTTTTTTTTTTTCAGCTGGCTCTGGCGATTGCTGACCTCGCTCTTCAGATGGCTTCGTGGAAAGGATGCGTTCACACACTCATAGAAAAGTGGGTATTCTCACCATCATCTGACCCTGAAAACCAGAATCTGCCTGATGACTCACCTGGTGTCTCCGTGTCTCCGCCCCTCAGGTACAACAATGACATCAGCTCAATGCCCTTCCTCATAGAGATTCTGACGGTTCTTCCCGAAGAGGTCCACAGCCGGTCTTTACGGATCGGTGCCAATCGCAGGACAGAAATCATCGAGGATCTGGCGTTTTACTCGAGCACCGTGGTCACTCTGCTGGTTAGACCAAACTCAGTGTGTCTGTCTGTGTTCTGGTTCTGGTCCAGACCCTGTTGGGTTTGGGGGGCTGTCTTGATGAAACCCTTTAGATCTTGAGGACTATGAACATCGTTTATTTCCTCTTTCTGTAGACGACCTGCGTGGAGAAGACGGGCAGCGATGAGAAGATGCTCATCAAGGTGTTTCGGTGTCTGGGAAGCTGGTTCAACCTGGGAGTCCTGGACTGCAACTTCATGGCCAGTAACCAGCTGCTCATGGTCCTGTTTCAAGTTCTGGTGAGGTTCACACTCTCATGTCGGGTGGCTGCAGGATGGGAGGCGCCGGTTCTCATGGTCCGTGTGTTTGTGTTCAGCAGAGGGACGAAACCTCGACTAACCTCCACGAAGCGGCGTCGGACTGCGTCTGCTCGGCTCTCTACGCCATAGAAAACGTGGACACCAACATGCCGTTGGCTCTGCAGCTGTTCCAGGGTGTCCTGACCCTGGAGACGGCCTATCACATGGCTGTGGCCCGAGAAGACCTTGACAAGTGAGAACGCGGGACGCGGGTTTGACTGCGGCGGTGCTGTTTGCGAGGCTCAGTCCCATTTATGGTTGATGTCTGTCCTCAGGGTGCTGAACTACTGCAGGATCTTCACTGAACTCTGTGAGACGTTTTTAGAGACCACGGTTCGGAGTCCGGGTCAGGGAATGGGAGACCTGAGGACGCTGGAGCTGCTGCTGATCTGTGCCGGACACCCACAGTACGAGGTACCAGAACCACCACAACACGCCCCTTTATGAAGGCTTTAGATGCTGCATCAGCCCACAGACGAGTCAAAACCTGGTCCTCTATTGAGATTCCACTATAACCTCTTTATTTATGCCTGCCTGTGCTCAACCAGTCACTTTAGGCCCAGAAGGTGATTGGTGCTGCTGCTCTGTGGTAAAAAGATCCTACGGTCGTCCTCAGTTCCTACAGAGCAGAAAGCAAAGGATTGACTGAAGTTTCTGAATCCAGTCCCAGTTTTGTTGTCCAGTGGTCAGAAAGCTCTGGTGCCGGAGTTCTCCTTGTGTCTGTATTTGGGATTCCACCTTTCATGATTTCCACCTTTCATGTGGGAGATCTGGGTTCAGAACCCCTGTATGAAAGGGTTTTGATACAGCCCATATAACCTAATCATAGGGTTATATAACCCTAACCCTACTATCTCCAGTAGGGGTCCTTAGGCAAGGCCCCCTTACCCTGCCTACCTGTAAGTTAGATAGAAGCGTCTCTAAATGCATAAACAGAACATAACGGATGATGATTCTGGTCTCTGTGGTCCAGGTTGTGGAGATTTCCTTTAACTTCTGGTATCGTCTTGGAGAACATCTGTATAAGATTAACGACGCGGCCCTTCATACCATCTTCAGACCGTACATCCAGAGACTCCTGCACTGTTTGGCCCGACACTGCCAGCTGGATCCAGACCACGTAAGAGTCCAGTCTCCACAGAACCTCCTCTGCCCGGCTGGTCTAATGACTCCACCACGACCTGTAAATATTCTTCAGGTTACTGATTCTTGACCTTTGGTCGTGTTGTTCTGACCTGACAGGAGGGAATCCCAGAGGACACCGATGACTTTGGGGAGTTCAGGATGAGAGTCTCAGATCTGGTTAAAGACGTCATTTTTCTAGTTGGATCCATGGAGTGCTTCTCTCAGGTATTATGATCTACTTTATCTGTTTAAGTGTGCTTCATTTAGTATGAAATTTATCTTTCATTCTGTCCTCAGTTGTATTCGACATTAAAAGATGGGAATCCTCCCTGGGAGGTGACGGAGGCTGTTCTCTTCATTATGGCTTCCATCGCAAAAAGTGTTGATCCGTGAGTGTCTGAAGAGGCCCAGAAGCAGCGCTTTGATTCAAAGCTGTTCCCTGTGCTGGTTTGGGGTGGTTCTGTGAGCAGATTTATCCTCCATGTTTCAGTGAGAACAACCCAACGCTGTCCGAGGTGCTGCAGCAGGTGGTCCTACTTCCAGAAAGCGTCCACATGGCAGTTCGGTACACAAGCATCGAGCTGGTTGGAGAGATGAGCGAGGTCGTGGACAGGAACCCCCGATTCCTGGGTACAGATGCTTTACTGATGTTGTCTCAGATTCCATTAGATGTTTACTTCCTGCTGAAAGTCCTCCTGTTGGCGCTGAAGTTAAGATCTGCTTGTTTGCTTCTCCTCGGTCAGACCCAGTGTTGAACTACCTGATGAAAGGCCTCAGAGAGAAACCGCTGGCGTCTGCAGCGGCAAAGGCCATCCACAACATCTGCTCCGTGTGCAGAGATCACATGGCCCAACATTTCCAGGGGCTGCTCGACATCGCTCGGGCTCTGGACTCCTTTGCTCTTTCCACTGAGGCTGCTGTGGGACTGCTCAAAGGTACCTGCTTTACACCTGAAACAGACTCATATAAGTACCTGGTTGGTTGAAGCTTTGAGCCTCAGAACTCAAAGTTGACCCCAAAACTGTCATAAAAACCAGAATACAGCCGGTCTGTGTGGGGATGATCCCAGAAGAGTTGGATGGTTAAAGGGTGTCGGTCCAGGGTTTGATTGGTTGAGGAGATCGATCAGAAATAAAAATGTAATTTAGTGGTGGTGCCGGACCAGCTGTAATCTGTTCAGAACAGTTTGAGTGTTGATTAGAATCAGCTCGATGGAAGAAAATGAACAACTGAATTAGTTTTTGATGAATAGAAGAAAGGTGCTAATTATTTACTAAAACCAGTGTGGACGAATTCTGGGACGTGAGTGGATCAATAAACTAATCAAGTGAAGGGCCTCTGATTTATAGAACCTGCGAGTGTTTTATAAGTGTGATGATGGTTGAATACTGCAGTGTGACACCAGCAGGAGAACTTTGTAATGCTTAAAATTATTATCTGATTTTGAGTCCAGCCATCTTGGTTCTGTGGCTTTGCTGGACCGACTTCTTTCTAAGTTCTTCTGGTTTTATGTCTGGACCTTTTGGACCACACCAGCCTATTTTATGATGAGAAGGACGTCTCTCTGGTCCTTCTCTTGGCTCCAGCTGATGATGAAAAAGACCAGAGCTGCTTCTGCCAGTATGACAACGGGCCATAAACCGAAATAAATGCAAATTATCTTCTGACTACTAATGACATTTTTAAAACCTTGTGAGGCAAAGCTGGAAAGCTGATGGATGAAGCAAGTCTTTAATTATTATTATTAAACCTAAATAAAGGACTAAAAACACATATTTTTTTATATAATGCATCGTTTATTAGGTTTGAACATAGGAAAATGTACATCAGTGGTCACTGCCATACATCCATTGTCTTCCACTTATCCGAGGTCGGGTCAGAGCCAACAGGTCCAGGAAGGAAACCCAAACATCCCTCTCCCCAGCAACACTCTCCCAGTTGGACATGCCCAAAAATCCTCCAAAGGTAGGCCACCAAGAGATCAGCCAACAACCAGATGAAGCACCTCAGCTGACTCTTTTCTATGAGGAGGAACAGCAGCTCGACTCCCAGCTCAGGTCAGAGTGACCACAGGTGAGGGTCGGAGCAAAGATGGAGCAGGAACCTGAAAGCTTCTCCTTCCGGCTCAGCTTCACCAAACGGACCGGAGCAGCGCCCTCATTACTGCTGACGAAGCCCCGATCCGTCTGTCCATCTCTGATCCAACTCACCATCACTGAGAACCAGAACCAGAGGTGCTGAAACTGCTCCAGCTGAGGCAGGGACTCATCCCGACCCAGAGGTTCAGAACCAGGTCCAGAGATGCTGAAACTGCTCCAGCTGAGGCAGAGACTCATCCCGACCCGGAGGGTCAGAACCAGGTCCAGAGAAGCTGAAACTGCTCCAGCTGAGGCAGAGACTCATCCCGACCCGGAGGTTCAGAACCAGGTCCAGAGATGCTGAAACTGCTCCAGCTGAGGCAGAGACTCAGCCCGACCCGGAGGTTCAGAACCAGGTCCAGAGATGCTGAAACTGCTCCAGCTGAGGCAGAGACTCAGCCCGACCCGGAGGGAGCTCCAGATCCATGAAAACCACAAACAGGATCAGTGACCAGGGGCAGCCCTGGAGGAGTCCAACACCGACGTAATCAGCTCCACTTTGTACCAAGAATGAGGACGAAGCTCTTACTTTGGTTCTTCGGGGCCAAACTTGCTTGCAAAAGTGACTCTGGCCCTCCGTAATCCTGCAGCACCCTTCACAGAATCCCTCGGGTCGTAAGCCCACTCAGAGTCCACAACATACAGACTGGATGGTCAAACTCTTATGACCCTCTCAGTAACTCTGTGAGGGTAAAGATCTGGTCCACTGTTCCAGAGCCTAGTGAAAATCACACAGCTCCTCCTGAATCTACAGCAGTTGTTTGGAGCCTTTCCCAGGCAGTCTGAGGAGTTTATCCCCTTGTTGTTGGAACACACTCTGGTCCCCTTTCTTAAAAATGGGAACCACCACCCCAGTCTGCTACTCCACTGATGTTGCCCCAGATCTCAATGCAACATTACAAATATGTGTAAGCCATGACAGCCCCACAATGTCCAGAGCCTTTAGCATCTCAGGGTGAGTTCCCCACAGAGTTTTAGCTTCAGCAACCACTAATATTCCAACTCTTTTGGCCACTCTGTACCTGTTAGCTGTTTCATGTAGCCGGGACAACCAAGCTGAAAGGCCTCCTTCTTCAGTCTAATGGCTTCCCTCCCTGCTGGCGTCCAGCAGCGGGTCCTCTGGTTACCACCAGGACAGGCGCTGACAGTGGAGGTCCTGAACATGGTTTGTGCAGATTCCATGTTCCCAACCTCCCCCAGCAGTCCTGGACGTGTGATTGAAGATCCTGTGGACAGGGGCCTCCCCAGAGGTTCCCAGTTCACCGTCACAATCCTTTTTGTGCTTACTTGGTCTGTCCCGCTGTCCTCCCCGCTTACTGATCCAACCCATCAGCAGGCGGTGATCCTAACCCTAACCCTGCCCCTCTTTATCAGAGAGTCCAAGACATGCGGCTGCAGGTCTGACTATATGAGCATAAAGCTGATCCTCGACCTCTCGCCTAAGGTGGCCTGATACCATGTACCCTTATGAACCACCTTCAACATGTTGTTGGTGATGAACAATCCATGACCAGCACAAAAGTCCAAAAATAAAAGCAGCTCAGGTTCAGATCAGGCAGCCTGTTCCCTCCAGGTCACTCCATCATTGGGTTAGGGTTAGGGTTAAAGCCCCCCAGTCAGAATCTTCCCTTCAATGGTGTGATACAGGGCTTGAAGCTTCATGTGAACACCCACCCACCCCACCAGTAGGATCAAAAATTAATTTAAAAAGAAAACCAAGGAGGCAAAAAAATATTTAAAAATATGATTATAAAAGTTGAGTAAAAATAAAGCAACAATAACTTGATATAAATTAAATTAAAATGAATGGCACCCAGTAGATTCTTAATCTTGTCAATTCCTTTTATCGAGCTCTGAGTTTTTGCTGGTGTGGTTAATTCTGTCTGATTATCCCGCTAAATATAGGATATCTAATGAAGTGGATGGCAGCCACTACTGAACTAAGGTCTGCCGTCATGCATTTCAACCACGATTAGCGTGTTTTCTTTGTGAAACTTTGAAATTGTAAAGCAACGGGTTTGTTCATTCAGTAGGATCTAGAGTATACTCCTATCTATTATCTATTATGCTCCTTATCTGAGGGTAATTATCCTTGGATATATGGCGGTGAATGAATGGAATCACTGGCACAAAGCAGGTCATACCCCGGTACCATAGGTGGCGCTGTCCCCATTTCAGCTATCGCTAATAGAGCCACTTCCTGTTGACGTCTTCACCGCCAACAACAACAAACTCAGGCATTCAGAAAGATGGCGAACGCAGAGCGAGATGAAGCTGCGTCCCTCTCCATCTGTGATGAGCTGGTTATGGAACAGACGATGCACAACGTTCTCCATCGCCTTGTTTCTTTCTTTCTGACGACAGCAACAGGAATATCGCCTCCTTCGAATCCCGGGAAAAAATCTTGAGCATGCGCAGAACGCTCAATCCGATCGACCACGTGCTTCTGCACGTTCAGTTGGATCGAGTTGGATCGGGGGCTTAATTCGATCGTGAGTAGGGCCACGATTAGTCGACTCGTCACAATTGTGTCGACTTTTAAAATCGTCAGCGACTAATTTAATAGTCTATTTATTTTTTTATTTTATTTTTTTTCAAACTTTTCCATGGCTACCCGGCAACGGAGCTCAATAGTGTGGGAGCATTTTGAGAAAACTAAAGACAAATGTGTGCAATGCAGTATCTGCAAGGCAGAACTTGGCTTCCACAGCAGCACAACGACGATGCACCTGAAAAGGAAGCATGTTGTTGTGGCTGATTGTGAAGAGGGACCGTCATCTTGGTAAGCTAACTGGCTAGTTAGCTGCTAAAATTAGCAAACGGAGAGTTAACTGGCTACTTACTCATATTGGCCGCGTTTCCCAGATTCGCTAAGAAGCTCTTAGCGATAAGAGCTTCTTAGGAGCGGTCTAAGTTAGCGCTCCTTGAGTCTCGCTGACTCGAATATAACACCAACATGTTCAGTTTGGACTCAGTCAGGATATTTGCTTGCTGAGGTGTGCATGTAGCTTTGTAACAAAGCCGTCCATTGAAGAGATGAACGTACTTTTTTAGCACTGAAACATAACGTTAGAAAACATTAGCGTTCCTATTCAAACACATCACTGTTGTAACGTTACAGAAAACACATGAAATATGTGAGCTAAGGCTAATTAATCAAATGTTAACGTTTACAACTGGCCGCATTTCCCAGATTCGCTAAGAAGCTCTTAGAGCTTAGAGTTAGCATCACCTTAAACACTCCAAGCTGAAAGATAATGATGGTTATATAAGAGCAGCTGCATCCTGGTTTGATAAGCTGTATGTTTTACATTCAATATACTTATGATCCGATGAGTCGACTAATGGAAAAAAATAATCGGTGATTAGTCGACTCTTAAAATAATCGTTTGTGGCAGCCCTAATCGCGAGTAACCCGATCCGATCCGTTTTTTTTGTCAGATTAAGGTGTCTACATGAACTGAATAAGTTCGATGGCACTCATGTGACCCCACTGACTGTAACACCAACACCACCAAAGGCTCGTCTGGTGACAGCAGTGATGATGCATAGCGCTCTTCTTGACGTCTCCAACATCGTTGGCGGCCATCATTTGTTCTCAACATGAATAGACTTTCATCAAAGAACAGCACTGAGTCCCACTGGGGGGTTAACCCATGGACCATAAAAACCGATGACACCTGTGCCTGGTGGTGTTGTCAGGTACCCTTACAGGTCGTCTGACACGCAGACCACGCTGATGTAAGCACTTTTGAATGGTCTGACGTGACACTTCCCTTAAATGTGCCTGGAGTTGAGTGGCAGTCATCATCCATTTCCGCGGGGCACTTTTCACAATGAATCATCAGTGTGGGATGGAGCCAAAGGACGTCCACTTCTATGCCTTTCTGTGACCCTACCAGTCTGTATCTCTGTTGCAACCTGTTGATGACTCTCTGTGACTCTCTGAGCTCAGTGGCCACATCCGTCTGATAACATCCTGTTTGAAGCCTCGCTATGGCGAGGTGCTGTTGATCGTTTGGTGTCGTCTTGGTCTCATGATGTCAGAATGTGAAAAGATGAGATTATTACCAATTATACCAATTCTAATTGAACCAGGAAATGTATTGGTCGATTAATGGATCAAACACCTGTTCCTCCTTGTTAGAGAACAGCAACTTGTGCAGAAAGAACTGAAACACTGAACAGTTAGTTAACCCAACCCTGGACTCATTAAGTTCACCTGTAATAATGTGTTTTAAGTACATCCTGAATTTCACCCAAAAGCCGAATATTCCTAACTTTTTGTGAGGGGTGTATGTTTCCATATTACCATGGTAATAACCCATTAAATGGTTTGTTTCCTGATAGCGATAGTAGTGATGATGCCAGTGAGGAGAATCTTTGTGCCACTTCCCTTCTCAACAGTTTATATCTAATAAAGTAGTAATGATTAACTTTACGCCCCACATGCATAAAGATGTAACCAAATTAAATGAATACATACCTAATTAGATCAGTAAACATAAATAAACAGATATGACTTGTCCTGAACGCTTCAGTGACCAGATGTTGGATTAAAGTTGATTGGTGGAGTAAAATGTGGTTCAATGTGGTGTATTTGGTTCGGAAACTGATGTTTCCTTGGCTGACATGTCAGGACATGCTAAAATTAAAGTGTAACCACAGGTGTGCATTAACTAAAGGTTAATGTTCAGTCCAGGGATCTGTAAAGTCTTTCAATCTAAACTCTAAAGGACAGATAACACAAAGGTGAGATGCTTATATTACAAGCAGGAGGAGGAAGCATCACCTCCAGTTTGTTTGAGAATCTGTTGTAAAGTCCCACTGGTGCTGATTGGTTCTGCATCCAGTAGAACAGCTAACTTGACCTTTGTCTCTGGATGTCCTAACATCCAGAGATGAGAGGGGATGTCTTTCTGCGCTGCAGGCCTCTGATCCGTGTGGTAAACCGTGGCGCTTTGTTCCCTGCACAGGTACGGCGCTGGTCCTGGCGCGTCTTCCTCTGGAGAAGATCTCAGAGTGTCTCAGCGACCTCTGTGCGGTTCAGGTCCTGGCTCTGAAAAAGGTGAGCGTCTGTTTCTGCGTTAATTCATGTTGTTGCGTGTCTCAGCTCTCAGAAGGTAAAACTTTCCTTCTGAACTCTTTGTTTCAGCTTCTGACTGAAGAATCTATAAACGGCAAATCGGCTGATCCGACCGTCTGGCTCGACAGGCTGGCTGTTATCTTCAGGTGAGGTCACCTGTCTGTTTACCTGTCCTAACACTTTATTAAGCGCATTTTTAAATGAAGCCACTTGTTGTTCCTCAGACATACTAACCCCATCGTGGAAAACGGACAGACTCATCCCTGTCAGAAAGTCATCCAGGAGGTAAACACCTGAATGCACCTGTGGTTCATCCAGGGGACTCATTTGAATATCTGCAAATGAGGTGTATGAATAACCCTAACTCACCTGTCTAACCTGTAGATCTGGCCTGTGCTCTCGGAGACGCTAAACACTCACCAGGCTGATAACCGGATCGTGGAGCGGTGCTGTCGCTGCCTCAGGTTTGCTGTACGCTGTGTTGGAAAAGGCTCCGCCTCCCTGCTGCAGCCACTCGTTACTCAGGTAAAACACACCTGAGCTGTCTGTCTTCAGTGTTATTTTAAGGAATATTTGAAATGTTGACTGTCTGATCATTCACAGAAACTGGTACTCTATTGGTTCTGTATTACATAATTATTATATCAGTTGTCATGGAAACATTGACCTCTTGTTTGTTGTCATCAGATGGTAAGTGTGTACCAGGTGTATCCACACTCCTGCTTCCTGTACCTGGGCAGCATACTGGTGGATGAGTACGGCATGGAAGAGGGATGCAGGCAGGGACTTCTGGACATGCTGCAGGTAAACCCTCACCTGTGAACCCGCAAACCCTCACCTGCGAACCTGTAAACCCTCACCTGTGAACCCAGAAACCCTCACCTGTGAACCCGCAAACCCTCACCTGTGAACCCGCAAACCCTCACCTGTGAACCCGAAAACCCTCACCTGTGAACCCGCAAACCCTCACCTGTGAACCCGCAAACCCTCACCTGTGAACCCGTAAACCCTCACCTGTGAACCCGTAAACCCTCACCTGTGAACCCGCGAACCCTCACCTGTGAACCCGTAAACCCTCACCTGTGAACCCGTAAACCCTCACCTGTGAACCCGTGAACCCTCACCTGTGAACCCGTAAACCCTCACCTGTGAACCCAGAAACCCTCACCTGTGAACCCAGAAACCCTCACCTGTGAACCCAGAAACCCTCACCTGTGAACCCAGAAACCCTCACCTGTGAACCCAGAAACCCTCACCTGTGAACCCAGAAACCCTCACCTGTGAACCCGTAAACCCTCACCTGTGAACCCGCAAACCCTCACCTGTGAACCTGTGAACCCGTAAACCCTCACCTGTGAACCCGTAAACCCTCACCTGTGAACCCAGAAACCCTCACCTGTGAACCCAGAAACCCTCACCTGTGAACCCAGAAACCCTCACCTGTGAACCCAGAAACCCTCACCTGTGAACCCGTAAACCCTCACCTGTGAACCCGTAAACCCTCACCTGTGAACCCGTAAACCCTCACCTGTGAACCCGTAAACCCTCACCTGTGAACCCAGAAACCCTCACCTGTGAACCCAGAAACCCTCACCTGTGAACCCAGAAACCCTCACCTGTGAACCCAGAAACCCTCACCTGTGAACCCGTAAACCCTCACCTGTGAACCCGCAAACCCTCACCTGTGAACCTGTGAACCCGTAAACCCTCACCTGTGAACCCGTAAACCCTCACCTGTGAACCCAGAAACCCTCACCTGTGAACCCAGAAACCCTCACCTGTGAACCCAGAAACCCTCACCTGTGAACCCAGAAACCCTCACCTGTGAACCCAGAAACCCTCACCTGTGAACCCGTAAACCCTCACCTGTGAACCCGTAAACCCTCACCTGTGAACCCGTAAACCCTCACCTGCGAACCTGTAAACCCTCACCTGTGAACCCGTAAACCCTCACCTGTGAACCTGTGAACCCGTAAACCCTCACCTGTGAACCTGTGAACCCGTAAACCCTCACCTGTGAACCTGTGAACCCGTAAACCCTCACCTGTGAACCTGTGAACCCGTAAACCCTCACCTGTGAACCTGTGAACCCGTAAACCCTCACCTGTGAACCTGTGAACCCAGAAACCCTCACCTGTGAACCCGTAAACCCTCACCTGCGAACCCTCAAACCCTCACCTGTGAACCCGTAAACCCTCACCTGTGAACCCGTAAACCCTCACCTGTGAACCCAGAAACCCTCACCTGCGAACCCGTAAACCCTCACCTGTGAACCCAGAAACCCTCACCTGTGAACCCAGAAACCCTCACCTGTGAACCCGTAAACCCTCACCTGCGAACCCGTAAACTCTCACCTGTGAACCTCTGAACCCTCACCTGTGAACCCACACTTTTAATCCCACAAATGCCTGTATTTCTTGTGTTCCCTCATGAGTGTTGACGCCATTCAGAGGCCCCGCCTCCTCTCCTGACCTGCAGTGATGTCATCAGAGCGTAAAAACGTTTTAGTGGTGATGATGACCTGCTCTTCCTCTTCCAGGCTCTGTGTATGCCCACCTTCCAGCTGTTGGAGCAGCCGAATGGCCTGAGGAATCACCCAGACACCGTGGACGACCTGTTCAGACTGGCCACCAGGTGAGTTCACCCGAACACACCTGGTTCAGGAAGCTCATTATTACCCAGCATGCACCTCTGCGTGACCGGCCGTTCTCTCTGTCATGATCCTCTTTGATGTCGGCCTTATCCCGCTGGCTCTGACGTCATGTGATCAGGTCCAGATGTGAAGCAGCGGTCAGAGTCACTGACACGCCTCTGAGCCGTAAGGCAGGCGGTAACACGGGCCAAATGGTCCGACCTGGTGTGTGATGTCATGTGATCAGGTCCAGATGTGAAACCGCGGTCAGAGTCACTGACACGCCTCTGAGCCGTAAGGCAGGTGGTAACACGGGCCAAATGGTCCGACCTGGTGTGTGATGTCATGTGATCAGGTCCAGATGTGAAACCGCGGTCAGAGTCACTGACACGCCTCTGAGCCGTAAGGCAGGTGGTAACACGGGCCAAATGGTCCGACCTGGTGTGTGATGTCATGCATCAAACCAGCAGAACGCAGCGCTCTGACAGTAAAGGGGCTCCCTTTACTCAGCTGACTCCAGATGTGTGACAGCAAACAGTGATGCTGAACCGCCTCTTATTGGCATGTGTGGAACAACGGCAGCTTAACCAGGTTAACCAGCTTAACCAGGTTAACCAGGTTAAGTCTGAAAGAGAACGTGTTAAAGAGGCTAAAGAGGCTTCGACTTGTCCACTTCCTGTGTAGCTCACAGCTGGACTTTTAAAAATGGTGACAGAATACAGACCTTCAGATACAGCAGAGAGAGGAAATGGAATAAGGTCAGATGATGATGGGTTTTACTAAAGGCTGATCCACAGAGCTGTGGTTCTGGTTCTGAGGGCGATCTGCACAGAGAACGTGTTTTTAGGTCCTCATCATGTGAATGATGCAGAGGCTGACTCTGACCCTCTCAGATAAATCAGCAGGTTGGAATACTGAAGGTGATCTGAAGGGAGCGTTTTCTGTCTCTGACGGTTGTAGAAAACATCAGAACCTGATCGACCCGTCATGGTGTTGTCCAGTGGGAGCCGTTTGGGATGTTTTACGAGTTGAGTTCATCTCATTTGGTGCTTTTGGTTTTCAGCTCAGTCTTTCTCTCATCATCAGAGGTGGAAAATATTTAGATCCTTAGAAAATAAGACAAAATCTGATGGTTGGCCTCAGAAGAAGAAAACAACAACTTAAATCACACGAATCAAAGAAAACCTTCAGGTTTGGACATGTTCTGCCTAAATATGACCCAACAAGCTGAAACATGAGTTATATTTTAAGCACATTTTAAGGGTTTGGCTCTCTGTGGTTCTGACCTCACATTTCTGTTTCTTCACTTCAAACTTTTCAGTTTCTGTATATTTAAGATGCTTCCTGAAGGTTTTGTTCATATCTCAACAAAATACAACAAAAACCTTGAACCAGGAAACAAATGGGGCCATTTCTGTCTTTTTGTCACCTGAAAACTTAAAAAACCAACAAACTGTCTCCAGTGATGGAGTGAAAAGGTGTGACAGCTGGCTGTTAAACATTTTAAAGTAACTTAGTTTAACACCAGTTGGTCCACAGAATATGGAATAAATGGTTCTTTTCTTTGCAGTATGTTGACTGTGTGACTGATCCAAGCAGATCTAAGATCTGACCGTCATTCAGGTCTGAAAGTGCGTTTTTAACAAATAAACCACGGTTACCTTGGTAACCCAAAGAGCCGAGTGAAGTCAGGGCAACGGTCAGCTGCAGGAACACGACGACACGTAGATTTAATGTCCCTGCCGGCTGTTAGGAGACTATCTGGCCTCAGATTGTTGTTCGGTCAGTGATTTGATGACAGTGAAACTTGTATAAACTGAGGATAACGTTCAGGAGGATGTGCAGCTTGACCCGGGCTGTTTTCCAGTTATTGTTCAACACAGCTGGAGGTCAACACTCTCACTTATGTGTTGCGTTCTGCATGAATCTGCACATGTCCACAGTAAACTGAGCAGGAAGGACAAACTAACACAGCGGATAATCCAGAATATTTATGGACACAATCGCCTCACCTGCTGATGTTACAGAGGGTTAACTCTGAGGACCGGGCGGAAAAAGTCCGCCACAAGTCTGCAGTTTGTGTTTCAGAACCAAAGCTCCTGAATATTTGAGTTTCTTTGTTCTTTTTTAAAGTGTTCTGGTCTTTATTCAGCAGCAGGAGGACATGCTTGGGTCTCAGGTTGGGGCTCGAATCGGGCCGGCAGCATTGAGGAGCTAAACGGCGCCCGGTGACTCTGATTTCTGTGTGAAACGTGACGAAATGTTTAAATCTGGAGCTCCTCGAACAGTGAAAACAGAGTTTGGTTAGTTTTATGCTGGAACTCTTTTTTCAGCTGTGCAGGAACCATCGTTACTGATCAATGTTAAAGAATGTGCTCTTAGATCCTGACTGTGAGCATGAATCAGTGTCTGGGTGTTTCTTTTCTTCCATCACTCCAGTCAGACTGGCGCTGATCGGACCTGACGGCGTTTCTGGCCGCTGTTGACCATCTGAGCTGCTTCTCTGCCAGCAGCGGCGTACAGTTTAACACCTGGTCTGATCCATCCTCACCTGGTGTCTGTCTCTCTGTGTCCAGGTTTGTCCAGAGGAGTCCCATCACTTTACTCAGCAGCAGCATCATCGTTCACATCATCCAATGCGCCATCGCTGCCACCTCATTGGATCACCGAGACGCCAACTGCAGCGTCATGAAGTTTGTGCGGGACCTCATCCACACTGGCATTGCCAACGATGTGAGTCCCCAGAACCAAAATAGGCTGGTGAGAAGGTTTCAGGTGACTCTGTATAAACTGTGTGTCCGTCTGCAGCACGAGGAGGACTTTGAGGTGAGGAAGCGTCTGATTGGTCAGGCCATGGAGCAGCACGGCCAGCAGCTCATCAGCCAGCTGATGCACTCGTGTTGTTTCTGTCTGCCGCCGTACACGCTGCCCGACGTCGCTGAGGTGCTGTGGGAGATCATGTTGTTCGACAGGCCCGTAAGTACACCTGTTGACACCTGCTGAGGTGTGTCACCTGGAGCCGCTGCTGACGTCCAGCCTTTGTTTCAGATGTTCTGCCGCTGGTTAGAAAACGCTCTGAAAGCGTTACCGAAGGAGACGTCAGGAGGAGCTGTGACAGTCACGCACAAACAGCTGACAGACTTCCACAAACAGGTGACCAGGTGAGGCATGACTCCTGGTCCAACCCTTCCACGCCACTCTGAACACTGAGAGCACATGTGTGTGTGTGCTGTTCACTGACTCAGAAATACCAGCTGAAACATTCACATCTTGTTTCCTTCCACTGGAAATCTGATCAAACTTCACAGATAATCGGTTAATTCAGTTCAAACCGGACTAACTGAAAGTGGCTTTGAAAACAGACAAACACCCACTCAGACAATCCATAAATGCTCTGGCTGTGACTCACCTGGCAGCCAGCAGTTGTGAGGCGTTCAGGGACACCACAGGCTGACGGTAAGACGTTCAGGGACAGAATTGAAGCTTAAAACATCAGGCGTGTTTTTGTTGAGACTCGCCCATCTGAAGGTAGAACATAGACAAACTGGAGCCCAGACGGAGCAAGTTCAGACATGTCTGAAATCAGGCAACTTCTAAGCTTTGAGGAACCTAACCCTGAGGAAACTCACCTGAGCTCCAACAGAGAAAAGTTTTTTTTAAATTAAGACAGTTTTATTAGAGAAACAAACAGGTTTTATGATGAACAGCGCCACCCTCAACAACGCACACAAACCAGACAGGCTCATGGTTAACGGTGATTGTTACCATAACAACGTTTGTCCCAACACCAAAAGAGAGATTAACTTGTATAAAGGAGTGTTTCTTCTTCTCTTGTGTGCAGTGCGGAGGAGTGTAAGCAGGTGTGCTGGGCCATCAGAGAGTTCACCAGACTGTTTCGATAGCTGCAAACTTCACACAACGCCAGGTAAGATTACACGAGTAACCGTGCACACAGGTAACCCCACGCACGGGTAACCGTACCCATGAGTAACCCTGCACACGGGTAACAGTACCCACGAGTAACCCTGCACACGAGTAACCGTACCCACGAGTAACCCTGCACACGGGTAACCGTACCCACGAGTAACCCTGCACACGGGTAACAGTACCCACGAGTAACCCTGCACACGAGTAACCGTACCCACGAGTAACCCTGCACACGGGTAACCGTACCCACGAGTAACCCTGCACACGAGTAACCGTACCCACGAGTAACCCTGCACACGGGTAACCGTACCCACGAGTAACTCTGCACACGGGTAACCGTACCCACGGGTAACCGTACCCACGAGTAACCCTGCACACGAGTAACCGTACCCACGAGTAACCCTGCACACGGGTAACCGTACCCACGAGTAACCCTGCACACGAGTAACCCTGCACACGGGTAACCGTACCCACGAGTAACCCTGCACACGAGTAACCCTGCACACGAGTAACCGTACCCACGAGTAACCCTGCACACGGGTAACCGTACCCACGAGTAACTCTGCACACGGGTAACCGTACCCACGGGTAACCGTACCCACGAGTAACCCTGCACACGAGTAACCGTACCCACGAGTAACCCTGCACACGGGTAACCGTACCCACGAGTAACCCTGCACACGAGTAACCCTGCACACGGGTAACCGTACCCACGAGTAACCCTGCACACGGGTAACCGTACCCACGAGTAACCCTGCACACGAGTAACCCTGCACACGAGTAACCCCGCACACGAGTAACCCTGCACACGGGTAACCGTACCCACGAGTAACCCTGCACACGAGTAACCGTACCCACGAGTAACCCTGCACACGGGTAACCGTACCCACGAGTAACCCTGCACACGAGTAACCCTGCACACGAGTAACCGTACCCACGAGTAACCCTGCACACGGGTAACCGTACCCACGAGTAACCCTGCACACGAGTAACCGTACCCACGAGTAACCCTGCACACGGGTAACCGTACCCACGAGTAACCCTGCACACGAGTAACCCTGCACACGGGTAACCGTACCCACGAGTAACCCTGCACACGAGTAACCGTACCCACGAGTAACCCTGCACACGAGTAACCCTGCACACGGGTAACCGTACCCACGAGTAACCCTGCACACGAGTAACCCTGCACACGAGTAACCGTACCCACGAGTAACCCTGCACACGGGTAACCGTACCCACGAGTAACCCTGCACACGAGTAACCCTGCACACGGGTAACCGTACCCACGAGTAACCCTGCACACGAGTAACCCTGCACACGGGTAACCGTACCCACGAGTAACCCTGCACACGGGTAACCGTACCCACGAGTAACCGTACCCACGAGTAACCCTGCACACGGGTAACCGTACCCACGAGTAACCCTGCACACGGGTAACCGTACCCACGAGTAACCCTGCACACGGGTAACCGTACCCACGAGTAACCCTGCACACGGGTAACCGTACCCACGAGTAACCGTACCCACGGGTAACCCTGCACACGAGTAACCCTGCACACGAGTAACCCTGCACACGAGTAACCCTGCACAGGGGTAACCGTACCCACGAGTAACCCTGCACACGGGTAACCGTACCCACGAGTAACCCTGCACACGGGTAACCATACCCACGAGTAACCCTGCACACGGGTAACCATACCCACGAGTAACCCTGCACACGGGTAACCCTGCACACGAGTAACCGTACCCACGGGTAACCGTACCCACGAGTAACCCTGCACACGGGTAACCCTGCGCACGGGTAACCGTACCCACGAGTAACCCTGCACACGGGTAACCGTACCCACGGGTAACCGTACCCACGAGTAACCCTGCACACGGGTAACCCTGCACACGGGTAACCGTACCCACGAGTAACCCTGCACACGGGTAACCGTACCCACGAGTAACGGTACCCACGAGTAACCGTACCCACGAGTAACCGTACCCACGAGTAACCCTGCACACGAGTAACCCTGCACACGAGTAACCGTACCCACGAGTAACGGTACCCACGGGTAACGGTACCCACGAGTAACGGTACCCACGGGTAACGGTACCCACGAGTAACGGTACACACGGGTAACCGTACCCACGGGTAACCCTGCACACGAGTAACCCTGCACACGGGTAACCGTACCCACGAGTAACCCTGCCCACGAGTAACGGTACCCACGAGTAACCGTACCCACGAGTAACCCTACACACGGGTAACCGTACCCACGAGTAACAGTACCCACGAGTAACCCTGCACACGAGTAACGGTACCCACGAGTAACGGTACACACGGGTAACGGTACCCACGAGTAACGGTACACACGGGTAACCGTACCCACGGGTAACCCTGCACACGGGTAACGGTACCCATGAGTAACGGTACCCACGAGTAACGGTACCCACGAGTAACGGTACCCACGAGTAACCCTGCACACGAGTAACCGTACCCACGGGTAACCTTACCCACGAGTAACCCTGCACACGAGTAACCGTACCCACGGGTAACCCTGCACACGGGTAACCGTACCCACGAGTAACCCTGCACACGAGTAACCGTACCCACGAGTAACCCTGCACACGGGTAACCGTACCCACAAGTAACCCTGCACACGAGTAACCCTGCACACGGGTAACCGTACCCACGAGTAACCCTGCACACGAGTAACCGTACCCACGAGTAACCCTGCACACGAGTAACCCTGCACACGAGTAACCCTGCACACGGGTAACCGTACCCACGAGTAACCCTGCACACGAGTAACCCTGCACACGAGTAACCGTACCCACGAGTAACCCTGCACACGGGTAACCGTACCCACGAGTAACCCTGCACACGAGTAACCCTGCACACGGGTAACCGTACCCACGAGTAACCCTGCACACGAGTAACCCTGCACACGGGTAACCGTACCCACGAGTAACCCTGCACACGGGTAACCGTACCCACGAGTAACCGTACCCACGAGTAACCCTGCACACGGGTAACCGTACCCACGAGTAACCCTGCACACGGGTAACCGTACCCACGAGTAACCCTGCACACGGGTAACCGTACCCACGAGTAACCCTGCACACGGGTAACCGTACCCACGAGTAACCGTACCCACGGGTAACCCTGCACACGAGTAACCCTGCACACGAGTAACCCTGCACACGAGTAACCCTGCACAGGGGTAACCGTACCCACGAGTAACCCTGCACACGGGTAACCGTACCCACGAGTAACCCTGCACACGGGTAACCATACCCACGAGTAACCCTGCACACGGGTAACCATACCCACGAGTAACCCTGCACACGGGTAACCCTGCACACGAGTAACCGTACCCACGGGTAACCGTACCCACGAGTAACCCTGCACACGGGTAACCCTGCGCACGGGTAACCGTACCCACGAGTAACCCTGCACACGGGTAACCGTACCCACGGGTAACCGTACCCACGAGTAACCCTGCACACGGGTAACCCTGCACACGGGTAACCGTACCCACGAGTAACCCTGCACACGGGTAACCGTACCCACGAGTAACGGTACCCACGAGTAACCGTACCCACGAGTAACCGTACCCACGAGTAACCCTGCACACGAGTAACCCTGCACACGAGTAACCGTACCCACGAGTAACGGTACCCACGGGTAACGGTACCCACGAGTAACGGTACCCACGGGTAACGGTACCCACGAGTAACGGTACACACGGGTAACCGTACCCACGGGTAACCCTGCACACGAGTAACCCTGCACACGGGTAACCGTACCCACGAGTAACCCTGCCCACGAGTAACGGTACCCACGAGTAACCGTACCCACGAGTAACCCTACACACGGGTAACCGTACCCACGAGTAACAGTACCCACGAGTAACCCTGCACACGAGTAACGGTACCCACGAGTAACGGTACACACGGGTAACGGTACCCACGAGTAACGGTACACACGGGTAACCGTACCCACGGGTAACCCTGCACACGGGTAACGGTACCCATGAGTAACGGTACCCACGAGTAACGGTACCCACGAGTAACGGTACCCACGAGTAACCCTGCACACGAGTAACCGTACCCACGGGTAACCTTACCCACGAGTAACCCTGCACACGAGTAACCGTACCCACGGGTAACCGTACCCACGAGTAACCCTACGCACGGGTAACCGTACCCACGAGTAACCCTACGCACGGGTAACCGTACCCACGAGTAACCCTACGCACGGGTAACCGTACCCACGAGTAACCCTACGCACGGGTAACCGTACCCACGAGTAACGGTACCCACGAGTAACCCTGCACACGAGTAACCGTACCCACGGGAAACCCTGCACACGAGTAACCCTGCACACGGGTAACCGTACCCACGGGTAACCGTACCCACGAGTAACCCTGCACACGAGTAACCGTACCCACGAGTAACCCTACGCACGGGTAACCCTGCACACGAGTAACACTTCAGACGGGTTATGCAACACACAGCTGACACTTCACTCAGGTTTTCTCCTTCAGGTGTTAACAGGTATTTTCTTCTTCAGGTTAAATCTTTAGTTGACCAACATTCAGAGGTGACGGCAAAAAGCTGCGACTGCAGACGAGGATCCAAAGGGATGAAGAAGAAAAGGAGGATGGAGGACTTTGAATGTGACTCTGACTCACTGATGGAGAGAAGACTGATTAGACAGACTGAGTCCACCCCAGCTGACCTGACCGTACCTGCAGCAGGTAGTGGTGGGCGGGGCCAGGACTGGGGGAAGTTCACCTGATGACTGATGCGGGTCGGTCCTGTTGGATCTTCAGGGGCGATGAATCCGAGGACGTGCCTGGTCAACAGTTTTTAAGAGATTTATTTTTGGGACTTTGGTCGTGATGTTTTTTTGTCCGTGCCATAAAAAGAGCCAAAATTTTTCCCATGATGCTCTTGGCTGAGCGGCGGCGTGAAGAGGCGTAATGCTGAAGAATTTGGCGTCACCTTTGACCTTTTTAACTTTGGTTTAATTTTAGTTGTTTTTGCATAAAATGAGACAGAGTGAACTCTGGGTAATGGGGCGGAGACTCTCACCGTGACATCACTGGTGATGTAGCTTTGTTGTAAACAATAAACAACTGAAACAACAAAGTTCTGGTTCCGTGTTTACACTTATTCATGGGTCAGCACTGCAGACGAGTTCATGTTCCAGAACCAGAACCCAAAGACCTGTTACAACCGGTAACCTCTGAGATTTCTGTTCAAGCCACACCTCCTGAGTGCCGGTGTCTCCGTAATCTGACACCATGTGATCAGTGTGAACAGGTGATGTCACCACCGCTCTGTCCTTTGTGAGGAGCTTACCTGCAGACAGCCCTCTGCTGGGACTTCTGGACAAACTGGTTTTTCATTGTGGGCACCGAACACTGGCACCTGACCCAGAGATGCAGCCCGGTTGTTTTTTATAATGATCCCAAAATGCCCGACCGCCTGGGCCTCTCAGTAACATTAAAGCGTAAATGTTCATCAGAGAACAAACCATCCTAAAAACCATACTGGATAGTGTAGTGGTATGATTGCCACCTTTCGTGTGGGAGATCTGGGTTCAAATGTATGAAAGGTATTACCTCCAGTAGGGGTCCTTAGGCAAGACCCCCTTACCCTACCTGTAAGTCGCTTTGGATAAAAGCGTCTGCTAGATGCAGAAACATAAACATAACAAAACAACTGAGAGGAAACTTTGTACAAACTCAAACCCAGAGAGCATCAGTTTACTGAGAAATTATACAACTTCCCACTGTGACGTGTCCATCCTGTTTCTGTGGCTAACTAGCGGTTAGCATGTAGCAGTATAGCCTCTGTGTTTCTGTTCATGAAGTCTTCTGTGGACAGTCGTCTCTGACAGAGACACACCTGCCTCCTGAAGATGGTTCTGATCTGTTGGACGGGCCTTTGAGGATTCTTCTGTCTTCAATGATCTTCCAGACAACTGATGTTGGTAATCCTGTAGTGTCAGAAGCGCTTTGAGTGGTCAGTTATACTAACCCTATACAAGTATAGTCCATTTACCATTTAATCCTAAGGTTTGACCCATGTCTGATGGTTTTATTCTGGTTTTTCGGCCTCATAACAGCTTCTCTCCAACTACAGACTCCAAACTGTAGAAATAAGCCAAGGTGTCTTATCCCTGCGCTGAAGCAGTGAAACATACCTGAAAGACACCTGTCCCAAACATTATGGAGCCTGAAATGAGGGTACTGTGTAGAAAAAGTGTTGTCATTTCTACATGGTGGAACTGAAATGTAGGAAAATGACTTTGAATTAAAGTCTGGAATATGACTTTAATCACGTCTAAATTCACCTCTGTGGGTCTTTAAATGTTGAGGAATCAAACATGATCAAACGGACTGACAGCAGGTGAAAACCAGACTGACAGCAGGTGAGAAACGGACTGACAGCAGGTGAGAAACGGACTGACAGCAGGTGAAAAAACGGACTGACAGCAGGTGAGAAACGGACTGACAGCAGGTGAAAACCAGACTGACAGCAGGTGAGAAACGGACTGACAGCAGGTGAGAAACGGACTGACAGCAGGTGAGAAACGGACTGACAGCAGGTGAGAAACAGACTGACAGCAGGTGAGAAACGGACTGACAGCAGGTGAGAAACGGACTGACAGCAGGTGAGAAACAGGCTGACAGCAGGTGAAAACCAGACTGACAGCAGGTGAGAAACAGACTGACAGCAGGTGAGAAACGGACTGACAGCAGGTGAGAAACGGACTGACAGCAGGTGAGAAACGGACTGACAGCAGGTGAGAAACGGACTGACAGCAGGTGAGAAACGGACTGACAGCAGGTGAGAAACGGACTGACAGCAGGTGAGAAACGGACTGACAGCAGGTGAGAAACGGACTGACAGCAGGTGAGAAACGGACTGACAGCAGGTGAGAAACGGACTGACAGCAGGTGAGAAACGGACTGACAGCAGGTGAGAAACGGACTGACAGCAGGTGAGAAACGGACTGACAGCAGGTGAGAAACGGACTGACAGCAGGTGAGAAACGGACTGACAGCAGGTGAGAAACGGACTGACAGCAGGTGAGAAACGGACTGACAGCAGGTGAGAAACGGACTGACAGCAGGTGAGAAACGGACTGACAGCAGGTGAGAAACGGACTGACAGCAGGTGAGAAACGGACTGACAGCAGGTGAGAAACGGACTGACAGCAGGTGAAAACCGGACTGACAGCAGGTGAGAAACGGACTGACAGCAGGTGAAAAAACGGACTGACAGCAGGTGAGAAACGGACTGACAGCAGGTGAGAAACGGACTGACAGCAGGTGAGAAACGGACTGACAGCAGGTGAGAAACGGACTGACAGCAGGTGAGAAACGGACTGACAGCAGGTGAGAAACGGACTGACAGCAGGTGAGAAACGGACTGACAGCAGGTGAGAAACGGACTGACAGCAGGTGAGAAACGGACTGACAGCAGGTGAGAAACCGGACTGACAGCAGGTGAGAAACGGACTGACAGCAGGTGAAAAAACGGACTGACAGCAGGTGAGAAACGGACTGACAGCAGGTGAGAAACGGACTGACAGCAGGTGAGAAACGGACTGACAGCAGGTGAGAAACGGACTGACAGCAGGTGAGAAACGGACTGACAGCAGGTGAGAAACGGACTGACAGCAGGTGAGAAACGGACTGACAGCAGGTGAGAAACGGACTGACAGCAGGTGAGAAACGGACTGACAGCAGGTGAGAAACGGACTGACAGCAGGTGAGAAACCGGACTGACAGCAGGTGAGAAACCGGACTGACAGCAGGTGAGAAACCGGACTGACAGCAGGTGAGAAACGGACTGACAGCAGGTGAGAAACGGACTGACAGCAGGTGAGAAACGGGCTGACAGCAGGTGAGAAACGGACTGACAGCAGGTGAGAAACGGACTGACAGCAGGTGAGAAACGGACTGACAGCAGGTGAGAAACGGGCTGACAGCAGGTGAGAAACGGACTGACAGCAGGTGTGAGAAAATACTGCGGCGGTGTTTATTGAAATCCTGAACGCACTGATGATATCAGAACAGTGATCATGTCAGACCTTTAGGGACAGATTTGAGTTTTTCAGTTGGAGCTGAAGCTTTTATAAAGTTATTTCAGTTTATTCTTCCTCATTTGGAGTCAGCAGTTCCACCTGTCAGGTGGAGGAAGCCAGGAGTTTCCCTGCTGAGATAGAAAACATGTGACAGGAGCTGCTCAGTTGAAATGGTCCAGAACCACAGTGTCACACTGTCACATCGCCCTGGTGCAGGAGGAGGAGCCACCTGAGACGGGTCACCTGGTTTAAGGTTCAAACAGCTGATGTTTTACATTTTAAACATGAATTTGGGTCATTTAAAGTTTCAGATCCAGTTAAATAATCAGAACTGGACTCATCAGAACTTCAGTGTCAGGAATTAAAGGTCCAGCTCAGAGTACAGGAACAGGAAGGTTGGTCCTTGTCCTGGTTCTAGAGCTGGCAGAACTTTCATCTCCCTGACAAAGTTCTGAGGTTCTGCTTAGTGTCCGCTGGGGGTCCAGGGCCCCTGGATGTGCTGGTTCTGAAGCAGCCTCTGCAGCTCCTTGAACTGCTCCACCGTCTGGTCCTTCACGTCCGGGTTGGAGATCTGCAGCCGGATGCTATCAGTGGACCAGCTCAGCTCTCCGGAGAACATCTCTGTCAGAATCCGGGCCACCACAGGAACAACCTAAGCCCGACACCAGACCCCCTGTTACAGGGCAGCCAGAACCAGAACCAGAACTGGGTGAAAGCAGAGAAAACGTTTGTCTGACCTGGACGATGATGAGCTTCTTCTCTTTGGGTTTCCGGTCGGGCCAGTCCTCCCCGAAGCAGAAGTAGATCTCAAAGGGAGGTGGGTTCTGGGCCTCTCCTTTCTGGAACAGAATCAGCCCTGCAGACAGAATGAGTTCTGGTGAACCTCAGCAAAGGCCCGGGTCGGGACACCACACAAACCTTTGAACAGTTAACAGTGTCTTAAATGAACATTTTTTAATAACTTTTGAGTTTACATTACTTGAAGAATTCTACATATAGAAGGTGTCTGTCAGAGAATGCTGTAACCAGATTTAAAGAGTTGATTTCATCATCCTTTTCTTCACTGCCATGTGCTGATATGACAGAGGACGGCTACCTAAACTTTACTCCAGTAGAACTTGACTCTCTTGTTGACAGCACTATAGTTTCAATGCGTACAACACTGTTGCCCCTCTGAAAAGGAAGGTAATCAGTCAGAAGAGGTTGGCTCCTATCATCACTGATGTATCAAGTAGAGCAGCTTTAGAAGTATCTTTTTATATATATATATATATATATATATATATATATATATATATATATATAAATACATATCTTTATCTTTATAACTCCATGATGGTCCCCTCTCTGTGGAACCAGCTGCCAGCTTCAGGAAGCAGACACCCTCTCTACCTTTAAGATCAGGCTGAAACTTTCCTTTCTGATAAAGCTTATAGTTAGGGATGGCTCAGGTGAGCCTGAAACATCCCATAGTTCTGCTGCTGTAGGCCCAGCCTGCTGGGGGAGCTCCCATGATGCACCTCTCCTGACTCTGTCATTAACTTGTGTTTCTCTCTCTCAGCAGGTGTCTCTGGCCTGGTGTTACGCTGCTTGTTGTCCCCTCTTTCCTGTCCTCTCAGCCCCAGCTGGTCCAGGCAGATGGACCCTTCCTGGTTCTGATGGAGGTTTCTTCCTGGTTCTGGTTCTGATGGAGGTTTCTTCCTGTTAAAAGGGAGTTTTTTCTCTCCACAGTCGCCTCCTGCAGCTCAGGATCAGAGAGAAGTTTTGGTGCAATCTGTTGGTTTTTTCTTAGCTCGTAAATTGTTTTTAAATGGACTCTGTATGTTTGAATTGGACTAATTCTGAATTTAATTAACTGGATTTAATTGGATTACGATTACAATGAATTGGATTCTAATTAGCTTGAATTGGACTGGATTATTAAAGTGAATTGAACTGAATTGGCTCTGACCTTGCAGGAAGTCGTTGAGGCTGAATACTCGGATCTTCCTCTCCCTCTCCATGGGGTTAGGCGGGCCCTGCTCCGGCATGCCCTGACCGGACCAGAACACCTTGCACTGACACAGCCGGATGGCGTAGATGTCCTGCTCCACGATCTCCAGGATCAGACCTCGGTCCATCACGTCCAGCAGGGCATCGGTGTAGAACCGCTGCTTCTGGTTCTGGATCTCAGCCGTGCCCGGGAACAGAACCTGCTGCAGGCTGACGGGCCCGAACAGGTCCACCTGCTCAGGGGTCGGCTCCAGGTGTCCATAGTACAGCCGGCAGCCCTGAGGGTTACTGACCGTCAGGGAACCCATCGTTCTGCCCCGATACTGGAACTTCAGGTCCAGATCTGTCACTATGACAACGATAGGGAGAGGACGGGTTACAGGGGTCACTACGGCAACAGAAAGGTCAAAGGTGAACAAGATCGGTTCGAGTTCCGCTCATGAAAATGCAAACTGGATGGGCAATAGGAACCAGGAAGCCAGGTTCAGGTCCAGAAGTCCAGTGGCCGTATTCACAAAGGATCTTAGGGCTAAAAGTAGCTCCTAACTGGCAAATTTAGGAGAAACTGCTAAATATAATGGGCGTGTCAGTCTCAAATTTAAGACTTCGAATTGTTTTTACTAAGAGCAATTCACAAAGGATTTTACACCTAAAAGTAGCACCCAAGTCTAGGAGCGTCATAGCCCTCGAGAGAACTATTCCCAAAGAATCAGAAAATGCCTGCAGCGAGACAGAACAACGTCCCCCACTAACAGAAATAACCCGATCAGTCCGGAGACAAAATGTTTGGCCACACTACGATATTTAGCAACAGGAAAAATGCAACTTTGCAACCCAATGCCGACGACTTAGGAATATCGCAATCATCAGTTAGCCATGCCATCGACAAACCATCACCGCGCTTTCTATCACTATCATACAACAGTTTATCCGGTTTCTTTTGGAAAATCAGCAACTACACAGGATCAAAGCCAACTTTATGGCAGTTGCAGGCATGCCCGGTGTTATTGACGGGATGCATATCAAAATAATTGCGCCATCAATAGACGAAGACGTGTCATCGAAAGAAAGTCCACTCCATCAACACGCAGGTTGTTTTTGATGCAAATTTGAACATTCTTGATGTTGTTGCAAAGTGGCCTGGATCTACCCATGATTCGTGTATTTTAATGGTCTGAGTTAAGCGGTCTGAGGCAGCTTTTTGAGCGGCGCCATCTACCAGTTGGATGTCACTTGCTGGGTGACAGTTGCTATCCCTGCAAGACGTGGCTCTGAGACCCTCTCAATCCACCCAGGAGCACAGTTAAAGTATAACATGTAGCTTAGGCTTAGCCCTAACCCTAAAACATAGTATTGGCTCATTGTCGCCTTTTAAATCCATATTTATTATTGTTTACTGTTTATTACTATTACTTTACTTTTTGATAAAGCACATAGTTCGGTAAACCCTTGAAACAGATTTGGATTCAGTTAAAATTTGTTGGACAGAATAATTTTTTCTCTTTGACCATGACTCTTTAAGCACAAACGGAGCTGAACTCTCAGAGGTCAGACTTACATGGGACGCTGCTCAGTAGGTCATACTTGCACGCTTGCTGGTTCTCAGCATCCTCCTGGTTCTGGACTGCCCCCATGTTGCTGGCCTCCATTGGGTCTGGTACCTGGTGAGTGGTGGCAGTTGTGGAGGGCAGCGGGTTCAGGTCCTGGAGTCTGTTTGGGAGCCTGACGGATTGGACAAAGCCACCCTGATCCACCATCGGAGTCTGAGCCTGGGAGTCGGTCAACGGTAGCAGAGGCATAGGGATCACCTGAGAAGGCTCAAACGTCCCGTTGGAGGACAAACCGAAGGGGACAAAGGTGGCTGGGTCACTGATCCGGGGGTCTGAGGAGACATGACATCATCAGGTGGTAGTCGCAGCATCGTCGTGGCAACACTGATCAAAATCTGTCACTTACTGATCGTCAGGTCCATCAGGTTGGGCATCTATGGGGTGGGGGGGTTAAAGTTCAAGTCAGTCTGGTGACCAGAAAAATGACAGCTGTTTGTTTACAACACATTCCTTACCTCCTCGTCATCATCCTCAGCACCATCTGAAACAGGAAGAGGCAGAAGTGCGATCACATGACTGTCACATGGCCAACAGGAAGTTAATCTGACCCGTACCACATGGCCAACAGGAAGTTAATCTGACCCGTACCACATGGCCAACAGGAAGTTAATCTGACCCGTACCACATGGCCAACAGGAAGTTAATCTGACCCGTACCACATGGCCAACAGGAAGTTGATCTGACCCGTACCACATGGCCAACAGGAAGTTGATCTGACCCGTACCACATGGCCAACAGGAAGTTGATCTGACCCGTACCACATGGCCAACAGGAAGTTAATCTGACCTGTACCACATGGCCAACAGGAAGTTAATCTGACCCGTACCACATGGCCAACAGGAAGTTAATCTGACCCGTACCACATGGCCAACAGGAAGTTAATCTGACCCGCACCACATGGCCAACAGGAAGTTAATCTGACCCGTACCACATGGCCAACAGGAAGTTAATCTGACCCGTACCACATGGCCAACAGGAAGTTAATCTGACCCGTACCACATGGCCAACAGGAAGTTGATCTGACCCGTACCACATGGCCAACAGGAAGTTAATCTGACCCGTACCACATGGCCAACAGGAAGTTAATCTGACCCGCACCACATGGCCAACAGGAAGTTAATCTGACCCGTACCACGTGGCCAACAGGAAGTTAATCTGACCCGTACCACGTGGCCAACAGGAAGTTAATCTGACCCGTACCACATGGCCAACAGGAAGTTAATCTGACCCGTACCACATGGCCAACAGGAAGTTGATCTGACCCGTACCACATGGCCAACAGGAAGTTAATCTGACCCGTACCACATGGCCAACAGGAAGTTGATCTGACCCGTACCACATGGCCAACAGGAAGTTGATCTGACCCGTACCACATGGCCAACAGGAAGTTAATCTGACCCGTACCACATGGCCAACAGGAAGTTAATCTGACCCGCACCACATGGCCAACAGGAAGTTAATCTGACCCGTACCACATGGCCAACAGGAAGTTAATCTGACCCGTACCACATGGCCAACAGGAAGTTAATCTGACCCGTACCACATGGCCAACAGGAAGTTAATCTGACCCGTACCACATGGCCAACAGGAAGTTAATCTGACCCGTACCACATGGCCAACAGGAAGTTGATCTGACCCGTACCACATGGCCAACAGGAAGTTGATCTGACCCGTACCACATGGCCAACAGGAAGTTAATCTGACCCGTACCACATGGCCAACAGGAAGTTAATCTGACCCGCACCACATGGCCAACAGGAAGTTAATCTGACCCGTACCACATGGCCAACAGGAAGTTAATCTGACCCGTACCACATGGCCAACAGGAAGTTAATCTGACCCGTACCACATGGCCAACAGGAAGTTGATCTGACCCGTACCACATGGCCAACAGGAAGTTAATCTGACCCGTACCACATGGCCAACAGGAAGTTAATCTGACCCGCACCACATGGCCAACAGGAAGTTAATCTGACCCGTACCACACGGCCAACAGGAAGTTAATCTGACCCGTACCACACGGCCAACAGGAAGTTAATCTGACCCGTACCACGTGGCCAACAGGAAGTTAATCTGACCCGTACCACGTGGCCTACAGGAAGTTAATCTGACCCGTACCACGTGGCCAACAGGAAGTTGATCTGACCCGTACCACGTGGCCAACAGGAAGTTGATCTGACCCGTACCACGTGGCCAACAGGAAGTTAATCTGACCCGTACCACGTGGCCTACAGGAAGTTAATCTGACCCGTACCACATGGCCAACAGGAAGTTAATCTGACCCGTACCACATGGCCAACAGGAAGTTAATCTGACCCGTACCACATGGCCAACAGGAAGTTAATCTGACCCGTACCACGTGGCCAACAGGAAGTTGATCTGACCCGTACCACGTGGCCAACAGGAAGTTAATCTGACCCGTACCACGTGGCCAACAGGAAGTTAATCTGACCCGTACCACATGGCCAACAGGAAGTTAATCTGACCCGTACCACATGGCCAACAGGAAGTTGATCTGACCCGTACCACATGGCCAACAGGAAGTTGATCTGACCCGTACCACATGGCCAACAGGAAGTTGATCTGACCCGTACCACATGGCCAACAGGAAGTTAATCTGACCCGTACCACATGGCCAACAGGAAGTTAATCTGACCCGTACCACGTGGCCAACAGGAAGTTGATCTGACCCGTACCACGTGGCCAACAGGAAGTTAATCTGACCCGTACCACATGGCCAACAGGAAGTTAATCTGACCCGTACCACATGGCCAACAGGAAGTTAATCAGACCCAAACAGCGTGAGCCGGCCCAGGCGTGTCCTCACCTGTGTTCGCAGGGTGCTCGCACACCTCGTAGATCTTGTATGGTTGGACCGGCGTCTCCTTGGTGCCATCGTACTTCAGCTGAAACTCTCTGCTTTTGTTCAGAGCGCAGCGCAGGTTTGCCTTCCACTTAGCGGGGTCGGGCTCATCCACGCCCTCCTGGTACTTACCGGTCTCCACAGCCCACGCCTGTAAGACACGAGACAGGGAAAAGGTCATGGTGCACTGCAGCTGGCGGAGGCGTGGGGCGGGTTTCAGAATGGTTTGGGGAACCAGGATCATGTGCCTTCCTGCTCACGCTCAGAGAAGGATTCTGTTCGGTTTCAGTTCTGAAACGAGTTCCTGACAGTCGCTGAGCTGAAACTGAACAGAGAACACGATGTTCCAGCTGGGTGAAGCCGGTCCGACATGTTCTGACCCAGCAGCAATATGGGCTGATATTTGGACCTAACTCTATCTGATCTGTGTCAGCTTTACCTAACATCTGAGTCAGTTCAAAAGAGGAAGCAGCAAGCTGTGAAAGAGGAAGTGACATCATCAGTTATTCAGAAAGTGTGAAATGAAACTTCAGCAGGAAGTCAAGCAGATCAGGGTCCTGGGGTCAGGACTTCGTCCTGTAAAAGGTCACATAAACATGACTTTAGACGTGTAAATCCACAGCGAGACATCATCAAACCTTAAATATGGTGTTCTCCTCGTCCGACACAGGCGTGTGGCGTGTGGCGTGCTTCCAGGGGATCTGGAAGAGGCTGTGGTCCGGACTGAGCCACTGCAGACCCGGATACCTGCTGCTGTTCACCTGGGCCAGCAGCCAGGGCTTTAGGCGGATCCTCCGGGGCTGAACGCTCATGACCGCTGAGGCTGGGAGCTACAGGTGGACGGCACAACGGGTCAGAACCTCAGACAGACGATCCTCTGGTTCAGTGATAATCATAAAGATCCAGTTTATTTCTATGCTCACTGGAACCAACACCTCACTGGTGGTTCCAGGCTGTCGCCCACCCACCCTGTAAACCCAAACTGGATCCTCCTCCTCTTCTCAAATTTCCATTTTTCTTGCTAAGATTTTGGAAAATGTGCTGATTCAGCAGCACCATCCTACAGAAACAGCTATTTTTAGTCTCAGAGACATCCTGATGCTCAGGGAGGCAGAAGGATGTTCTGTTCTGCTGATGCTGCAGACGGACACACTGGGTGGGGGGGTTAGGGTCTGCTTTGGAGCGGTTCCCCTTATCTATCTGAACCATTATTTTCTGTGGCTGACTCTCAGTGCAGCCCCTCTTCCACTTCTCTTTTCTACGGTGTCCCACAGGGTTCAGTTCTGGGGCCTTTATGGTTCCTGTTCTATCTGCTCCCTCTTTAAGGACGAATCCTCTCACTATGCCGATGACATTCAGCTGTATTTCTCTTTAAGATGTTTCTAAGCTACACATCTTTCTCAGCTGCTCAGACTCTGTTAAAAGCTGGATGTCTGACAGCTTTCTCCACCTTAATGAACAGAAAACCCACAGATCAGGGAAACTCTGGGTCCTCTATCGGGAATCTTGGGGTAACTTTCCACTCAGCTTTTACTTTTAGATAAAAAGCTGCTAAAAACTGTGGTATTTAACTTTAAAGGTGCTAAACAAATACAATTTTATTCTACAATAATAATAATAATGATGATAATAATAATAATAATAATAATGATGATAATAATAATGATGATGATAATTATGATAATTGTGCTCTATGGCAGGGACGTTCACATCCGGTCCTGGAGGGCCGCTGTCCTGCAGGTTTTAGATGTTTCCCTGCTCCAACACACCTGGTTCAGATCATCAGCAGGCTGCTGCAGGACTTAATCTTTTGAAGAGATCCATTTAATCTGAACCAGGTGAGCTGAAGCAGGGGAACATCAAAAACCTGCAGGACAGCGGCCTCCAGGACCGACTTTGGACATCCCTGCTCTATGGGAAACCCAGATACCATAGCAAGGAGTAAAAACACTCATGTTGTGGATCAGTTTAATATCAGGCGCTTCCATAGGTCGATGCCCTTTTGGTTTTAATGTCAGAACATTCAGAACCCAAACATCTCTGTGGTCCTCCTCAGAACCTCAGAGTTCTGTCTGAGGGTCCAGACGGGTTCAAGGTGCTCTGTGGAGGAAACTTAAACGGGTTCTTATCAGAAACTGAACTGCAGCGGGTCTCTGGGACCAACTGGGTCCAAAAACGGGTTAAAAATCCCTCTGGACTCCATCTGGCCTCCATCTGGACCACCAGAGTTATCGGACTTATTCTGGTTTCTAAGAATAAGTTTGTGATTGATTCTGCTGATCAAACTGAATGTGATCTGATTCAGAACCAGACCCAAACGCACCCACTGATCTGAGATCTGCGGTTCCCAGCCCAGTTGTCATCCTCCGAGTCAACATCCACTCAGTTTAACAGGTTAACTACCTGGTTAACCGATTAGTTAACCAGTTAGTTGTCGTCACTGGGTTTTCTTCTTCGAGTTTTTGTTCCTTGAACTTCTGGGAAGTCCCCGGCTCTCGTTCAGATTTCTGATCAGATCAAACAGCTCTTTTCATTCACACGCGCACATCTAATGGAGTCACGGGCTCGCGGATTACACTACCTGCGCGCGCGGTCTAACTAATGATGGACTCACCTGATCTGGTCCTGGTTCTGGATCGGACTCCACGCGGCGTGGCAGAGAGCCGCGTGTAGAGCTTTGAGTTCTTCACGTCACGGTGACGCAAACAAACAATTAAACAAACAAACAAACAACCCACAAACAAGGGCGGAAACAAACCGCGCGGCAGAAAAGTGCGAGGAGACAGAAAGCCGTTTGTCAAACTGATGACGTCAAGTGAGACCGAGTGACAACTACTTCCTGTCAGCAAAATAAAAGCCTCAGTTCAGACTTCTGTTTGTTTACTTCTGCTGTTGTCTGTTCAAAGGGAATTATAACAGCACTGAGATATGTTTTTAATTAATAAATGCTGACATATCTCATTCATTCTGCTGCAGAGTTTTGTTTAAAGTGTTTTTACAGGTTTGTTTTTTAAATAGTTTTCAGAGAAAGTTTTATTGTAAAGGTAGCGGTTTCCGGTTTGTGACGTCACCCGTATAAAAAAAAAACAGCTCACCTGGATGTGGAATAATCTCGTGTTGAATAAACCTGAAAGTTCCTCTGGGCAGCTGCTGATGGAACTGTATGACAGTGTAAACCAGCGTAAACCAGCCCTTACCCCATTACCACGCTGCTGTCTGATGGTGAATTTCACTTTAAGTTCTCTTTGATCTGCCAGCACATCAGTTTTCCTCCAGATGAAACCTGCTGCTTTCAGGGTGTTAATCCTAAATCACATTCTCCACTCTTACACCTGAGCAGTCAGAGCAGAATGTGGCAGCAGGTGTAGGAGGACCTTCTGTCTCAGCTCAGGAATGTATCCCAGGCAGGTAAACATGAGTCACGGCACTCAGTGTGGCCAGAGCCTGGAAAAGGCTTGTTCCTGACATGTGCTTCCAGCAAACTACAAGGGACTGCCATAATGGGCCTGCTGAGCGGTACCTCCCATAGGTACTCATCTAGGAGTACCTGATCTATACCTGAAGACCACTGGGGCGGATGGTGTTTGTATGATTCAGGCTGCTTCTCCCCAGGGTTATCATGGAGGCCGCCTGCCGTTGTCTGAGTGGAGGAGCGTGGTTTTCTCCGTTTGTGGGGTCTTTAGAGCGAATACCACATTTAATGCCTTCATGGATAGACTTAACCTGAAGATATTTGGAGAGTAAACTATCCCCACAAAAGGCCATTCACATGGAGCAATGAAACAAGTCCGACAAGTTTGGATTTCTGGCTAATTTCTGACAGTTTTACCAAAACATTTACGTAGTTGTATGAGCCACTCCTTTCCCAGATCACAAAACTGTATACTTCTAAATAAAATGGTCTTCCTCTACAGAACGTACTGCCACTCAGTGTTCTGGAAACTTAGCTATGCTCTGCTACAAAATGAAGAAGAAGTCATTTCAGGATTTATTTCCCATTTCCAAAGACAGAGAAGATAAACAGTTTGGGAATAACTGGGAAATTCTAAAGTTTGAAATTGGTCAATTTTCAAGAAGGTTTGGTCGCCTCAAAGCCAAATCTCATAGATCTGAAGAGGCAAAGATCACATTAAGGATTACTCAGTTATCTAATAAACAAACAGAAACATTACTAAATGGAGGGTTTTTTTTTCGGTAAATTAAATAATTTGTTATCTGTTGCAGGAAAAAATGGAAAGATTAGTTAGCTTTTACATTAGGAAGTGGCTTGGTGTTCCCAGATGCTTAAGTACTGTTGCACTGTATGGGAAAGGCATACTCCAGCTCCCAGTATCTAGTCTAGTAGAGGAGTTTAAATGTTCGGACAGAGCTCCTCTTAGCTGGGAGTAAAGATGTGGTAGTTAGTAAGGTGGGTCCAAACCCAAGCAAGGGGAGGAAATGGAATCCAAGAACAGCAGCTCAGGAGGCAGAAGCAACTCTTAGACATACAGAGACTGTGGGTAATGTTCAAATAGGCCGGGGAGGCTTGGAGCCTGGCCCAGGCAAACCGGTGTGGAGTAGAACAGATCCCAAGGACAAGAGAAAGCTGGTTGTTGAGCAGGTTCGTAGACAGGCTCAGGCTAAGCAGGGACAGTAGTTGAATTAGGAAGGTGTAGAGAAGAAAAAGCTTAGTTGGAAAGAGCTGTGGAGTATGGAGGAAAGGAGTGTTAGATTTTTGATGCAGCATATGATGTATTGCTAACTCCCCAGAACCTAAAACTCTGGGTAAATGGAGACCCGCTATGTTCAGGTTTTTAGTTTTTTCATACTTTAAATCATACATTTTAGACAAAATGTCTGAAACAGCTGATCAGAAACCATACCCTATACCTTCTCATGTTCTATCTAAGCTTAAACTTTTGTCTTGTTTGTAATTTTAACATCAATAAAAATCCCTGTGAAAATGTCTGCTTTTCACCACCAGGCTTGCTTTTCATGGTCCCTCATCTACAAACACAATTCTAGTCTTTACAAGGACCTTTTGCACTAAAGGAAATCCATTTTCCTGGAATATTGGTTTGATAATAATATTGTTTTGGTAGATCAGCTATGAAACAGAGACAGCCTTTAGTTTTATTATGAAGAATATAATGTTGCTGTCACTCCAGGAGATTATGCCAAAGTGTTTGATGCAATACCCTTTGGAGTTTTTATGTTATTTAAACATCAGCTGAGACTTAATGCCAAACATTGATCTCCATTACATACTCCTATTTATAAAATGTGTTTCTCTGGTAACTCTAGAAAGAATAACAGATCTATGAAATCTTTATTTCAGAGAAACATTTCAGCATTACCAAATACAGTTTCTTTTTTGGAACCTGGCTACTACCTAATCAATATGTAATTACTAACAAAATGAAGGAAATCTCTCTTAAACTCATAGATTTTTTACAGGTGTGACCTCAGTGAGACTCTGACCCCGCCTCCCTGATCTGTCATTTCCACACACAGTTAAACAGACCTGATGAGGACAACAGCAGGAAAGAAGAAGCTCAGTTTCACCGAACATGAACTCAGTTTTATTTGGTGACAGAACAAAACCTGCTGAACTAAAAAAGACTTCCTCTGTGGGAGATCATGGAGCATGTAAGTACAGCTGAATTCAGTGCACAGACGCCGTCTTTAAGTTAATTTAATGGTGATTCTGTCAGATGAGGCTGTGGTTATACAATCAGGATTTTATTAGAGCAGATGGGCGGATTTTCAGTCCTAGGTTCTGACAAAAGAAACAGAAAAACATGTGAAAGAGAGCAGCTTTATGGGGAATTCAGCTGGATTAATGAACACTTTACTGTTTTTACTAAAAGATGCAGAAAGATGGAAGTTTGGAGCCTGAACAGAGCAGCTGGACCATCTGAGTCCAGCTGAGAGTTTCCATGCAGGAAGGATTCAAAGCAGCTGGATGATCTGGGGGTTCTGATCCGGTTTCAGTCTGACTGTTTACATGTAGTTTAATAAATTAAAGAAAAGCTAATCTCATCAGATGGAAGATAAAACTGCGAAGAGAAGAACAAACTTTGTGAGGAAGTTCCAGACTTCAGTCACGATATTTAACACAAAAAAATCAAAATTATTACTGATATTTTACTGATAATTCTACCAAATGAATGACTTTCACACATTGAAACGCTCTACAGTCTCCTGACAGCTGAGCTGCTAAAGTCATCTCTCACTGCCAGCCTGGTTCTGATCAAAAGACAGCAGACAGCTCCGCCCACAGAGGAAGGATGGAGGTGAGGCTCCTCACTCTGTTACCCTGGTTTGGGTTGAGACCAGCACCCCCTGCTGGTGGATGTGCGAAACACAGGCTGCTGGTATTGATCTACGTGAATCAGTTTATTCTGATTGGTTTGGAAAATGTCTTTAAAGTAAAATCACTGCGACATCAGGATGATGATGAGACTCACCTCTGTTCATAGAAACAGAAACAAAGTCAACATACTGATTGGCCAGCAGGTCACATTGATTAGTTCCTGTTTTCTGATTGGTTGGAAAGACGATCCTTTAAGTTTGGTCCGTCTTCATGTTGTCGTCTCTCTAAGGAGTCACAGCGCTCCGTGCTGTGATGTGTCACCACAAACATGTGTGGAGTCACCTGTGGACTGCACACCTGTGATGTCAGGTGTCTCCCAGGTGGCTTCGCCTTCAGGTTTCTCCAGAACCATAAACAGGCGGTGTGCGGCCGGATCACAGAGGCCGGTGTCTGATGGAGGCGACTGTGGCAGAGACTGCCTCCTGGTGTACACTCCGTATCTGCCGTGGAAACTGCCCAACTGTGAGGAGGACTGACGGCTGAAAGCTCTGCTGTGGTACGAGGACTCGTCCACGAAGACAGGTGGACTGGTGGTCACCTGAGAACCAGAGGAGAGTTCAGGGATCAGTCCGAGACCATGAGTCCAAGAGCTGCCGGGAAACTGGACCACGGTGTCAGGAAGCATGACCCACCACAACAAGGGAAACTACAGACACTGACAAGATGCACAAGATGCACAAAGAGTCCTGATCCAGAGTCCCTGGAGAACTATTCCTGAAGACTACTTAAAGAAATGACAGAAAGCTTGTCTAAGAGGGTTCAGGCTGTGTTGGAGAATAAAGGAGCTCAGAACAAATACTCACTTTCACGCTCCTTAGAACTGTACAAACTCATATTCTGTATCTATATTTACACTATACTGCCAAAAGTATTCACTCAACTATCCAAATAATTAGATTTAGGTGTTCCAATCACTTCCATGATCACAGGTGTATAAATTCAAGCACCCAGGCATGCAGCCTGCTTCTACAAACATCTGTGAAAGAACGGGTGGCTCTCAGGAGCTCAGTGAATTCCAGCGTGGTACCGTGATAGGGTTAGGGTTAGGATCCCTGATAGGGTTAGGGTTAGGATCCCTGACAGGGTTAGGATCCCTGATAGGGTTAGGGTTAGGATCCCTGATAGGGTTAGGATCCCTGATAGGGTTAGGGTTAGGATCCCTGACAGGGTTAGGGTTAGGATCCCTGACAGGGTTAGGATCCCTGATAGGGTTAGGGTTAGGATCCCTGATAGGGTTAGGATCCCTGATAGGGTTAGGGTTAGGATCCCTGATAGGGTTAGGGTTAGGATCCCTGATAGGGTTAGGATCCCTGATAGGGTTAGGGTTAGGATCCCTGACAGGATGCCACCTGTGCAACAAGTCCATTTGTGACATTTCCTCGCTGCTCAATATATTCCACAGTCAGCTGTCAGTGGTGTTATAACAAAGCAGAAGGGTTAGGGAACGGCAGCCACTCAGTCACGAAGTGGTCGGCTACGTAAAATGATGAAGCAGATACTAAGGCTCATAGTGAGCAGAGGTCAACAACTTTCTGCTGAGCCAATGGCTACAGACCTCCAACCTTCATGTGGCCTTCAGATCAGCTCAAGAACAGAGCACAGAGAGCTTCATGGAATGGGTTTCCATGGTAACTGCATCCAAGCCACACATCACCAAGTGCGATGCAATGCGTTGGATGCAGTGGAGTAAAGCTGCCGCCACTGGACTCTACAGCAGTGGAGACGCTTTCTCTGGAGTGAGGAATTACGCTTCTCCATCTGGCAACCTGATGGAGGAGTCTGGGTTTGGCCCCTTAGTTCCAGTGAAAGGAACTCTGAATGCTTCAGCAAACCAAGAGATTTTGGACCATTTCATGCTCCCAACTCTGTGGAAACAGTTTGGGGAGGGTCCCTTCCTGCTCCAACATGACTGCACAAAGCAAGGTCCATGAAGACATGGATGAGCCAGTTTGGTGAGGAAGAACCTGACCTCAACCCGATAGAACACCTTTGGGATGAATTGGAGCAGAGACTGAGAGCCAGGTCAAAAATCCCATAAACACACTCCTAAACCTTGTGTAATGGTGTTATGGTGCTTGTTGTCCCTCTTTTTTCCTCTCTAACCCCACCTGGTCGAGGCGGATGGCCATCCTACCTGGTAGGTTTCCCTCCCTTTTAACAGGAGGTTTCTTCCTGTTAAAATGGAGTTGTTTCTCTCCACAGTCCCTCAGGCTCAGGACGAGAGATCGGACCGAAGAGAAGTTTCGGTGCAATCTGTTGGTTTCCTTAGCTAGGAAGTTGTTTTTGAATTGGTTCTGTATGTAGGAATTGGACTAATTTTGAATTTAATTAAATGGATTTGATTGGATTATGATTAAAAATGGAATTAATTCCAACTAGTTTGAATTGGACTGTATTATTGAAATGTCTTGAGATGACATTTGTTGTAATTTGGCACTATATAAATAAAACTGAAATGAATTGAATTGTGGAAAACTTGCCCAGAAGAGTTTAAACTCTGTGGATTAAGATTGGGATGACACTTAAATGAATATGCATGTAAAGGTAGATGAGTGAATACTTATAGTGTACAATATAGTGTATGTTTGACCTTGTTTCAATAAATCACTGCAACTGCTTCCAGTTTTACTGGAAATATGTAAAGAAATGAGGGCTGTATGAGGACGAGACATCAAAGTGACAACAAGACATTGACGCTAACAGAGGAGCAGCTATAATCTCTGAAACCACAGTAACTTCTGCAGGTGAGACCACCGAGCATCACGGGACTGTGAACTAACACTGAACTGGGTATTTAATCTGAAGTGAAGTCAGTGAACTGTGTTCACCTGCTGAGGAGCTCTTTCCCTGAAGCCCTTTCCACAGCTACAGCGTTAAACTACCAGAAACTATGATCTGTATCCATGTTTACAAGCAGCTTCACAAACAGAAGCACTGAAAGGCTTCAGATAACTCAGCATGCATGCAGGTGTGTGTGCTTCAGTTCACACCACGCTGGGATGTTTGCCGACGGCTTCACGTTGGCCGGAGTCCTGCGGTCGTCTTCTCCGGACGGTTCGAAGCAGCACAAACAGAACCGCCGACAGAAACATGAGGAGAACCATCACTGCGAGTCCTCCTGCGAGCCTGCTGTCCATGTCTCCCAGCAGCTGCTGCTCAGTGAACGCACCACGGGGCACTGAAACACACAGGGACAGGTCAGTGAATGCACCACGGGACATTGAAACACAGGGACAGGTCATGAATGCACCATGAGGTACAGAAACACAGGGACAGGTCAGTGAATGCACCACGGGGCACTGAAACACACAGGGACAGGTCAGTGAATGCACCACGAGGTACAGAAACACACAGGGACAGGTCAGTGAATGCAACACGAGGAGAAACAGAAGTTAATGTAAGAAAAAGCACCACGAGGCACTGCAACACACAGGGACAGGTCAGTGAATGCACCACGGGGCACTGAAACACACAGGGACAGGTCAGTGAATGCACCACGAGGTACAGAAACACAGGGACAGGTCATGAATGCACCACAAGGAGAAACAGAAGTTAATGTAAGTAAAAGCCCCACCATGACTGAAAAAATAGGGACAGGTCATGAATGCACCACGAGGTACAGAAACACAGGGAAGGGACTGTGAACGCACCACGAGGAGAAACAGAAGTTAATGTAAGAAAAAGCCCCACCATGACTGAAAAAATAGGGACAGGTCAGTGAACGCACCACGGGGCACTGAAACACACAGGGACAGGTCAGTGAATGCACCACGAGGCACTGCAACACAGCGACAGGATGATCTGTTCTCTGATCAGTCATCAAGTATTCAGATAGATCACCTCAGATGGGTTTTATGAGTGTTTAGATTGAGATTGAGATCAGATTTATTGTCATACATACACACAGAATTTGCCCTCCGCTTTAACCCAGGTTGGCAGGCACATGTGTTGAACGTGCACATGCACAGGGTCACACACTCATAGAGACAAATGCCACACACTGGAGTGGTGGACAGCCATTCACAGCACAGTGCCTTGCTCAAGGGCACCTCGGCCATGACAAGGACGTGGATTGACACCCCTCCAGCGGTCAGTTTCACCAATCTTTTTCAGTGGCGAGAGTGGGAATCAAAGCGCCACCCTTCCGGTTACTGAACAACCCACTCTAACCACTGAGTCACGGCCGCGCCGCACCGAGCCTGTTGCTGCTGACACGCTTTGTCAAACACATGACGGGGTCGAGTGAATGTCCTCACCTGCCTGTCCTCGCTGCAGGACTTCCACATCCACAGAGGCTGAAACTTCCTCTCCTGATTCTTCATCTCTGGCCACGACCTGCAGAGTGAACATCCAGAAGATCCTGTTACAGTTTGGACCCGCAGAATCCTCTACAACCATAACCCAAATCATGAATATTAACCAGGATCATCTGCAGGAAATCTGCTGTTCAGCTGGCTTCCTCTCAGAGATGAAGCCTCTGATAGTTGTAATTCCTGCCTGAAGTGGAGACAAACTGTGAAGCTTTTAGCTTTAATCTTCACTTAGGTGCTCCTGCTGGTTCTGCTGTTGGACTTTACCTCCAGCTGAGAGCCACCTGAACACCTCAGCCATCACACATGGGCTCTTACTCTGGCTGTTTAAACTGAACTGGCCCATGTGCATGTAAGACAGGTGCAGTTCACAGCTGTCGCTCTGTTACAGTTATTCAAATGAGTATATTTGAACATTTTCTGTTAATTGATTTATGTATTTATATGAATGGTTAAATGCACATATGATCATTTATCTGACGTTATCGTGTATGTGAGCTATCAGAGCAATCGATTTGCTCCTGTTGCAGCAGTTTCTTTGCACTTTATGTTATCTCAAATTAAGAGAAAACAAACCTTCAGCCTTTCATGTGACAAAACCTCTTCTCTGGGTAATAGATATAACAAATAAAAAACAAATAAAATAGCTCAGGACAAAAATAATGCCAAATGAGTCAATTTAAAGATGTATGATAACAAAATTCAATGATTTAAAGCACTCTTCTAATACTGTTTAATCAAACTTTTATAATCATGTCCATTACACTGATTAGATAACTTAATCCATGTAAAGATACTGACTGAAAATGATTCTTCTCCCTTATTCTTCTGAATTTCATTAATGTAAAATCTTTTACTACAGTGGGAAGAGCTGACCTCTGGAGCGGGAAGCAAAGAGGAACCCTTAGATGCATCTGGTCTCTGTCTTGTGTCCCGTTTTGAGTCACGTTTTGTCTTGTTTTCAGGTTTCTTGGTTAATTTCTGGACATATCTTTTCCCCCCCTCACTTAGTTTCACTCAAGTCACCTGTTTTCGTCCACAGCTGCCCTCCATCACCAATCACCTCCCACAGTATTTAGGCTCCTGGTGGCCCTCAGCCACAGTAGAATCCTCACTTCCCATGGACCGAGTCTCGTTTGATCACGCTTTGCCAGGTCAGGTTTTGCCTCACAGTCTCGGCTTGTTTTCAGTTACCCATAGTCTTGTGTTGTTTTATTTCCACAGTTAAGATTTTTTATACCCGGCTCAGCTGTGCTTTTTGTTCTTGCTTTTTGTAAATAAATCTTCTTCTTCTACACAGGCACAGATGAGCTGTCGTAACATTTTGTTGTTCAGCCATTAATAACATAAATGTTCATAATTTTTGCTTGATGCTGGGTTTTGTTATGACAAATGTTGATAGATGTACTTATATTATTATCTATGATCAAAAATGTATCTTCTGTTTGTTTTTTTTGTGAAGACATGTTCCAAAAAAAAGTGAAATGAACAGAGTAAAGCATATGTTGCCCTTCTGAAATAAATGATTTATTTTGACATTTGCACACATCTCTCACTAGTTTTCTTTCCAGAGTCTTTAAGATATTTTGCTTCCTACTTCTGCCAGACTGGTTCTGGACTCTTTGAATTTCTTGATGATACTTCTCACTCCACTTCGTGACACTTGGAAACGATGTGATAACTTTGTCCTTTATCCTTCATATCAATTTCATAGGGGGGATTCATACCAGATGGGGGATTTCTACACCAAACAAGAGAAATTTACAACAACCTTTGCCCACAAAAGCATTTTGGGTAAGTTTTCTCAGCCCCTCTTTCCACAGACCTGTGCCATAAATTTAGGTAAATGCATTAATAGCTTAGTGCTAACTGAGCTGAACAAACAGACCCTCTCAGGAGAGTATTGGGGAAAACCAGAACAGGACCCCTCCGACCCTATCTGGGTCAAAGTAAACAATGGTGACAGTTTGCCCCAGACTCTGACTCAAGCCAGAGTCGCTGCATGGACCTCTCAAAAGGATCTCACCCAGAATAACTTTTTAGCTGCATCTTGAAACTGTATTAAATGTGCTTTATATCTTTGATATGTGATATCACAAGCTGCATTTAAGACCTTTTTCATGATCGTACGTGGAACGATACGGAAGATATTATTATTTTGGAAAATGACTAATCAGCTTATGGAGCCACAGTGCCCCCCCGATTGGTTCATAGTACTGAATAGTTAAACCCAAAACTAAGTCAACAACTTGCATATGACCTGTGACATTTATATGAAATAATGCAACTATTAACCAATAATCAGCTGTTTCTTATTGTATTCTGTGTTTAACACAGGAAAATAACATTGTTTGGTTCGTTATTCATACATCATAACTTTACAGATATCCATCTGAATTTTGAGACTCATAACCATCATTTTATGTTTTATGTTTTTGATGTCTTTATATCCTAAGTTTATGCTATATATTTACCCTTTATATCTTAACAAGTTATGGTGTTTTAGAATCCTCTGAACAAATGTTTATGAGACGGAGGAATGCAGGAGTCGAGTTGCTTTGAGGCAAACCTCTCTGCAGGTTGCCTTACAAAATACGCCCAGGCAGATGTCACAACAGTTCCAGGCATATCATTGGCTGAAAGTGTAGCATAGGCCTACGTCATGCCCCGCCTCCGCGAATCAAACTCTGGAAACCGCGAGGAAAAGTCTATTGAATAATGAATAGAGAGAAGATGAAGAGCAGAGAGTTTTAAGATTGATGGAATGAGAGTCTGGCGGAGAGTCTTTGGAAATGGCAGGAGAGGAAGATGAATGCATTAATAGCTGAGTGGAAGAAGTTTTTGTTCATGCATCATCCTGTCTCCTCTCTATAGCACGATTTAAACTCTGCTGCTGCAGCATCCTCACCTATTTTTGATCAGAAAAAGGAGCCAGCGTTAAGCTTGTCAACCTTTTTGTCAATCTTTGGTGAATTTAAGTTCTCCTCATCAGAGTTGGTCAGCAACCAAAACCAACTCCACCCTTGGACAGTTTTATCATTATTTGTGGTGAATTCTGACTCACTACCCGCTCGTCTTCAAGCTACCAGAAGGAAGCCAGGAAAGCGACCGGTCCAGTCCCTGAAAGTCAACCACAGTGAAGGCCGCGAGATGCGGAACCGAGAGAGACCCAGTGGGACCTGCTGCCTTTACCTGTGGTTCGGAGCTGACCTAACAGTAAGATCTGCCCTGTTCTTACATTTCAGACGGTATGCAGTGGGTGTCGAGAGAATTCACTGTTAAAATGATAAATTAACCAAAGTTGTTAGCCTTTAAATTCAAATAGTAACAAAGCTCGACTATTTGAATGATTCCAGTATCCATCCATCCCCTCCCCTTTAGTTCTTTTCAATTCACTGTTTATTATATAATCATCCATATTCAAAGCATTTCTCCTGTTGTCTTAAGGTTCATGTCTTTGGTCATATCATTTTAATAAATGGTTCATATATATATATATATGAAATCAACCGGTCTTTACGTATTTGAGTCCAACAAAACGAGAATTCACGAGTAGCGACTATATGAGACTCTAATTGATTAATTAAAAACGACTTCATCCTGCAGAGCTGATCTGTCAGCTGCTGAGCAAGAAAGATTGAACCTTATTGATGAAAGCTGCTGTTTTTATAAGTAAACCTCAGAGGAGCTGAAACTGAGTTTGGTTCATGGTTTCATCATTTCTTATCCATTTGTTTTAGAAAGTTGAGCTGAGTGCATCCTCTTCAGGGGCTTCTTACAGGTAAGCTCACCTGCAGGATGTGTCTGTCGAAGGCGCGCAGCTGGTCTGTCCTCGCGATCAGAACCCCATCCTGGGTGACCTGGTACAGGTGGGATGGAGGACTGAGGAGGTAGTGGACGTTGGGATTCACGCCCTGTTGGGAATGGCGTGGTGAGTCACCAGGTGAGCTGGAGGTGATCATACAGGTAGTGCAGCGTGTGGTCTTACATCAGAGAAGTCACGGTCTGACACCTGGACCTGGAGCACCTGGTTCCCAAAGGTGGAGACGATGGAGGCGGGGCTTGAGCTCTGGATAATGAATCCTTTAAAGGTGGTTCTGTTGAAGGCTGGAGGGAACTTGTTCTCAGACAGAACTCTGACCAGAACAGACGCCACGCTGTACTTCAGCCGGTCATCTACCTGGCACACCTGGACAGGAGAGGGACAGGTGGAACGTCTCAGAGGTTTTTTACAGCAGAGGGAAGGAAACGGGAGGCAACGACTTTACCATGACGCTGAGAGTGAAGTTGGCTGCTGGCCGTTGGTCGTCCACAGTTCTTGTCAGCCTGATCTCACCGGTCCTGTTGTTGATCACAAACCTGCCCTGATCGTCACCTGTGGGGTTAGACACACACACACCTGTCCACACCTGTTCACACTCAGTTTGACCACCTGCGTCCTCACACTGATGATAACCTGAGAGGATGGTGTAGCTGAGAGGAGAGTTGATCCCTCTGTCTCCATCCTCTGCTCTGATTGGACCAGGAGAAAAGTTCAGAACGACATCCTGAAAGAGAAAAAACACACCTTCAGGTACAACCTCGATCCATGGATACAAACAGGTAAATACACCTCAGAGGAGTCCAGGTTCTACACGGCTTCCACATCCTGATGTGATGGAAAGGACAGACGTTCACACACAGATGGTGACGCCATTGGCAGGGTTAGGGTTAACCCTAACCCCAACCCAGAGGGCGTATAAAACCTCTGCTGCTCTTTTCTGACCAGACAAAAGGACTTCATAGAACACTAACATCACCAGCTCTGTGAACATCTGACACTGCATCCTCAGGGCATGGAGCAAAGGGAAATACTTCCCACAGGAGAGTGATCCGTGCCATTAAAATGGCATTAAGCTGGCAGTAAATCAGGGCCAAATTAAAACCGGATTGAGCTTCATCACCAGATGAAGACATCCAATATGAACTCTGGAGCTGCTCAGTTTGTTTCAGACTGTTTCCCACAGAACATGTTCTGACTTCTGATCCAGTCCCTTTGTCAGAAAATGGCATCTTTATTTGGAGAAGAGTTGTTGCAGAGTTTGAGTTTATGCTCTGAACTGAATTCTGCAGTGGAGCTCCTAACTTGTAGCAGGTGTTGGCTGCGTGTTTACCTGGTGTCTCTGTGTGATGTTAGCGCTGTAGGTTGGGTTCATGCAGACTGGAACACCTGGAGTCACAGGTGTGCAGGGCAGGAAGTGAGGATACATGTCGTCACCATCCTCAACCTTCACAGTGAGGACAGCAGATGTGTTGAACTTCTCCACAGTGTTTGATTCCTGAGTGGTTCATTGTGGCGGAAACCGAAAGGTCACATTTAAAACAAAATGTAATCTTTTAATTACATAAAATCCATGTGAAAGAAGAGCAGATATGACAGATCTGCACTCCAGTCTGAGTTAATTCTGTTTTCTTTCTAGAGTTGAGATAAAACAGAAGTTTTGGAAACCATAAAGTTGATAATCTGGGCTCAGATGTTAGCTTTAAGGATCAGTGGAGTTACCTGGGCCCACATGACGAGCTGCAGGCGAGTTCTGCTCTCGTAGTCGAGAGGTTTGTTAAGAACCACATTTCCAGTGTTCGGCAGGTCAATTCTGAAGAACCATGCATCTTCCTGCAGGTACCAGAGAACAGGATGAAGAACATGATGACAGACGGCTCGTAGACAGACATATGTGGACAGCTTACTGATGACTGATCGATGCTGTAACTGATCACATCTCCATCTGCATCGAATGCCTTCATGGTGAAGATCACAGAGTTCAGTGCTGTTAGCTGCAGAGAGAGGACAGAACCATGAGGATGACCTCAGAAATGGCAGCAGGTGGATCCCAGCAGCTGTGAACACTCAGGTCGACCCTCTTGGACAGTCTGCTGAGTTTGTTACCTCCATGTTTTACCTCACTGATGCTTAGCTGCTGAGACGGTCCCTGCAGGAAGTTTGGTCTGTTGTCGTTTTCATTCAGAATCTCCACCAGGATCCTGTAGTGACTCTGAAACGGGTCAATGTCGTTTTTTGATTCTGAAGCGTCACCTGTGTCTACTGCTGATGTTAGTTTCCTGAGAACTTACCTGAATAATGTCTTCTTCATAACAGGTGAGCTCTGCTATCAAAACTGGCCCCAGAACCTGAGGGAAACACATCTTAATGATTAATCTGATCTCTCACATGTATGGGTGTGTGTGAGGTGTGTTTCCGGGTCTACCTCTCGGTCAAGGACTCTGGACGCAGAGGAGTTTAGTCTGATGGATCGACCCTCTAAATAGAACCAATCTGCGTTCAGTCCAGTCAGACACAGGCGGATGACGTTGGCTCCTGGATCGGCGCTGATGCTGATGTTTGAGATGAACTGACCCATTGGACTGTTCTCTCTAACTGAAGCAAAGATGTCCGAGCCGCTGAGACACAGGCTGGCTGAGGATGAGACAGACAGCTGGCAGCCAGCAGCAATAACTGGTGGTATTGATGATCTTATTGATCACAGAGAACCAGACTCTCTCTTCAATGAAAACAGGAGCTTCAGACTGGGCTCAGCCTGCTGCTCGACCTCCAGTTTCCATCAGTAAGAATGTGACTGAGGGAGGTATGAATGTGAAACCATCTTACCTGTAACGACATGACAGGACACTCTGAGAGCCACCTGCCACAGGAGCAGCCTGCAGAGTCTGAACATCTTCCTGCTCCACCTGATCAATACACAATCAGTTTGATTAGAAGTCTGTAAAAAGCTGGGTGGTTCAAACAGACAAAACTAGAGTTTTCATCTAAAATGTACCGGGGCCTGTACTCTGAAGCAGGATCAGGAGGTAACTTCAGGGTCACCTCTGAATTTTCAGCATCATGAAGCCAGTTCACTTCTTATCTTATCATCATGGCAACTGATGCTGGAAACTAAGACATGACATATAAAATGTTATATATTATATATATTAATGTGAGCACCTACAGTTTGAGTTAAAGAAACACTGTCGTAGAACCTGTTACCTTCTGGTTTTGCTGAGTGGCACCAGGACCAGAAATTTAGTGGTGTTAGTTGCTTTGTGTTAATTGTTATTTATCATAGTGAGTTGGTGTTGGTTAGGGTTAGTTATTATTTATGTTGGTTAGTTTGTATTGACTGGTTTTTGTTTGTGTTGGTTTGTGTCTCCCAGATTATGCTCACATTGTTTAAATTAAATTAAATTCAGTTTTATTTATAAAGCGCCAAATTACAACAACAGTCATCTCAAGGCACTTAAATAATATAGTCCAATTTGAGCCAGAATTTAATTAATTGTAATCCTAATCCAATTAATTAATATAGAGCCAATTCAAAAAATAATATCCTAGCTAAGGAAACCAACAGATTGGACCGAAACTTGTCTTCAGTCCAATCTCCCGTCCTGAGCCTGAGGGACTGTGGAAAGGAACGACTCCCTTTAACAGGAAGAAACCTCTGGCAGAACCAGAACCAGGAAGAAACCTCTGGCAGAACCAGGAAGAAACCTCTGGCAGAACCAGGAAGAAACCTCTGGCAGAACCAGGAAGAAACCTCTGGCAGAACCAATTAAATTAAACAGGGGGGAAAAGAGAGCAAAGTGAGGAAAGGTGTGACAGATGAGGTCCCCCAGCAGTCTAAGGCTATAGCAGCTTAACTATGGGATGTTTCAGGCTCACCTGAGCTTTATATGTGAGGAGAAGAATCTTAAATTAAATTAATTTAATAAAAATTATTTTTACTTTATTTACTTAAACAAAGTGAAAAGAATTGGTCCAAGCACAGAACCCTGAGGAACTCCATGACTTACTCTGGTGTGTGAGGAAGATTCTTCATTTACAAGAACAAACTGGAATCTATCAGATAAATATGACTTAAAGCAGCCTAATGCAGTTCCTTTAATCCCAATAACATGTTCAAGTCTCTGTAACAGAATGCTGTGATCGATCGTATCAAATGCAGCTCTGAGATCCAACAGGACAAGAAACAAGTCCGCTATCAGAGGCTAAGAGGAGATCATTGGTAACTTTCACCAGTGCTGTTTCTGTGCTATGATGCACTCTGAATCCTGACTGAAACTCTTCAAACAGATTATTTCTGTGGAAATTATCACAAAGTTGAACTTTAGACATAAAGGGAGATTGGATATAGGTCGATAATTAGCCAACACTTCTGAATCAAGAGTAGGTTTTTTAAGTAAAGGTTTAATTACAGCAACCTTAAAAGTCTGAGGTACATATCCTATCAACAAAGACCGATTGATCAAATCCAATATGGAAGTATTGATTAAGGGGAAAACCTCCTTGAACAGTCTGGTTGGGATTGGGTCTAAAATCGGGTGGGTTTGCCTTGCTCAAGGGCACCTCAGCCATGAGGAGGGGAACTGCCACCCCTCCAGCTGCCAGTTCGTCTATTTTTGAGCGGTGAGAGTGGGAATCGAACCGCCAACCTTCAGGTTGTTGTCCCTATTGTATCTACATGAACATTAAAGTCACCCACTGCAATGACTTTATCTGTACTCGGCACTAACAGATATATAAAATCTGTTTGATGTCCACACTCTGACTCCACATCCTCTCTTCTAAATCTGAGAATCACAAAAATGTCTAATTATCCATTGTCTTCTTTATTTGTAGGTTTATGAAATGTGATGTAAAATATCAGTGAGCATGTTATGGTAAGTCCTTCTTCTTTGTTAAATGTGTTGTGTATTTTTAGGACTCATGGTAATGAAAAATTATGATTATAATGGTAACCTATAAAGAGTTCACAGACAGAATCCTACTAAAGGTCATTGTGTTGGGAGGAAAATGTTGTCCTGAGGTGAAAACAACAACAATCTGAACGTGACCAAACTGAAAAATGAGTCGTAGCACAGCGAGCAGGACGAAACGCCCACAGCTCAGTAACTTTAACTTTGAACTGATACCCACAAAGCATCACTGATGTTCTGTTTATAACAGATTAATATGTGCTGAGAATATGAACCTTTATCCATTCCTCAGACATGTTTTTTATCTGACATAAAGGAGAGGAAACATGAAAATAAATCTGTTTCAGGCAGCTTGCTCAGAATGACAGAGATTATGTGGATTTATTTTTATATAAAGGATATTAAATAATTGTTTATCTGGATGATTGTTGTGATTTTCTGCCACAAGAATCCAACTGGTTTGACTTTGTTTTGTCACTGTGACCAAAAAAACTAACTGATGCTCCCATAATTTATCTCTGCAGAATCGACCGAAGCTCATACAAGACATCCTGTCATATGTATGTTTCTCTGCTTGACTAAAACACGATCCATGGTTGGAAACGTATCCCTCGGTTGTTGTGTTCATGTGACATGAAGGAATTCTGACTGGAAACAGTTTGTGACGGTTTTTCATACAGCCTGTCACTTTTCATTTTCAGCATTTGTGGCCAAATAAGCAGCAGAAAGACGACGTCGTTACACTGAAACAGGTGCTTTCTTTGTGTCTATTTACAGTAGCTGTGGTGCAATCTGTGTTTTTACACACTAATGACTAATCAGCTGTGTCGGCTTCCACGCTTTGCTGAACATGGCAGTGGAAATAAAGTTTGTGAGTATACAGCTTCACAATAACAGATTTATAACAGAGAACCGTACTCAGGTGATGTTACAGCTTATTGTGTCTCCAGAGCAGCTGTGACATGATGTCACTTAAAGGCTGGCGGACCTCTGTCAGTCTGTACAAGCTTTCTGTTGTGATGCTTTCTGTTGTGATGCTTTCTGTTGTGATGCTTTCTGTTGTGATGCTTTCTGTTGTGATGCTTTCTGCTGTGATGCTTTCTGTTGTGATGCTTTCTGTTGTGATGCTTTCTGTTCTGATGCTTTCTGTTGTGATGCTTTCTGTTGTGATGCTTTCTGTTGTGATGCTTTCTGTTGTGATGCTTTCTGTTGTGATGCTTTCTGCTGTGATGCTTTCTGTTCTGATGCTTTCTGTTCTGATGCTTTCTGTTGTGATGCTTTCTGCTGTGATGCTTTCTGTTCTGATGCTTTCTGCTGTGATGCTTTCTGTTGTGATGCTTTCTGTTGTGATGCTTTCTGTTCTGATGCTTTCTGTTGTGATGCTTTCTGTTGTGATGCTTTCTGTTGTGATGCTTTCTGTTCTGATGCTTTCTGCTGTGATGCTTTCTGTTGCTTACTTTAACGCAGTGGATCCATGAGGCATTTACTGCCCCCTGACTGTTTGAACTGTGATGTGTTCACCTTTTACCGTAGTTCAGGCTGGCTCAGAGGAAGGTGAAGATCCAGCAGCAGGAGCTCAGGCCTTGATCCAGACGTGAGTTTTCCTCCAACTTCAGAATGAACCTGATCCTGCAGCAGCTGTTTCACATTCTTCCATTTAAAGCTAAAAAAAAAAAGTGTTTAACAGCTTCAATGAACAGAAATGACTTATTTGCCTCCATGGAAGTGTAGAAACTCTCTAAAAACGACTTCAGCTCAGCGTTTTAATGTCCATCTGAAAAACTTGGTTGTAACAGAAGGACAAATGTTTAAATGCAAACAGCAGCAGCTTTTCCAATGATCTAATTTCACAGTTCTGTGTTGTCTGACTCAGACTGTGGTTTTTGTTCTGGAGCAGCTTGTTTAATTTCTTCAGTACTTGCTCCATTAATGCAGTAAAGCCCTGAGCAAATCAGCTTCCACCAGCAGACACAATGGTTGAAACTGGTGGAGTTTAAACTCTGAACACTCACCTCTTTCTCCTGCTGGCCTACAGATGGCCGGTGTCTCTGATTCTGGTCGAGTTCGGACCTGATTTCAGCGTCATGCTGTCTCAGATTTTATATTTCCATGTTCCAGTAGCAGAGCTTCAGTTTGTAGATCGGCTGTTATGTCCTCAGCCGCCTGACCACGGTGTTAGTGTGTGTTTGTGAGTGTGTGTGTTAGTATGTGTTAGTGTGTGTTGATGTGTGTGAGCATTAGAGGGCTTATGCAGAATTAATGAACAGGATAAGTAGGCCAACATGCTGCAGGACCTTCGACCAACAGGAGCCTGTTAGTTCCACCTGCTGCTGCTGTGTTCGTTAGCAGCTGCTAATCTGCTGAAGGCTGACTCCTTCACATCTTAATTAAACACAAAGTGAACCCCACTGATTCATCCCTGTTTGAATCTTTCTCACCAAAGACTGAGAGGGTTAATCAGAGTTTAGTTTCAGCTCATGTTAACACATAATTACTATAAATATGTGAAGAAACGAGATGAGATTAACTTTAATGTCCCCCAAAGGAAGTTTGTCTTGGACAACAGTGCTACGCTGTATTCACAGTCAGTCACACGGAGTCACAAACATACAGGGCGATTAACACAGCTCAGATTATAAACTTCCTCATGTAGAGCAGACCTGAGCCACACTCCTCCCACAGACTGAATAAATGAAACACCGATAATATAAAGGTCAGTAGATTAAAACAACAAAAAGACAAACACACTGAGCTGTTTAAGGACCGGTTGTTTTTCAGCAGTGTTACAGAAGCTGGACTTTAAAACCAGTCCTCCTGTATTTGATGGTCCTTTAGCATCTCTGGGATGGTAATAATTCATATTCTTAGCACAGATCATGCGAAGGGTCAGAATTTAAAACAACACTCTTGTATAAAGATGGAGGGACTGGTGAGTATCACTGATGATCACTTGGTTTTACTCTGTTCTGGTAATCAGTTTAACTTTCTGCTCTGTAACTTCTTTGCTTCCTGTTTTATTTTGTAGTTTGCCCTCATGTCTATTCTGTTGTTTTTGCTTCCTGTTCACACCTGGTTTTCTGTTACTGAGTGCCACACCTGATCCTTGTTTGTTACCACCTCCCTCAGTACATATCCTTCAGACTTTACTTTGTTCCATCCCAGATCATTTTCTGTTGTTCATGGCTGTTGCAGTTGTCCCTGTTGTGGTCAGTTCATCCTTCCTTTGCTCTGTTTCAGTTGACAGAATAGAAGTGCAGTAGAGGGGGGAGGGAAGTACAAGGTAAGTGCTGGGATAGGAGATGCTCTCTGAAGAGCTGGGTTTTCAGGAGCTTCCTGAAGATAGACAGGGACGCCCCTGTTCTGGTAGCGCTCGGTAGGTCATTCCACCATCGTGGGACGACACATGAACAGAGTTTGGATTGTCTTAGGCGTGGTGTAGGAGCTGCTAGACGACAATCCTGGGACCAACGGAGGGACCCAGTTGGGACAGAAGCCTTTGCAAGAGCAGGTAGAAGGGAGCCGTTCCGTTTTGTACTTTGTAGGCTAACATCAGTGTCTTGAATTGAACTGGTCGCTTATGTCGCTCACAACGTGTCGCCTGCAGTCACCGCACACCAACTTAAAGGACCAAAGCAACCGAAGGGGCGGGGCTTTCAAACAGCAGACATATATAATAATCCATCTATACATCGGTTCCCTCTTTCACCATGGATGGCACTCTGAGCAGTCTTCTTTGTGTTGCATCTGCATATTAACGATGGAAACAGGGGCCATTGCCATCGGTCAATCTGGGTCCATAACGTCCTGAGAAACCGGCCTCTCCACGCAGAATTTCACTGGCTGATTCAGGAGCTCCGCTTCGATGATGTTTGGTTGCAGCGCTATTTCCAACTGGATCAATTTTAATTGACTCTGTAGACAAACAGGCTTGTATCGTACAGCTCTGTGAAACCGGAGACTGCAATAATTAATTTCTCCTCCATTATTTTCCACTCTTTTCCTCCTTGAATCTGACATGGCGTTTTTGTATGAGACCTTCCTACGAATAAAGTCAGAGAAATTTAGAATAAAAATATGAAAATGTTCTTGCATGAGGCCCAATGTCTTGTTGTGTTAAGAAACATCAGGTTGAATACTGATTCTGGTTATGTTTCAGTCCTGGTTCTGTTGGATCTCAGCGCTGCATTTGATACTGTAGATCACAGAATCCTGTTGCACAGGCTGGAAAACTGGGTTGGACTTTCTGGAGCGGTCCTTAACTGGTTCAGGTCCTATTTAGAAGGCCGGAGTTATTTTGTTACAATTGGCAGCTATGAATCTGAGCAAGTGGCCATGACTTGTGGAGTCCCCCAGGGGTCAATTCTTGGACCTCTTCTGTTTAACTTGTATATGCTCCCTTTGGGTCAGATATTGCAGAACTTTAACATCAATTATCACAGTTATGCAGACGATACACAACTTTATGTGTCTCTGTCACCAGACGACTGCAGTCCAGCAGACGTACTGTGGCAGTGTCTGGAGGAAATAAACTCCTGGATGAGAGAATTTTCTACAATTAAATGAAGACAAAACTGAGATCGTTCTGTTTGGTAGCAAAGAGAAGAGGGTCAGCGTTGGTAAATATCTTGAGACTCGGGCCCTTACAATCACTGACCAAGTTCTTAACCTTGGAGTGTTGATAGACTCAGATCTGACTTTCAGCTTTTTACCAACTCAGAAACATCAACAGAATTAAAGGTTTTCTCTTCCAAAAAGACCAGGAGAAACTCATCCATGCATTCCTCTCCAGCAGACTCTGGACTTCCCAAAAAGAGCTGCTGCTAGATTTTAAAGTTTTAAAATCTTTACACTGGCTTCCAGTCAGTCACAGAATAGATTTTAAAGCCTGCTGATGGTTTATAAATCCCAGAATCTGTGATATGTTCAGAGAATATAAACCCAGCAGAGCTCTTAGATCCAAGGACTCGGGTCAGCTGGTCCAGTCCAGAGTCCAGACTAAACATGGAGAAGCAGCATTTAGCTGCTATGCTGCAAACAAGTGGAACAAACTGCCAGAGATAGGGTTAGGTTTAGGGTTAGGGTTAGGGTTAGGGTAGATTAACCCAGAGATTAAACTGTCACCAAATGGAGACATTTTTAAATGCAGGTTAAAAACACTTTTCTCATGTGTCTGTGTATGAAACATGCAGGATATCTTTTCTAATTTATCTAAGACTGTGGCTTATTTTTAATCATTTTAATTGTTTTATTTCTTTCTTTTTATATTGTTTTATGTATTTTTAATGCTTCTTCCACTCCCTGCTGCAATGCTTTTATTTTCTGTAAAGCACTTTGAATGGTTTCGTACATGAAATGAGCTACAAATTGACTTGACTTGGTTAGATGGCATTTCGTAACTCAAGCTTGGTAAAGACTGAAGAAGTATATATGTGTGTGTATGTATATAATAATAATACATAATAACAGAATCATATATTATGTTGAATATGTGTGAAAGTCTGCAGGAAAGAGTTTCTCCAAAGTAAGAATCTGTAAGATAAAGTCTGAAGTTTCTGAGAGTAAAAGCATATCTAATGTGATGTTTTATCTTTTAAAATCTTGTGTGACTTTGACTCTCATCCCAGGTCAGTTCAGTCTGATTATGAGGTGAAGGTAATGTCCACGAGCCGTGAAGCCTTTGGAGGGAACGATGAAGGTCAGTGGTTTCAGCTAAGCTGCAGCAGTTCAGATTGGTTTCTATGACAGTTGGTTTAACATTTTATATTTCCTTCAGTTTTCATTTGAACCATCACCTCTGTAAGCAGCTAGTTTTCCTTCTCATGAACTCTGTGTGGCGTCACTCTGAAAAATAACCTCTTCATCATCGTAATGTGCTCAGTTTGATTTGTACAGGATGATCTGTGTTAGAGATACTCTGTGGTCCAGCAGGTGACTCAGCGAGGTGGATCATGGTAATCATCAGAGTGGAAACGACCTGTTGAACACAGTCAGGTGTGAATCCTGCGATAAAAACACTGACTGTCTCCATCTGCTCATCCTCACATTTAAAATCTCCTTTTAAACCCACCAGCCTCCTCTTCCTCACCCTCCTTTTTCCATCTTCGGCCTGTCGGTGTTATTTAAAGGTTAATTTGTCCAACTGACCTTTTGTGTCTCGGCTCAGTCTTTGTTCTGCTGCTCTGACCTTTACCTGACTCTCAGGATGAAGTCTCACTGACCTGAGATCTGTTTCTGATCCGCCTCTTCAATTAGAAGCTCACCGACCTGGACAGAAGTCTCAGATTTGAATGTTCCTCCTGCAGAAATGTGGAAAAGGGTTAGTCTGTGGCTGAACTGGTGAGATTACACGCAAGAACATGACGCTCCGTCCCAGTTTCTGTAATGAAAGGCTGAGAAAGTGAAGTGGCTTTATTTACACAGCGGCTGTTCCAGGTTCAGCAGAAACAAGTTATTCTTTATTTCCAAGTTATTCTTCTGCTGCTCATACAGCAGTAGGTGAAATTAATGTTTCTGTGAGGGTTTTATCTTTGGATCCAGACCCTAGGAGCCATAAACAGTTCAGTGTTTAGGATATGTAAGAGTACAACTGTCCTTCAACTGACTTTGAATAGTGAACACATAAATGTAGTATGGACCATAAACACACCAAATCAAGTTTATTTGTATAGCCCTGTACAATGCGCAAAAGGTACCCAAAGTGCTTTACATGCAAGTCATGGGGCATGGGGCCTTCCTGTGTGGAGTCTGCATGTTCTCCCTGTATGCTTGGGTTCTCTCCGGTTCTCTCCGGCTTCCTCCCACTGTCCAAAAACATGCATGTTAGGGTTAGATTAATTGGTGACTCTAAACTGTCCTTAGGAGTGAGTGTGGTTGTTTGTCTCTGTGTGGCCCTGTGATGGACTGGCGACCTGTCCAGGATGTACCCCGCCTCTCGCCCGATGACTGCTGGGATAGGCTCCAGCCCCCCCCCCCCCCCGCGATCCGACCGACAGATTAAGCAGGTATAGAAAAAGGATGGAGAGCCGCTCCTTCCAAAGTGGGATGGATGCCGTCTCTCCTCATCAGACCAGGTTTTCTCCAGAAAGATTGCCAATTATCTATGTAGCCCACGTTGTTTGCTGGACACCATCTAGACAACCAGCGATTGAATGAGGACATGCGGCTAAACATGTCATCACTGGTCAGATTTGGCAGGGGACCAGAGAAAACTACGGTGTCCCACATTGTTTTGGCAAAATTACACACCGATGCAACATTAATTTTAGTGACCTCCGATTGGCGTAACCGGGTGTCATTACCGCCGATGTGAATAACTATTTTACCGTATTTACGCTTATCCTTAGCCAGCAGTTTTAAATAGGATTCTATGTCGCCCGCTCTGGCCCCTGGAATACATTTGACTATGGTCGCTGGTGTCGCTAATGCCACGTTTCTGACTATAGAGCTGCCAGTTACCAGGGTTTTGTCCTCAGCCGGTGTGTCGCTGAGTGGGGAAAATCTATTAGAAACGTGGACAGGTTGATGGTGAACCACGGGCTTGACTTTAGGACTATGACTCCTCTTCCTGATCATAACCCAGATAACCGGGGGTCCGGGCTGCTTTGGTTCTGCTAAGGGGCGGCTAGATACACTAGGTGGCTCCACACTGACTAAAGGGGCCTGGCTCGCTATCGGGGGGTTTTCAACAGTGCAGAGCCGAGCTTCCAATTCAGATAACCTTGCCTCCAAAACTACAAAAAGACTACATTTGTTACATGAACCATTACCACTAAAGGAGGCAGAGCAGTAACTAAACATCTGACACACGGAGCAGGTGAAAGCAGGAGATGGAGGAAGAGAACTGGTAGCCATGCTAAGCTAGAGAACCAGATACACCGCTAAAAAGTGAAAATAAACACCAAAGATCTGTGAGAGTCTGTAATTGAGTGATTTTTATTTTTTTAATGGTCCAAGAACAGCAAGAAGTTCCACAGAACACAAACAAGGTAACAGGAAGTGATGCAATATGTCTCACCGTAAAGCGCCAGAGGGTCCAGCTGTAAAATCCAACTTGATTTCTTGTCCGGTGTTTTGGGCCAACACTTTATCTCTTCTTCTCACTTCCTGTTATGGTGTTGTCTTGGGTCTAAACTTATTTTGTTAACAGAAGTGTCTTTTTCCCCATTCATTAGCTTTATCATGGTGAAAGGGTGTTTGCCAACATTCATGGGTTTTTGTGTTTTGGTTCTGTTCCTGTTTAAGTTCTGATTCTCTATTTTAGTTTTCAGGTCTGAGATATAGATTCTGTTGGTGTTGTTCTGTTTAGTTTCCGGTTACTCTCAGTCTTTGGTTTTAGTCCTCAGTAGTTGTGGTCTCATTCGCACCTGTTTTCACTCAGCTCATCAACCCTCCCAGTATTTATAGCTTTCTGTTATTGCTGTGGCTAAAATATTTTAAATAAAAGTATTTTATATGGTATTTTTCTTGTGATGTCTCTTCCTTGTTAGTTTCCTGCAGTCAATTCTTTTCTTGTTTGTTCTGGTGGGGATTTCTTAGCTTGTTCTTGCACTTTCTGTTAATAGTTTTGCTTATCCTGCCTCTGCAGCGCCTTGTGTTTAGTTTAGATAGAACCATTGTTCATCTTACTACCTGTTGTCTCCTGATGGTCTGTTAGTCCTGTGTCTTCCTGCAACCTCACATTGTGAATCATGACAGAAACAAGCGATGACTGGACAATGGATGCCTTCATTAACAGCTACAGATATATGTTTATGTATTTAGGAGACGCTTTTATCCAAAGCTACTTACAAATGAAGATATAACAGCTATATAAAAAGCTAACAATAAACTACATAGAGGGGAAACCACTGGTCAGAGGTGACAGAGTAGAGATAGAGCTATCGAAGGAGCTGTGCATCAGCTAAAAGGTGTTCAATGAACACATTTTGTAGGAACCAGGTGAGAGTTTCTCAATTACTCAAATGAAAATGTGCTCGCCCCCTCCGTTCTTCAGACCACGAGTACACACTTTTATGTCACTGTAACGCTGAGGAGATAGAAAAAACACAATCTAATATGACTATAAAGACTATTTCATCATACTTTATGACAATAGTTGTTTTCTGTTGTGGTTTTTCATCAGTCATTGTTGTAATTACTGATGTAACTTAAGTTCCTTTAGCTGTAAAGCTGTGTGTCAGAGTGGTTTATGATGTCAGTGGAAGATCTTGCTTAGAAGGCTTCTAAGGGTTGTTTAAGAAAAAAGGAAACACACCATCATCAGTATGAAGCTCTGATTCTGTGTGAGCTGATGAGCGTTTGTTTCTTTTTACCTCTGCAGGTTGTTTCCTCTGAGCTCACAGAGCTGATCTCTTCTTACTGCTTTAATTCAGCGGTTTCTATTATGTTTCTGATCACAGATCACCAAATAAGCCTGATTTATTTCCTCTCTGTTTATATTCAGTTAAAGTAAGCTTCTTTCCTGCTGCTGTCATCTTCAGGTCTGTTTAACTGTGGCACAAACTAAGTCTTCATGTGTAAATTATAACTGTCTGTGTCCCTTCATGGCTACAAATGGAATGGAAATCAGGTTTCTGCCTCTGTTGTCCTGATATTTGGGTGTTAGTAATTTAGTTTTACTCTGACTGTTGTGATTCCCAGTTGCATTACAGCTTTATGCTGATGTATTAAAGCCATTTTTCAAATTTCTTGCTGTGTGTAAATGTTAAATGGACTGCATTATTAACACAGTGTTCTATCTTATTGGCCACTTATTGCAGTGCTTAGACACACATGTTGATGAAAGCATTGGAAGCAATGTGGAGTCTGACATGTGGATTAAGGAGAGCTGGGGGTTGAATAAGCAACCTTTCATCGGCAGACGCTCTATTTCCTGAGCTATAGCCACCGGTACAGATAAATAGTCAATCTGTTTGATTTAGAAAAGCTAAATGTGTATCAGTTGATAGACATCTTATCAAATTTAAGGTAAAAATGCAGTTGGACACTCAGAGATGAGCTGTGTTAGAAAGGAATCCAGACTGCAGGGGAGCAGCCACCTCTGAAAGGGTTCTGCTGATGTTGAAGCTGTTCACAGGTCCTTAAAAGGACTCTAATGGACCTAAGAGCCTCTTTACATGACAACCTGTCAATGAGTGAATGATTTTTCTTGTGTTCTTGTGCTTTATTAGATTTAAACAAGCAAAATGTATGTTAAACAGCTTGTTAAAGCATTTGTGATGAAGCAGTTTTCTTGATGGTTTGAGCACACTAACAGAACTGTGATGAATAAGCTGCATAAACACACTTATACTGCCTTATTGGACAAAGACTGAAATGTTTGCAGTTGGGCAGAAGACCCCCCCCACTCATGTGTTATCAGTCTGATACAAAGGTGAATTAACAATTTTACCGACAAGCCAACAGTAGCCTGAACACATATGATTCTCCAACCAGTTGAAAGAGAGTTTTCAGTGTCAGGATGTCCATGGTAACTGATGCTGATCATATGCTCTCAGGGAGGTTTCAGATTAAATCAGCTGTAGGAAGAGCCACCATGTCACCAACGCTCTTCTCACAGTAGCCACCCTAGTGTCAAAACAGGGCCTCATCAGGGTAGTGGGATGGATTCAGTTCGTCATTCTGAGCAATCAGAGGTGACGTTTCAGCATGTGCTTTCAGATTGCAAACCAGCGTCATGGAATCAACTGAGCAACAGCAGGAATGTGTGACTACCCTCCATAACTACATCGTCTTTACGTTCAGATCCAGTAACGATCAGTTTTATTATCAGCAGCTGCCAGTTGAACTCAGTCTGGTATAAATCTGCAAAACAAACTACTTCTGATTTATGATCCTCTTCAGAAACTCGTAACACACCAGTAAAAGGTTCAAGCCCACCTCTGATGGAGCAGACATTAACAGTAATAACATTATTTGTTTTTGACTTTTTGTTCAGATTTCTTCCTGTTAAAAAGGAGTTTTTCTCTCCACTCAGGCACGCTCAGGATGGGGGATCGGATCAATGCAATCTGTTGGCTTTCCTTATCTGTTTTCGTTAACCTTGGGTGACCTTGGTTGTGACTTGGTGCTCAAATTGAATTAAACTGGTGTAAACTAACCCTTTTAAAAAAGGATTTAGAGTTGAACCAGCTCTGAATTGTCTCCAGCACAAACTCAGCACCATGTGGAGGTTGGTCCTAAAGGAATATGAGGGATTATGTTGAAAACTGTTGAGTGGTGGCTTGGTAAGTATATTTAATACTGATTTGCTGTATTGTGTGTTTTGGAACACAGATAAGAAGATTGATTAGTCTTTTTGTTTTCATCTCAGAGAATATTCAATCGGTTACATTAGTTTAATTTTGATTTGGCTATAAACTACAGAGATTTCTACGAGTCATAATCCAAATTGCTTATAGTCGTCTCTTTCACTTTCAACATACTCCTGCTTCTCCTGTGGGACTCCCAACTGATCTCAGACCAGCTGGAAGATAAAATCCCACTAGCAAGTCCTGGTTTTACTTAATTTACCCTGGAGCCTCCCCTCAGGTGTCGTCCTTATGTAACGTCACATCCCTAAAGGATCCCCTCTGTCTGAAGGGGCAGCAGGAGCCAATCACAAAATAAACTCATTTCATCCACTTGTATTCATGATCCTGCTTTTGGTCATTATTTATTTAAATTCCATAACACTTTATTAATCCCTGTATTATTATTATTAAAGATCCGCTCTTGTTATAAATAGACAAATATATACTGTATATATATATTAGCTGACAAACATGTAGAAAGTTGAAGTGAAGCAGAGTGGAAGTTGTGGTAGAAATCTTCAGAGGTCTCCATTTGTAGGTTGGCCTGTTGTTTCTGTAGCTTAGCAACAACTCAGCTGATGATGTCACCCACAGCGTCAGCAGGTAACTCAGGTGAACTCTCAGCAGACAACATGGACAGAAACTCACAGCCAGCAGTTTAACATCTGGGCTGCAGAGACGCTCCTTCTCAGTGACACGTCCAGGATTCCACCATCTGTTGTTAACCAGCTCTGTGATCCTCCTCCTTTACTGTTAGCGCTCTGTCTGCAGTCTCTGTCTGCCCGGATAGTCTTAAAGCTGAGCAGAGAGCTGTTAGAGCTGTTCCTGCAGCCAGGTATCTTCCTGATATTCCTGCTGTCCTCATCAGGGCTCCAAGCTTGTCCATGTTATCGGCCAGTGATGTCACATTTCCCCTGATGATCAAGGGAAGAAATGGTATAAACTTCCTCCTCCTTTTCCTCCATTTTGTTCCTGCTCTGTATCCTAGACATCTTCTCTTCAACTCATGTTGATTTGGGGTCTTATTCCAGGCATTACTTGGGCTTTGGAAAGCTCAGGTAGCTGCTCTAATAGGTTAACAACTTTCCTGTTACCATTGGTTACGCATCATAACAGATGCAAAAAACTGCCAGTTCCCAGCTGAAGGCCTTCCAGCAGCTCAGCATCCAAACCAGCTCAGAAACAGGTTTCAGTATTCTGTGTTATTCAAGAAAGAGTTTGTTAGAAAATCTGAAGAAGTTTCAAGGAACGACACAATGTGTCCAGTATTGAATAATGATCTAAAGTTCGTGGCCATCAAATGACTGATAAATTTAGAGCTTCTTCACCACAAAGATTTGGCACAGTAACAACTTACAGTAGCTCTTATGTCCAGTTTCCCATCACTAGGAACCCTGAGTAACCTAAAGTCCTCCATCGTCAAATGGAGGGAATATGCCATCTTCCCAGGCACGCACTTGACTGTTTTCATCAAAAAAAGTCAAATTTAAAGTCTTTGTTTAATTTTATTGACAAGGATGGTTCCTGTTTCAGCTTCATTTCATTTCATCACATTAACTGAATTAAAAATACTACAAACATAAAATTGTCATAGAAACACTCAGGTCTTTGTTTGTCCTCGTGTTTTTTTATCATCTTCATGTTTCTGCAAAAGTCACAAAAATGTTCAACACTCCATCAATGTCAAAGCAACCAAAATACATCCACACTGATCTGTGGAACATTTAAAACATCAACATGAAAACACTCAGATATCAAAGAACAAAAAATGATGCACATTTTTATGTTTCTAGGCTATTGTGTGGATAGTAATCTGATTACTGCTGTGCTCATAAAAACTGACTGATAAGTTCTAAATTTGGTTAAAAACGTTTGTCTTCTTGGTGCTGAAGAGTCGATGGGTTCAGTCTCCAAATGTTTGACTTTGGAGGCGAGATGACAAACAGCTGAAAGTCTGAGGCTGCTTTCATTTCATGTCCGACAGCAGAGCAGCTTGTGAAAAACATTCCTGAATTCGGCATTGAAGGCGGTGTAGATGATCGGGTTGACGGCACTGTTGACGTAGCCTAGCCACGTTACCACAGAGATGAGGGTGGGGCCGATGTCACAGGACTGGCACAACACTTTGGTGACGTGAACAACAAAGAACGGTGTCCAACAAGCCAGAAACACACCTGAGACACAAAGAGATTCCGAGTCACATTCTTTACAAACTCAGTTTCTCTTCAGTAAAAAGACTATTTCTAACCTAATTCTAAGGAAGAAATCCAGGATATATTTAAGTGGAGGGTGTGGCCCATGTGAGCCTTTTGAAACCAGACGGGCATTTTTGGTAAGTTGGCCTGTATGGCTTTGTTTTTGCTGGCATTTTTAGTGATTGTGGGACTGTTTAGGTGAGTTTGTCTGCTGAATCTGCTAGTGTGTCTTGTCCTGCCTCCACCTCTGGCACCCTCTTTACTTTCATTACCCCCCCACCCTGAACCAGGGTTTGAATCCCATTCCTATTTATCTTTACCTCTTCTATTTCTACCCCCTACCCAAACCAGGGTTTGAATCCCCACCCCGCTATGACTGGTGTGCAGTTGGTGAGAGGCTGGGGTAGCTTGTGGTTGTGGGAGAAAAGATGGTTTCTGTGGTGTGAGGAGCAGTGATGGCTGGCATTAGGAGTGACTCTGGGATGCCAGTGATCACTGTCTAGCCTCCTGAAAGTGTCGTGGGTTTCCACCTGATGACCCCAATGACCTGTTGGTCAGCACTGCTCACTGGTCTGTAGGGATTATAGGGAATTATTCACTGAGTCTGGTCCATTTTTTCTTTAGCACAAGTTTACCTTGAATCTAAAGGTCAGAAAATAGAAACTTATAACAAGGACTAGATAAATAAATCTGATATTACAGCTTTTAAATCAAAACTCTTCATTAAAACTCCTCATTTGTTCTCCTTGATTTGTTGTTCCTGCTTTTACACAATCTGTATTTTAAGAGTGTGAGTGTTAAAAGCAGCCTGGTGTGAACGCGCTGCTGAGAGGTAAAGTGGTTTCTATTTTTACTAAAAGGATCACAGCTCCACAGTGTTGAAGTAAAAGATGAAGAAGAGTTGGTGTGAAGAACAGGATAATGTCTCGTAGACCCAAAATCTTCACAAATGTCTTCTCAGTCAATCTTATTCTCTGCTTTTATTACATACAATCGTCTTAATTTGAATTCATCAACACTGCCTGCAGCTCCTTGTGTGCAATGACTTTATACTAAATTCTACTTTAGTCTAAATGACCATTTATATAATATCCTCACTTTACTATAATCTACATTCATGTTAAATGTTTAGACATAAAATGCATACCCTCATTTGTCAGTTTCCTTTTATTACATGGATATCAGGTTATTTTCAGTCTCAAAAGTTTCTTTATTTGGAATAAAGAGTACTTGCTGGTTGAATTATACTGACCTACATTTGCTGTGTAATTAATAAACTGGACACCATCAGAGCAGCCACGGCAACTGAGGACTGAGAACAGAATCAGGAACCATGGACAAACTAAAACGTTCCATCCATCAGTGACACTCTCCAGCCCCTTCTGCTGTGTTTTATCTACTTTAACTTCACTTCTCTGCTGCTCGTCCGGCGCGGTTACATCTTGCCGCTGCCTTGCAGCCACATTGTCTTTGTCTGCCTGGCCTCCAAAGTGGTTGAGAAATGCATACATGCCTGGAGCTGGGTTTAGGCTTTTATTCAACAGTGTGAATGTTTTCTTAATTTTCTTTAAAATAAATTGTTTGTCTTGAGTTTGAATTTTCTTTTGTTCCTTTCCTTTTGTTAATTGTGGTTTGTTATCGAATCGGTTCATTATTTTTTATTTTATTTCGGCAGTTCCTCATTTTTATATTTCTTTCTGTTGCGGGTGTCTCTGTGGGGTCATCCCTCTTCTGTTCTGTTTGCTGCGTTTGGGACGCGGATCTACTTAAGTTTGCGTGTCGGCCACATGGGTGATTTTTGGTTGCTTTTCTTAATATGCCAACTTAATTCTCTGGGTGCAATTCCCAGGGTGGAGTTGTTGGTTTTCCTTGTTTTCTCTTTAGTTAAGTCTAGTTTTATTTGGTTCCTCGCCACATGTACTTTTAGGTGACAGGAGAAATGCGGCCCAGTCAAAACACAGAGTTGCACTCTAAAAGATCTTTAAAATAAGCATACCTTGTATGCCACAGACTGCTCCCAAAGACGAGGGGGCAAATAATACCTCTAAAATGTTAGGTCTTTAGCTAGGAAAACATTCTTAATTCATGATTTTATCCCTGAGCACACCCTGGATTTGATGTTTTCAACTGAAACTTGGTTAGACCAAAATAACAGTGCTGCTGTTCTTATTGAGTCGACCCCTCCTGGTTACAGTTTTATCAGCGAGGCCAGAGTGAGCAGGAGAGGAGGGGGGGTCGCAGTCTTATTCAATGAATCATTTCAATGTAAGCAGTTATCTCCTGGAAGTTTTCAGTCCTTTGAATATATGGCTATACAGCTGAAGGCCTCACCCAGAGTCCTGTTTCTGAATGTTTACAGGCCCCCAAATACTGTGCAGACATTTTTCTGATGACCTCAGTGAACTGCTGTCTATGATCTGTACTGTAATTATTGTTGGTGATTTTAACATCCATATTGACAACCCTCAGGACAAAGGGACTAAAGACCTGAAATACACTCTGAACAACTAACCCACGCACAATAGGGGGCACACTCTAGACTTAAGCCGCATTCGGACAGGGACGTGCTAAGAATGCAGTTCTAAGAACTGTCCACCTCGAATTTCGTTATAAGAACTGCCCTTCCCCAGGGGAACCGTTTCATTTTGCATTCACATGAGTCGGGGACCTCGACAGGGACTGATGTGACACAGCCGTCTGCGACAGACGTGTTACTTTAGCGCCACTCAACAACAAAACAAAACCCGGGAAAAGCAAGGAGAGAAGAAAACAACACCACCGAGAAGCTACCATGGAGAGCGAGGAGGCCACCATGTTCATGGTCTGCATGACGGTGATATTAATCATGGACGATCACATCAGGCGTCTAAGATGGAGGCTGGAAGAGCGCACAGCGAGAGTCAGGAGACGGAGAATCCAGCAGCGGGCGATACTTCTTCGTTTCATGGAGGAAAGAAGGAGAGCAGAGCGCCGCAGACAAAGGAGACGACGTCCAAGTTTAACTTATTAAACGGGCGCCGGTTGTGTCCGTGTCGTATGAGTAAACATTTCAGATAAGGGGCGGAGCTACAGCCACCAAACACCTACATCATATGTGTTCCTATGGAACCCAGAAAAGACCCTGCCTCAGAGAAGAAGCTAAAATGGTTATAGGAACTGAGGGCCGTGGTCCCGAGTTCCTGTATGTACGAATGCGCAAAAAAAACCAACCTATTCCTGAAAATGTTATAGGAACTGCAAAAGGTTCCTACAGTGGGACTGCGCCTTTACTGATCTCTAAGGGTCTCAGCATTTCAATGATTTCTGTGTCTGATGTGGGCCTGTCTGATCATTCCTGTGTTTTCTTTGAGAGAACGATTTCAGGGCACACAAATGTCTCAACAGCAGTGAGATCTTTAACCAGGTCTTCTTTTTAACAGCTGCCCTGTCCGGGGGTTCAGTTAGTGAGCTCGTTAGTAGCTTCAATGCTAAAATGTTAAATGTTATGGATACTATTGCTCCCATTAAGGTGAAGGTTATCTCTGGAAGGAAGAAGTCTCCATGGCGAAATTCAACACTGGTGAAAAATGAGAAAAGAGATGGAGAAAAACAAATCTCCAGGTTCATTATGACATCTACAAAGAGAAACTTCACTCTTATAATTTACAACTGAGGAATGCAAGGAAGTCCTACTTCTGACATCATCACCAAAAACAGTCATAATGCTCAGGCCTTATTTGCTACAGTTGACTGGCTACAAACCCTCCTGTGTCAGTGGCAACTGAACTTCATTCCACCTGGCCTGCAATGACTTTGCCAAATTCTTCATAGACAAAGTCCAAAATATTAGACAAGCAGTTGGTAAATCAGCAGCAGGTTCAGCATATGTACCGTGTCCACCGAAAACCGGTTTAAACACCATGACACTGCTTCAACCTATTAACAGTACCTGGAGGACATCTTACATCAGTGCTGCTTTTGATACAGTTGACCACAATATATCACTCAAACAACTGGAGAACTGGGCTGGTCTTTCCGGAACTGTACTAAACTGGTTCAAAACATACTTAGAGAACAGGAAGTACTTTGTGTCAATAGGTAACTTTACATCTGATCAGACAAGAATCCCATGTGGAGTTCCCCAAGGTTCCATTCTGGGACCTCTTCTGTTTAACATCTACATGCTCCCACTGGCACAGATTATAAATAACAACCAAATAAACTACCATAGCTATGCAGATGACACGCAGATATATATTACAATGTCACCAGGAGACCGAGACCCTGTAAGGTCCTTGGTAATGCATTGAGGAGATTAATGACTGGATGTGCCACAATTTTCTCCAGCTAAACAAAATCAAAACTGAGGTAATTGTCTTTGGAGTCAAAGAGAAACAATTACAGGTCACCACAAAGCTTCAATCTATACACCTAAAAACTACCAACAGGCCAGAAATCTGGGTGTAGTGATGGATTTGGAAAAACACAAAGGCAATAACAAAGTCAGCCTACTATCACCTTAAGAATATATCAAGGTTAAAAGATCTGATGTCTCAGCAGGACCTGGAAAAACTAGTCCATGCATTCATCTTTAGTAGGCTTGATTATTGTAACAGCATCTTTACAGGTCTGCCTAAAAAGTCAGTTAGACAACTGCAGCTCATCCAGAGCTGCTCGAGTCCTCACCAAGACCAAAAAAGTGGACCGCATAAGTCCAGCTCTGAGGTGTTTACACTGGCTGCCTGTCCATAGAGGATAGACTTTAAAGTTCTGATGCTGGTCTATAGAGCTCTAAATGGTCTAGGATCAAAATAAATCAGTGATCTCCTGACCCAGTATGAAACTTCCAGTCCCATCAGGTCATCTGGATACAGTTTTATCTATTGCTCTTATTACTTTCTTTTTTGTTTAAATTTTAAATCATGCTTTTTATTTCTAATGTTTTAATGTCCCTGTAAAGCACTTTGAATCACCTCGTTGGTCAAACTCAGTGTACTCTGTGAGGGTGAAGATCTTGTACACTGTTCAATCACCTGGGTGAAAACCACACTGCTCCTCCAGAATTTGAGATTCAAAAATTGTCCGGAGCCCTCTCCAACACCATAGAGTAAACTTTCCCAGGGAAGCTGAGTAGTGTGATCCTCCTGTAGTTGGAACACACTCTCTGGTCCCCTTTCTTAAAAAAATGGGAACCACCATGGTGGTTCCCATTTTTGGGATTCCACAGGTGTTTTCCCAGATCTTCATGTGGCATTGAAGAGGCATTTCAGCCCAAGCAGCCCCATCATGCCCAGATCATTTTGGGGAGAATCTCGTCCAAAATTATTTTAAAAATCCTCCTTTTTAAATTTGACAGCTTCCCTCACTGCCATTGTCCAGCACCAGGTCCTCCAGCTGCTACTATAACAGGCACCAACAACCTTCAGGCCATAGCCCCTGGAAGCTGTATCTGAGTGAAGGTCCTGAACATGCTCCATTTGGATTCCTAACCCAACCTCCCCCGGTGTGTGAGAAACTCTCCTGGAGGTTTGAGTTGAAGAGCTCACTGACAGGGAAGTTAATGATCATGTAACGGATAATCCATGACTAGCACAGAAGTCCAAAAAATAAACACTACTTAGGTTAAGATCAGGAAGGCCGTTCTTCATAGTTATGCCTCTCCAGGTCAATCCATCATTGCCCAAATGGGAGTTGAAGTCCTCTAGAAGAACTATGGAATCCCTATGTATATATATATATATATATATATCCCTATCCCTATCCTCCAGGACACCACCCAGAGACTCCAAGAAGGCTGGGTGATCTGAGCTTCTGTTTGGTGCATACGCAAAAGCAACAGTTGGAACCTTCCGTCCCACAACTCGAAGGCGAAGTAAACCGACCCTCTTGCTCACAGGGGAGAACTCAAACACCGAGGTACCCAGCCTTATATCAACAAATATTACAGATGTTTGTCCACACCTGGGTTATTTAGACAAAATCAATTTAACCCTCAGAAACCTGATATATTGCTTTCATTATGCATCTATTAATTGTTTTGGTTTCATATCAAGAGTATAACTGAATGGAACAGGGAAATAAAAGGTTCCAGGCCTGAATCCAAATCAGGATGGAAAGACAAGCTTAATTCTGCCTCTTTTACAGTTTCCTATATGACCTCCTTGCCCTGCATTCAAGATATTGTTCCCACTCGGCTACTTAAAGACTTTTCACAATAGCCCAGTTATCCTAAATAAGACTATATGTCTTTGGGCTCTGGCTTGTTTCTGCACAATTTAAAAAATGTTCATCCACTTTTACGAACTACAGACTTATTTTCTTTTGTAATTTTATTATTTTCTTTTGTAATTTTTCTAATCTAATTCTCTGAGGAAAGCCATTTCTGCTCAGCTGATATAATTCATGAATTTTTATCAGTGTCTGTCGGTCGGTCGAGACAGCTCTCGTAAAGGTGACTGATGACCTGTGCAGATGGAGGAGGTGGCTCAGTTTCAGCTCTGTTAGATTTTAAATGCTGCCTTTGATGCGGTCCAACATCCCCCTGAGTCATAGGTTGGGATAAAAAACAGTTTATTGTTTAGAGGTATGAGTGAATTGGAGTCATATCTCTCTAACAGAACCTCTTTGGTCACTCTGAATAACTCAGCTGACCCATGGTGTACCACAGGGCTCAGTCCTCGGCCCCCTTCTGTTCTCTATTTACATGCTGAATTTTGGGCAAATTATTTAGGACTGTAATGGACAGAAACATTTTACCCTGATAACCCTATCCCACAGATCTACAGCTAGTTTTTCTCACATTAAATCTTGGACCAAAATTTTGTTGAAATTTTAAAAAGTCAGAGGTCAGCTCTGATGAGCTCTGCAGTCTGTCAGATAATATCAGCCAGGTTTCAGGAATCCAGGAATAAACATTTGATTTTAACCTCAGTTTTGATGCTCTGGTTAAACAGACCTTATCCTATCTTGGTTCTGGTGCTGTTACTCACCAACGACAACTGGCAAGACCTTCATGGCCTTACGCTCCCGCCCGCTGACCCTGCTGGTCTTGCTGGTTCTCCGCCCTCTCTTTGCAGCGCTACGTTTTAGACCATTTTCTCTGCAGCTGCCTCCTTCACCCTTCTCTATGGGCTCGCCATCCGACACGCTGTCCATCTGAGTCGTCATTGGGTCGCTCTCAGCTGCCACCACTGGTACTTCCTGGTGTTCCTCCATCACTGGGGTTGGCATGGAGATGGTGGATGGAGAGGTGGGGCTAAGCCCACACGGTGCTGCGTACGTGTCTTTAGCTCGATGCAGAGCCTTGCCGAGACGCAGAGAAAAATCTCGATGACCAGTTCGAGCTGCCTGAGAGTGGCTCCGTCCGCTCCACCGCCGCAGGCCCCGAAACATCCAGTAATACAGGAAAAGCATGACGGGACAAGGCACGAAGAAGGAGCAGACCGATGAATAGACCACAAAGCGATCATCCTCAAGTTTACAAATGGTGGGATCACGATCTGGCACCTGGTTCAGACCAAAGATGACCGGACTCGCCACGCCCAGAGACAGGACCCAGGTTGCAGTGATGAGAGCCAGCTGACGAACACTGAACTGGTTCCGGTTGTACTTCAGAGGCACCACCACAGCTATGTACCTGTAGTATGAACGCAAAGGGGAGAGGAGAGCAAAGCTGCCAATAATGAATGAACAAAACTGAATTAGTTTTTATTAAGTCTTTTTGCTTGAGTGGGTGAAAGGTGTTTAGATATTGGCCCTAATTTAGTAAAGTGTTCAAATATGTGCTTAATGTTGTATAACACTACAGCCTCTGGTGGGTTTGGTGCCTTAAAATATAGACTATAGAGTGATTAAAAATATATTTGCTGCCTGAAGTCTCAGTCATGTTTCAGTGACTGAAGTGTTTAATTACTTTTTCTCAACACTCTAAAAACTGTTGATTGGATCATGAACATGCAGAGAAATCTGGATATGATCTCAGTAAAGATGTTCCCACTGCAGCTCCATAATCAGAGCAGCTCCACATAAAACAGACAACACGTCTTTTCTCTGCCTCGTAAACATATCTGTGACCCACAGTAACTAAGATAACAATAACAGATGGGCAGAATATAATGTAGTGACTGATGCATGTTTTATGGACTTTATGGATCAAGGTTTATCAAAATCTTTATAAAAAGCGACCTTTCCAGCAAGATCAAGGATCACCACAGGAGGATTCTTGGAAGGGAAATATGCCCCATCTAATGTGATGATGTGAGTAATGATTGCTGCCAATGTGCTGCTCATCAAATCAAATAAGATGGAGGTTACCAGGCAGTAACAAGAGATCAAAATTTAACAACATTTCTGAAATTCATATTTGCAACCAAAAGCAATATGGAAAACAAAGTCCACCCTCTCTCAGTTCTAAAGTTTGGCATATCAGGGCATGATGATTCCTGGCATGATAAACACAACATATTGATATGTAAACAGCTACAATAGTAAATACTTATGATGAAGAGCTAGCTGTGGGTGGATATTTTGACCCACCAATTATTTCTTTATAGTTTACCTTATCCATTTCAGTTAAGTTTTATATATAAAGCACCAAATTCCAACAGATGTGATCTCAAATCACTTCAAAGATACAGTTCAGTTCAAGCCAGCTACAATCCAATTAATTGTAATACAATCATTATCTGACCATGATAAATTTAAATAGAATCAAATAGAGAGAATAATAAGAGATGCCTAGCTAAGGACTTAACAGATTGCATCAAAACTTCTCTTTGATCAAATCCTCAGTCCAAGCATTCACGAGGCAACAGTGGAGCCAAACCTTTGTCATCGTTTTGCTTGTTAGCAAAGAAGCTGTTTTAAAATCTTTAGTCACTTTGTTACAAGAAGCCTGTTACAAAGACATCATTTGTTAATGATGTCAATTAAGTTCTCTTAGTTTTTCACACACTGCTTCTGTGTTTTGTCACAGTTTTTCTTCGAGAAATAATAACACAGTGTAATATGTCATGTGCTGTTGTACATCTGAGATTTATTTGACTTGTAACACCTGCTGAGGAGCTGAAAATGTCCTGTTATGTAAAACACAAGAACTCAAAGAAGGTGACCTTTTTTTAATACTGTGATTGTATTTTTGTGGATCTGTTACAGAAGCTGCAGAAGGAGAAAAAGAGCTGTTAGACTCACCTGTCCACGCTAATGGCGCACAGATTCAGGATGGAGGCGGTGCACAGCATCACATCCATCGTCATCAGAGCGTCACAGATGGAAGTGCTCAGAGTCCAGATTCCTCCCAGAAACTAAACACCAACAGAGTCATTAGGGAATGTCTGAGCCATCAGTCCACATAAACATCTGTTCTGGTTCTGTTCTGTAATCTCGCACTGATCTCAGATCACACAGCAGCCCATCTGTTCTGGTTCTGTAACCTCTCACTGACCTCAGATCCGACAGCAGCCCATCTGTTCTGGTTCTGTAACCTCTCACTGACCTCAGATCCGACATTAGCCCATCTGTTCTGGTTCTGTAACCTCTCACTGACCTCAGATCCGACATTAGCCCATCTGTTCTGGTTCTGTAACCTCTCACTGACCTCAGATCCGACATTAGCCCATCTGTTCTGGTTCTGTAACCTCTTACTGACATGATATCAGACAGTAGGCTGTCTGTTTTATGCGTTTGATCACAGCATTTTTGGGATTAAAGGAACTGGATGAGGCTGCATTAAGTCATGTTTATCTGATAGATTCCACTTTGTTCATGTAAATGCAGAATCTTTAACGCATACAAGAGTAGGTTATGGTGTTCCGCAGGGTTCTGTGCTTGGACCAATTGTACAAGTACCTGGGCGTCCACATAGACAACAAACTGGACTGGACTAAAAACACAAATGCCGTATTTAAGAAAGGTCAGAACCACACATATTTTCCCAGGAGACTCAGAACTTTCAACATCTGCAGAACATTGCTGCAAATGTTCTATCACTCAGTGGTGTCCAGCGTCATCTTCTACGCTGTGGTGTGCTGGGGTAGCAGACTGAAGGCAGCTGATGCTAACAGACTCAATAAGCTCGTCCGGAAGGCTGGTTCTGTCCTGGTAGTAGAACTTGAGTCATTAGTGGAGGTGTCAGAGAGGAGGATGCAGAGGAAACTGCTCAGTATTATGTATAACACCTCTCCCCCCTATATAACGCCACAGGAGGTCTTTTCTACCTGTGACCATGAACTCCTCTCCTTTTTGGAGAAAGGAAAACTGACACCTGAATGAGAATACCAACACCAATATTATGTTCAGTATTACCTCTAACAATACTGGGTGACCGTCGGACTGTCAACAACAGCTACAGATCCGGGCAAGGGATGACGTTGCCCGGGTCATCCAGTCGAGCCTCAGATTCAGAAGGTGCAGTGTGGTTTTCGTCCTGGCCGTGGAACAGTGGACCAGCTCTATACCCTCGGCAGGATCCTGGAGGGTGCATGGGAGTTCGACCAACCAGTCTACATGCGTTTTGTGGACTTGGAGAAAGCGTTCGACCGTGTCCCTCGTGGAGTCCTGTGGGGGGTGCTCCGGGAATATGGAGTGCCGGACCCCTTGATAGGGGCCGTTCGGTCTCTGTATGACCGGTGTCAGAGTTTGGTCCGCATTGCCGGCAGTAAGTCGGATACGTCTTGTTCACAGTGAGGGACGAATGGAGCGTGAGGTTGACAGGCGGATCGGTGCGGCGTCTGCAGTGTTGCTCTGCATCGACCCGTCGCTGTGAAGAAGGAGCTGAGCCAGAAGGCGAAGCTCTCTATTTACTGGTTAATCTACGTTCCCATCCTCACCTATGGTCACGAGTTGTGGGTAGGGACCAAAAGAACGAGATCGCGAATACAAGCAGCTGAAATGGGTTTCCCCCTCAGGGTGTCTGGACTCCCTTAGAGATAGGGTGAGAAGCTCAGTCATCCGGGAGGGGCTCGGAGTAGAACCGCTGCTCCTCCGCATTGAGAGGAGTCAGATGAGGTGGCTCGAGCTTCTGGTTAGGATGCCCCCTGGACGCCTCCCTGGTGGGGTGTTCCACGTCCCACTGGGAGGAAACCCCGGGGAAGACCCAGGACACGTAGGAGAGACTGTCTCTCGGCTGGCCTGGGAAAGCCTCGGGGTACCCCTGGAAGAGCTGGAGGAAGTGGCCGGGGACAGGGACGTCTGGGTTTCTCTGTTAAAGCTGCTGCCCCCGCGACTCCACCCCTGGATAAGCGGTAGATGATGGATGGATGCATAAAAGAAACCTTTAAAAACTTAAAGAAAACTTTAAAAACCAAAACAACCCTTTAAAAACCAGGATAAATCTTAGAATCCTGAGCAAACATTTAAAAACCAAAACAACCTGTAAAAATGAGGACAAACCTTTAGATACCAAAACAAACTTTTGGTATCTAAAGGTGGTAGAACTGGTGGTAGATGATGGATGGATGGATGCATGCTTTTGGATGGTGGGAGGAAGCCAGAGTACCCAGAGAGAACCCATGCATACCCTGGGAAAACATGCAAACTCCCCACAGAAAGGCCCCAGCTGGGAATTGAACCTTGAACCCTCTTGCTGTGAGGCGACGGTGCTAACCACCACAATAGCCCCTCCTCAGATATAATATTTTTTATTGAATTTTTATGTATGTATTAGATGAATTGGATTTGATTGGATTATGATTGGATTACAATGAATCTGATTGTAATTGGCTTGAATTGGATTGTTTCTTTGAATTGCCTTGAGATGATACTTGTTATTTCGCACTATATAAATAAAATTGAATTGAATTGAATTCAACTGTTCTGGTTATGTAACCTCTCATTGACCTTGGTTCAGACACCAGGCCCTCTGTTTGGGTTCTGTTGGGTTCTCACTATCCTCAGATCAGACGACAGAACACCTGTTCTTGTTCTGTGACCTCTCACTGACCTCAGAGTAGACGTAGAGCGGCAGGACCAGTACCGCCAGCAGCAGGTCGGCCACCGCCAGGCTTATGATGAAGTAGTTGGTGGCGGTCTTCAGGGAGCGCTCTGTGAGCACGCTCAAACACACCAGGACATTCCCCAGAATGATGATGAGGATCAGGGGGATGCCGAGGACAAGGGCCAAGTAGTTGTAGTCCCTCAGGTGTGACTCACCTGGAGTTTCAGGTGTCACACCGTCCATCATAGGGAGGCTGAACACAGCTGCTGATCTGCACTCAACATCTGGACACAGCAGAGTTACTCTGGAGTGACACTTCATACACACTCATACTGTGGACACAGCACAGGTACGCACCTTTATGCTACCTACTCCAGGTGTTGGCTCAGGCGTGTCTCAGTCCCAGGGACTGATTTCAGGGACTTCTCTTCTCTCATTTTATCTCCTGGTTGTTTCCCTCTGTCACTGTCTGCAACAAACAGAAAGCTGTGGTTAAAATTCAGTGTGGCTCATGTACACCTGCGTACTAAATTCAGTTCAGTCCAATTCACTGTCTAACCTGTTTTATATGTGGGTCACAGGACAGATCCTGGTCAGAAATAATTCCATGGTTCCACAGTGTAGTACTAAAAGCCGAGGAAATGCCATCTAGAGTAAGTTTGTAATCAGAAAGTTTCTTCTTGAACCGCTGAAGTCCAAAGGCAACAACTTCAGTTTTGTCTGAATTTAGAAGCAGAGAATTCTAAGTCATGCTGGTCTTTTTGTCTTTAAGATATGCTTGTAGTTTAACCAACTGATTGGTTACATCCGATTTCATAGATAGGTATAGCTAAAGTGTTGGGTTTCTCCCCATGACTCTTTAGTTCTGCGAGTTAGCTTATGATGTGCTTTGGTGCTACAAAAGGTAAACTTGTTTTGGGGTAACCTTTTTTGACTCTGACATGAATCCAGACAGACTGACGAGGAGAAAGTTGTTGATGTTTCTCTGATCAGAGGAGTGATGCATGAGCAGGTTCAGCAGCTTTTGTGATAATCAGTCATTTCTAAATCAGAGTGATTGGACATGAGCTGTCGGTTCATGAGTCAGTTGTTTGATGTGTTTGTGTTTATGGAGCCGAGCCATCTTCTTCTGGACATTACATAAAGAAATGGAGCAGCTTGTTTTAAATGTCAGAGATATTGTTTGGTGAAGAGTCTCCTCTCAGACAGCTGCTCTCATCCTTTAATGCTGCTCCCCAACGGCTTCATTGTTGCCTTGACTACCCCAACATCACATGTAAACAGAAAACCTGCATGAAAAAATACTGAGGAGTGGATCTGATTTGATTTAACGTAACCATGACCAGGGTCACCCTTTTTACAAACTCCGAAACAACCTGATTCCTAAACGGTTACATAAACTGACACTGTTTGTTCAGTTGCTGTTAAAGTATCCATACAGTTGAAATCAGAAGGTTAAATCCATGTGAGAAAAAAACACCAGCCTTTTTCTCCTCTCCGTCGGTCATTAAATCGGTGTAAACATTTTCTGTTTCGGGTCAGTTAGGATCACCAACATGTTCTGTACATCCCCTCCTCAGGACTTGTCGGTGTTATCTTGAAACTGTTGACTTGGGCCAAACGTTTTGGTTTCCTTCCACAAGCTTCTCACATTAGTTTTCTGGAATTTTGACCTGTTCCTCTTGACAGAACCGGTGCAACGGGATCAGGTTTGTAGGCCTACTTGCTCACATGCCTTTTCAGTGCCGCCCACAGATTTTCTGTAGGACTTATGTCAGGGCTCTATAATGGCCACTCCAATATCTTGACTTTGTTGACCTTCAGCCTCTTTGGAGCTAATTATGAGTTATGTTTGGGGTCATTGTCCATTTGGAAGACTGACTGGCTGATGTCTTCAGATGTTGCTTCAATTTATCCACATTATCTCTCTCACCAGTCCTTCCTGCAGCAGAGCAGCCCATAGCATAATGCTGCCACCCCGTACTTCATGGTTGGGATGGTGTTCTGAGACTTGCACCCTCCCCCTTCTTCCTCCAAAATCCCGTTGATCATTGTTGTCAAAACAGTTTAGTTTTAGTTCCAACAGACAAGTCTCCAAATATTAAAATCTTTGTTCCCATGTCTGGCTTGTTTCTGGTTGCATTCACCGGGCTGATTGTCCTTTCTGCTCATTTTTTACTGTGGATAATCAGACTGTCTGATCAATTTCTGCATCTTCACAAGGTCTTTCACACCAAAACCCATTCATGTCTGGGACTCAGAATCTGTCTCCTTCCTGAATGGTATGACGGCTGTACACTCCCATGGCGGTTATACGTGGGTATTATTGTTTGAATGGATGAACGTGGCACAATCGGGCATTTGAAAAAAGAAAGAAGCTTCTAAAGCTCAGACTGGAATCATCTGGAATGTTCCATGTTGTTTAAAGACATCATAAACTTAGTGTATGAGAACTTCTGACTTTCATGATATATCTCTATTCTGACATAAGATACAAAAAACTTTGGTGGCCATCATACACCAATCCGCTATAACATTAGAACCACCTGTCTAACACTGAGCCAGCAGCTCTGACATATGAAAGATATGGATTGAGAATTAAGAGCCCTGAAATTCTGGATTTTCAGACCATTGTTTAACCATGTTTGCAGTTGGGAGGGCACATGTTGAAATGGAGAATAGTTTTTCAGTGACGAAGATGTAGTAGTATTCTCAGACAGCAGATGCCAGATAAAGATTGGGTTTGGGCCACATACACACAGAATGTTGTCAAGAGGTAAAAGAAGATCTCACAGACTAAGGTCATTGGGAATGTCCATGCATGCTGCCAGCTACATGTCTCTGTGTCATGCTGATCAATAAATTACCCATAAGAGGCTGCAAAGGTGTGTCTGACTACTCTTTTCTGTTTTTTTAAAGTGCTTTATGAATAAAGTTGGTTTGGCTTGGCTTTATGGATCAGTAGTTTACCTCAGTTCCCCTGTTTAGTCCTCAGCTCCACTCACCTGTTCATTGTCAATCAGCATTGTAACATGCAGCTACTCTCAAGATCCTATGTTGTATAAAAATAAATTGGTGAGTTAAAATTTTTGCACAGTTCCTACATGAATATTAAAGTCACCCACTACAATGACTGTCTGTACTCAGCACTAACTGTGGGGAAAAAAAATCTGAGAATTCAGACAGAAAATCAAAATAAGGGCCAGGTGGACGAAACACAACAAATAGAAGATGTTTTTGTGAGTTCCACTTTGGGGAGAAAAACTGAGAGTCAAAGATTCAAAAGAGCTAAAACTAATCTTGGGTCCAGGACTGATTAGTAACCCTGATCTGAAGATAGCTGCCACTCCTCCTCCTCTGCCTGTGGTTCAAGGAACGTGAACATTTAAATAGTCAGAGGGAGTTGATTCATTAATGCTAACATGATCCTCCTGTTGCAGCAAAGTTTCTGTAAGAAAAAATATGTCAAAATGATGATCACAGATCAAATGACATTCTTAACAGTTTGTTGGGTTGCTCCGTCTCCTCATATTTACACGATTCATCCATCTGTTCTGTGTGCAGATGTCTTCAACATGACCAATGAGACAATTAGGACAGACATCAGATGACTTCCAATAAACTGATGTTCAGTTCGCTGCCTCCTGCTGCTTCACAGCCTCCACTCATCATCACTCTGCCATTAACAGCATGTCTAATGTCTCAATGGAGCCCTCAGTGAGCACAGAGCATGCTGAGAGACATTAACCACAGCGCCGGAGCAGAGGCTTTCATCAGGCAGTCATGTGCAGATAAATGGAAGTGTTTATGGAGGTGATTCAGATAAAAGCACTGTTGCGTTTGTTGTTTGGCTGTCAGTCAGTAATTTCTCTATCTCAGTTCATCAACCTGTCACCTGATGGCAGCAGAGACACCTGAGCATCATCCAGCAGTCAGAGATTAGTCACATCAGGATGGGATCATTCACCAGAATCAGAACATCCAGCAGCTCTGGCTCCACTGGTTCTGCTTCAGTCACAACAGCAGAACTGGTTCCACTGGTTTAGCTCTATATGAGTAAGCTAGCTTGTTATGTGAAAACTCTTTAAGTGGTCAGCTTGATTAGAAAAACATCAAAGCCAATTTCCTGGTTTGCACTGTTTTTCTTTTGCTTTGTTCTGCTTTTGAAGATTTGTCCTGGTTTTTAAAGATTTGTTTTGGTATCTAAAGGTTTGTCCTCATTTTTACAGGTTGTTTTGGTTTTTAAATGTTTGCTCAGGTTTCTAAGATTTATCCTGGTTTTGAAAGTTTTCTTTAAGTTTTTAAAGGTTTCTTTTACGCATCCATCCATCATCTACCGCTTATCCGGTCGGGTCGCGGGGGCAGCAGCTTTAACAGAGAAACCCAGACGTCTCTGTCCCCGGCCACTTCCTCCAGCTCTTCCGGGGGGACCCCGAGGCTTTCCCAGGCCAGCCGAGAGACATGGTCTCTCCAACGTGTCCTGGGTCTTCCCCGGGTCTCCTCCCAGTGGGACGGGCCCAGAACACCTCCCCAGGGAGGCGTCCAGGGGGCATCCTAACCAGATGCCCGATGTTTCTTTTATTTATTTATTTTTTTCTGGTTTGTCCTAAAGATTTGTTCTGGCTTTTAAAGGTTTGTTGTGATTTTTAAAGGTTTGTTTTGTTTGTTTCTCTCGTCCATGTGGTCCAGTAATCACCACTGTACCATCATCATGTGATTATTCTGAACTACCTTCACCAACAACAGTGACCACAGTTAAAAACACAGTTGTTGAGTACCTGAAGCTTTCATTCTTAAGCTCAGAGGCAGTAACATCGAGGAGACTCGTCTTGAACTACATCTGAGAGTTTTAAACAGTACCAGCACCACAACAAATATGATGATGTTGTCAGCTTCACCTCTTCCTTGAACCTTGGCACAGCTGATTAGATAGATGATAACCACCATTCACGTCAGATTCAGACGATGTGTTCATCTGCTGATGATTAACTCACAGTTGGAGCGATGAGGTCATCAGGTTGTGTGGTTTGTAGATCACATGATACAGAGGCAAGGTATAATCCCAAATCCATTAATCAAATAGAAATGATGAAGAACATCTGTCATATCAGTGATCTGATGAAGTGCAGCGAGGACAGCTGGCCAGAGGTCATCCTCATGTTTCCACTATCAGAGTTTCTTCCAGGGCCTAAAACATTCTGAGTTTACATCTGCAGCTCCATAGGATCACTTAAATATCCCATCAATCACTTATTTAAAACAATGAGCTGCATTCTGTTCATCAGCTCAACGGTTTAAATGAAGAACAACCGTCGGCATGAGTTTGAAAATAAAAATCTTTTCCTTTCTCTGGGTTTCTGTTTTTTTTCTGGTTTAGTTTTTCTCTTGTCTCTTTAATTCTGTTTTTCTCTGGCTTGATGATTGATTAGCTTTACTTCCTTTCTTATTTGGTATTTTTTGACTTCCTGGTTTTACACCAGATGCTGCAGCGTGTTATTCATCACCTCCTTGGTGACTCCTTTCTGATTGTCATTTTTAGGTTTGGTCATTTTCTTTCTCTGTTTTGCTGCTACTTTGTACTCTGATCTGTTGAACTTTTTATTTATATATCAAAGTTTTTAAACTCTATTTTCCAGCACTCTGTTTGAATGCATATCAGGTAGTCCGCACACTCTCCACCACATTTCCCTGCTTCATACACCATATGTAATCAATGAAAGAAATCAGGAAGCTGTAGAAGCTGAACAACATGTATCCAAAGGCTACAAAACCAGAGTAACTGCAGTCAAACACCTACCATGAACTATTCACTCTGTACTGATTGTTTGATTGTGTATCGTTCAGTACTGACTGTTTATAGAGCTGGAAATAAAATGTGAAGATCAGCTTAAGTTTGAAGAAGAAACAACTAAAGGATTAAAATGAGTTGAATATCTGTGTAACCAGTCAAAGTGACTGTCCTTCATGCTGTTGGAGTTTCAGCTCTGGTCAAGTTTTCTATTGGTGTTCCACCAACACCCTAACATCTTGGGAGCATTCAGTCTCTGCAGACCTGCAAGGATAGAAACCTAAAACCTGGGTGGACATACCATTCTCTGAGCCATCAGGGTTAATAAAAACAGAAATAATCAAAGAGATGCACTCTTATCCAGAAACTGTGATCCAGTCTCAGAACAAACTCTGAAATATTCACCTAACACAAAACTTTGTACTCAAGCCATCAAGCATGACCTCTAAGAATGAACTTCAGCATGGCGTCTGTTCTCATTGACCATGTAACTCCATCTTCCTCCTCCAACCTCTAAATCTGGACTTTTCACAACAGTAAAAACACAACTATGTCACTAAAAGCTGAATCTGTTATTTTGTAGATAAAAAAACAGCAAACATAAAGTCTGTGCACATCAATCAACGGGTTAATGAGCTGGAAGTGTGAGAGCAGCAGCCATGATCAGAGCTGTCTGAATCCTCCAAATATTAAGGAAAGGAGCTTCAATGCTAACTTAAGGATCTCCTTTAGGAAACACCGGACCGTCCTTTATGAGAGAAAGGAGCTCATTCTGTCCCACAATTTCTTGCAGCTGCAGCTTTTATAGCGACGCTCCATTATTTTCGTCGTACTAACTGTGATTCATAAATATGAGGACAGGAGGATAGGTGTGAGCAGCCTGTGACAACACTATATTTACCTTTTTATCTTTATTTTTCACTTCCAAACTCTGATAATAAAGTAATATTCTATATTATCTCTGATATATGAGATAACCTTCCTGTAACAATATGATCAGATCCCATCAGATGAATTATCTGAACATCTGGAGTTTTAAACCCACGTCACAGCTGAGTGTTTTCCTGAACCTCATCATGTTTTCCACCCAAATCAAAGGGAAATAGGATAGATAAAGACAAAGGAAGGTTTTATTTTTTGACTGTTTGACCGGAGCCTGGGTCTCAGCCCCCTAACCAGCCTGCTGCTGGCTGTGGGAATGGTCAAAGTCTCTCTGCTCCAGCAGGAAGAAAAAGGGTTTAAGTAAAAGGTCTTTCTGTTGGTTTTGGTTGTACTTTACGTTCAGACTGTGTTAGTAGAAGAATACATTTGTGTGTCATGAAGTCAGTTTTTTCTTTCTGCGTTGTTCTGCAGAATCTTTGGCTCTGGAGCTTCTTTTTTCTAACATGAACACTGTCAAACCTCTCTGACTCTGGATCTGTTCATTCTTCTTCTCACTGACATCATGGGCTGTTCAGAGGAATATTTTTTATTTCTGAGAGTTTTAAAGGTGCTCATGGATCATCATATTTATGTTTAAAAAGTGGCTCTGAGTGAATTGTTGGAGTCCTTTTCTCATCAGAGAAGAGACAGAAGGCTCTGCTGGAATCTGACATGATGTCACCTGGTTCTGGAGGGAACACATCAGTCATCAGAGGCTGCTAAACCCCAAAAATCATAAACTCCCTATGACCCAACAGATGTGTGCAGGTGTTTTTTTTAGTCCTTACGCCCACAGAGATGGACCCACCTAAATATACGAAGACTTAAGGAGACTCAGAGAACAGAAACGTTCTGCGGCTCAAACTGAGAAGATGAAAATTCTGGATTCAGACTCACAGTTTAGAGATGAAGATGACTCAGAGGGATGAGCCTCCTCTTCCTCCTCCGCAGCTTCAGGCTTTAAAATGCTCTCTCTCTTCAAATGCTCTCAGCCTCACCTCCTGTTATCTCTTTTTTTATTATCCCTGCACCTCCTCGTTCCTCTGCCTTTCAGTATGATCCTCCTCCTGTGTTTCTTCTTCTTTCCTTTATCTGTTGTCCACCTGTAGCTCCTCTTGTGTTTTCCCCGACTCCTCTACTCTCATCTGAAAAACTTTTTCTTTCCGTCTATAAAAGGATTCACCATCCAAACACCTCCTCCCTCTCTTATAGCTGCTGTACTGTGATTGGCTGATGATCAGCAGTGATGCAGACACCCTCCACCTCTGTTCTTAGTCTCTTTTCCTCTTCAGCAGTAATTTTGTCCAATCAGATGTTGTTGCGATAAATTAGTCTTTTCATGAGATTGAGGCTGACTGACATCATCATCCTGTGAACCAATCACAGATCATTCTGACTCTGAACGTTCTGAGGCATTTTTCTCCGGCAAACTGCTTCAATAATCACCTGTCTGACCTTTTCCCGCCACCTGATCGATGAGCAGCCTAAGGCCACTTGTTTCAATCAGCTGAAGCTCCACAGCAGGTTTTATGCTCAAAACAAATTCTTACACCTTTAAAGAAGCGACTCAGCTGGAAAAAAAATCATGTTTTAACTCTTCCAATTCAGCTTTTCCTGCTAATCTAAACAACAGACTAGGGGCCTCATGTACAAATACTTACTGTAATGGGTTTGGTTTGGACCCAATAGCAGCACAAAGACAGGCAGGTACAGTTGGTAACAAACTTTATTAGCACTTGTCCAGGAAACAATGGCAGCAGGCAAAACTGTCTTCTGGCCGCTGGCCTTTAACTGTCTTTAGTGAGGATTGGAGGTTAGGCCCAGCTGACCCAGACCAGGACACTGGTGAGTAATGTCTGTGAAACTCAGTCTTGTACTCACTCAGTGAAGGAATGATCAGAGTCACTGAACTGCAGGAAGCCACAGAGGAGACAGGAGTAACACTCACTCTGTAGAGCTGAATCAGGTAATCACCGGATAGCCAAGGGAGCAGACAGGCAGAATCCAGAAAGGGACAGACGAGGATCGTGGTCGGGGATGGAAGGCTGAGGTTATTTCCTCAACACTTTAAATGGTGTGCTGCAAGGTTCCGTCTTAGGACCCACTCTTTTTATTATTTATGTGAATGGGGTAGGCCAAAACATAAATGCATCTGTACATCTTTATGCTGATGATACTGTTGTCTATTGTTGTGCATCTTCTGTCACCCGGGTGTTCAAAGAACTGCAGTCTGCTTTTGACATTGTCTCATCTCAGGCTATTTCTAAATGCAGGTAAAACTAAGTCCATGTGCTTTTCAAATAAAAAGAAGGTGCCTGCTGTTTTATCCTGTATTATGTCTGCTCAGGGTACCTATATTGAGTCTGTGGCCACTTATAAATACCTTGGCATAACATTGGCCTTTCTTTTAAATGCCATATTGACAAATTACTGAAGAAACTTAAATTAAAACTATTAATTTTTAGAGCCTGTTTTTCTTTTAATGCAAGATGTATTGTTGCAGCCACTTTCTTGCCACTCCTGGATTATGGTGATGTTGTTTATATGAATGCCTCTGCTCACTCCCTACATCTACTGGATGCTGCATATCACGGATCTTTGAGATTCATAACTGGTTGTAGACCCCCTACAGATCACTGCACATTGTACTCTCTCACTGACTGGTCTTCACAACCACCCACTGATATCTATTTATCTATAAATCCATCATTAGACTACTCTCCTCCTATTTGTCCACATACTTTCATACTTGACACAGAAACAGTCTGATCATAGCCTCCAGTCCCTGGATTACATCGCATTTGCCATCCCCTCAGTCCGTACTGAACTGCTGATGCTGCGCCTGTAACCTGGAACAGGCTCCAACAGAAGCTGAAGCTGTCCAGTTTTATTTCACTAGAGGACTTCAAATGACTTGTAGGAAGGCTGGTGAGACAGTCAGTGGGGGTCTGCACATGTACTGTACTGAACTAGGTCTCTCTTGCAAATGAGACCCTGGGTCTCAGTGAGATTTTACCTGTATAAATAAAGGTTAATAATAAATAAAAAATTTCCAGGAGATCCGTGAGGCAGGATAGTCGGAGGCAAGCAAGGTCGAAACCGGGAGATCAGGCAGAGAAACGGTGGAGAGTCTGATGCAAGCATTGAGAACAATCTGGCAATGAGTGAGTGTGGAGCTGGGGCTTAAATACAGCCAGAGCAGAGCAGAGAGCACAGGTGAGTGGAGTTGGCTTGATGAGGGGGGTGTGTCTGATTGGTTGATTGAAGCAGGCAGGTGCAGAGTGGTGAGGCAGAGATGAACTGTGACACTTGCATGGATTTCCTCGTGAAACATGGTATACGCTCAAACCCAAATGCCCTGCCATGCACAAAAATATCCGGATGTATGAATCTGTGCGTACGCATGAATCCAAGCACATTTCCTTTGTACATCCCAATCAACGTGGAATTGAGCGCACATGTCGGACTACCCGACTCCTCCCTGTCCACTCCCCTACTTAAATAAATATTTTATTTATATAGCGCCAAATTACAACAAATGTCATCTCAAGGCACTTAAATAATATAGTCCAATTCAAACCATTTGGAATTCAATTAATTGTAATCATAATCCAATGAAATCCAATTAATTAATTTAAAAATAATCCAAGTCATTCTTAAAGACATGGTTGTAGTCAAACCAACGGATCATCTTAATCATTCATCTGGTTTCATAGATATGTATAGCTGAGTATCATCAGCATAGCAATGGAAATTCATGTCATGCTGTATAATGTCACCTAACAGAAGTGTAACCCCTGGTTACTGGACATATCAAATAAATAGATAATAATTTTATTTACATTACTTGATTTATATTTAGGTTACATGATTTAAATTAATAAATAATTATTAATTAACGAAATAAATACATTTAAATATTTCTAATGTAACCATAACAACAGTCCCGATATAAAAGGCTGTGTAGACCAAGCCCTCACTCTCAGAGCTGCACCCAGACAGACGGACTCAGAGACAGAAAATAAAAAAAGAAAGAAAGAAGAAGAAACCCCTCCAGTAATAATCCTGCTGTTTTAAATCAGACTCTTGGTGAGTGAAACAATACTCCGTCACAAAGTAGCCCTGGAACTAAAAAGAAAAAATAGTAGCTCAGTGACTGTTAAGAAGAAAAAAAAAGAAACGTTGGCAAGCTACCAACGGCTAATGTTAACGGCTACAGCATTAGCATTGTTTCCAGTGGTTGGGATCAGCTGATCCAGTTTGTAAATATGTAAATATAGATTTGTGTGTTTTGGTGTTTTTTTTTCCCCGTAATATTGATAAGATAAAAAATAATATTACAATGATAACATAATTTATAAAGTGTGTTTTAGCTACCAACAGCTCATTTTAAATGTTAACGGCTACAGCGTTAGCATTATTGCCGGTGAATCAGCTGATTATCAGCTGATCCAGTTTGTGATTATAGATAGGTGTGTTTTGTTTTGTTTTTACTCTATATTAATAATATAAATGATATTATAATCAAATGATAACATAACATAATTTAGGTGTGTTTTAGCAGAAAGCAGGGCTGGTTTCTCCCAATACGTACTATCAAGTGGGGAATCTGCAAAATCTTAAATATAAGAATATTTATGAACTTGACAGGTTCTGAAACTTTAAGTTAGGAGTGAGTGTCACAGCCTAAAGTGCGGACCCCAGTGTGGCCATAGAGTCAGGAGAAGCAAACTTTTAGTTCAAACAAAGTTTATTTGAGAACAAAACTCTCACAGAGAGAAACCTGGCCTGGTGAGCAGAGAAGTCAGCCAGCAGGAAAACAAAAAAAAAAAAACGTGGTACTCCAAGAACTGAAAATAATCCACAAAAACACTAAAGGTCAAGATCAAGGGTTATTAACCAAACAGGCATAGCAAAAACATTAACACACTTAGGAAGAATGGCAGAGAAGACCAGGTATTTGAACTAATGGGGCAATCAAGGGAAGATAGAACACAGGTGAGTCAAGGACCAGGCGTCACAGCAGTGGTTGTGACACTGAGTCTGCGGCTGTATGCCTGAGTCTGAGCGCAGGGCCCCTGTTGATCCCAATGACTTCAGACTTCAGTGCTGTTTGTGATTAAAATGTTTTTAACATTCCAACACTTGAAATGTCATTTTATCTCAGTTTTCAATTAAAGGATGAAGACACATGGAATCCTCCTCCAAGAAGCCCCCTCTTATGTTTAAAGCAACCCATTTTTTGGGGATTGTGGGGTGGCTGTGGCTCAGGTGGGAGGATGGTAATTTTCTAGTTGGACAACTGGTGGTTTGATTCCCAGTTTCTCCACATGTTGAAGTATCTCTTGTTATGTTCATCAGCATGTGACTGTAGAGAAAACAGAGCACATGTGTGATGATAACTGTTTGCGTGAGTGAGAAACATAATTTGAAATAATTTGCAGAACCTCAGTAATGATGAAATTTGCAATACAGTCTGGACCATTGAGATGTCCTCCAGGTTACCATGGAGACTGGCGCAGGCCACAGTCCTCTGTTCCTTAATATACGTCTTCATTGTAATAATGAACAGTCACCGTCAACAGGAGAATAATTTAGTGCTGAACAAAATGTTTCCAGCTTTCAGCCTGATGTTGGTGATTAAAGACAAACAGGAAGCTTCTTAACCAAAGAAATTAATCACAGTTATGTGTAAAAAAGCAGGGTGTGACAGCAGATTGTTGAGGTTTAATTATTTAGTTAGGACACTCACACGGAAAATCCAATGATCCATTGGGTGAGCATCACGTATTTGGTCCGTCCTCCACACGGCGTCAACAGCCACGGGAGCTTTTAAAAAGTGATGCTTTTAAAAAGTGATGCTTTTAAAAAGTGACGTGTTTAAAAAGTGATGCTTTTAAGAAGTGACGCGTTTAAAAAGTGACGTGTTTAAAAAGTGACGCGTTTAAAAAGCGGCGCGTTTAAAAAGTGACGTGTTTAAAAAGTGACGCGTCTTGCAAGTGTCACAGTGTTTAACTTTTGTCCGACAGTGTTTACTTGCTGATTTGATGGCTGCATGCATCCTTCACAAATTTCTGCTTTCCTCCAGTGACAACCAGAGGTTGCTCAATGAGGAGCAACAGCTCGGGACAACATGACAACAGTCAAGAATATGGGTGGAAATAGGGCTCACGAGAGGCCTGTGCTGTGAGGTAGGTCTTCTCCACTTTCTTTAACTCCCCAGAAGGAAGTGTGTCATGGCAAGATTGGACGGTGTGAAACAGTTGTGGACTGAAAGACTATAAATATCTGTAAATATTTCTGTGTTATTGTTGTTTTTTTGGCATAATGATGCTTATTAGTGAAAACAGAAAGAATTTCTTATTATGTTTTCATTTATCTTTTGAATTTTAACTAGTTTTAATAAACTTTAAAGTGAACTTTTGAAGAATGGTGTCTGGGAACTTATTGCCCACATAGGCTCCCATCTACCTAAACTCTTTACTGCCTTTGCCTTAATTATTTGAAATTTTTCTTAATTTATTACAAACTTTCTATCACTTAATTTCCCTCTACTTATTAAGATACTTCTAGGAGGCCAGCCCACTTTAGATTTTTATTAAGTCTCTCTAGTGTTCTCTTCATACATGGCACTGTTGTAGTCACCAACGTGATATCATCCATGACGGCCCTAATTGGTGTAAGGCGCATGCCATCCTGACGTCTCTCTTCACCTACAACCCACTTGGAAGCTCTAATAATTATCTCCATCGCCATTGTAAACACTAATGGGGAAATGGTACACTCTGCCATAATGCCTATTTCTAGCCTCTGCCAACCTGTTGTGAAACCTTTAGATCCTGGGGTTATGGGTTACTATATAATTTCCTGAAAATAAGCTCTTACTAAGTTAAGAACTACTACAGGCACTCTAAAATAATCAAACGCTTTCCAAATAAGGTTATGTGGCACTGAACCAAACGCATTTGCTAGGCCCAGAAATATAACGTGCCAGGATTCGTGGTGCAAAAAGGGAGGACCCAGATGCACCTAACCCTAACCCAAAAACAAAGGGTTTATTCCAAACAGCACAAAGCAAGACCAAAAGGCGCAGCTGAGCTGGATATCCAAATACCAAAAAATGAGACTATGAAAAAACAAAGCAAGACAAGACTATGGCATAACTAATAAGACCAAACTATGAATTTAAAAAAACAAGACTATGGATTTACCTTGACTATGGGACTATGAGGCAAAACCTGATTTAACATTCGTGGCGTGAACATGGAAGGAAGTGAAGTGAGGATTTCGCCTTGACTGATGGAAACTACATACTGTGGGAGGTGATTGGTGACAAGGTGGAGCTGTGAAACAGAAAACAGGTGACTTTAGTGAAGCTAAGTGGGGAAAAAACATGACAAGAAACCTAGAAATCTGAAAACATGATAAAATTCCTGAAAACAAGATAATCAAAACATAAAACATGACAACATGCAAGTCTTTTTTCTAAATCTTGGCCGTCTGAATCTGATGCCAAATCGTGCTAGTGTGCTTTAAAAACCCTGTGAAACCTCGTATTCCCTCCTTCTGCACAGTAGTATATATTAAGCTATTCTTTTCTAAATAACTAGCTAATCTCTGTGCAACTACACTAAAGAAAATCTTCCCCTCTACATTTAGGAGAGAGAGTCCGAGGGCTCTTTCTCCTTTGGAATAAGAACGCCTCCTTCCCTACGCCATGCTCTAGGAATAAACTGTTTCTCCTAAACTATTCTTAATTGCCTGTACAAAAACTTTAAGATATCAGGTGCACTTTTATAAACCCAGTAGGGGACTCCATTTGGCCCTGGGGCCGACAAAGCCTTTGCACGCCTGGCTAACACTAACCCTCAAGCTTATTTACCTTTAGCCTACCACTTTTATTTTCTCCAGCTACACGCTCTTTGCTCTGAGAACTATTATGCCCAGTTATACCCCTAGAGAATAGGTCCATGCCCCTATCCTTCCCTGAGTCACATCTCCACCTCATAGTCATGTTCGTTCCAGTGTCAGTTGCCATGTAGTCTGCCTGTGAGTCATCTTGCGCCCCTGCTCTCGCTGACCCTAGGGGTATTCTCCTTAATTTACTTGTAGCTTATGCTGGCTGTAACAAGGCTGCTAGGCCTCACTACTGCTACCATGGATTGCTAGCCCATAGCAGCACCTTTGGGGTCTTTGCCTCCTGTCATTTGGCTAAGACACAAAGACCACTACAGTAACAGCGTTCTGGAAGATTCTCCAATCACCAGATTGGGTGTCAGGATAGGGTATAAAAGGAGCATCCACCAAAGGTTTAGTCTTTTCAACAAGGATGGGTCGGGACTCACCACTTTGTGCCAAACTCCATCAGAGAATCATCAATAAGTTCAGAAAAAAATTCTCAGAGTAAGATTGTAAAGAACTTTGGTCTTTCAGCATCTACAGAGCAGAATATTGTGAACAGATTCAGGGAGTCTGGGGAAATCTCAGTGTGGAAAGGCCAAGGACAGAAAGCACTGCTGGATGAGCTCGGAGCCCTCAGGCAGCACTGCAGGAGAAACCGTCAGGCCACCATGATCCATACAGCCACATGGGCTCAGGAGGAGCTGGGAGAAGCATTTCCACTCAACACAGTCCACGGCTGCATCCAGAAATATGAGCTGAAGCTGCATCACACCAGGAGGAAGCCATATATCAGCTCTGAGCAGAACCACGGCCCAGTTCTCTGGACTCCAGCTCATCTCAGAGGGACAGAAAGACAGTGGACCCATGTTCTGTGGTGAGATGAGTCCACGTTTCAGCTCTCCTATTTAAAATGTACGGAGCATCACAAAGAGGAGAATCCAACAACAACAACAACCACAGAGTGTTGACCAGCTGAAATCTTGGATTCAGCAAGAATTGACTCAGATTCCACTGAAAAACTGTAACAATTACTATCCTCGGTTCCCAAACCATTAAAAAAACTGTCATTAAAAAATAATCTGGTGGAACACAATGGTTTATATGTCTCAGATCTAACTGAGTCCACTCTGAGGAGGAGCTTCATCAGCTACTGTTAGTTTCTCTTCGGCACCTCACTTGTAACTAAGCCATTATTCTGCTTTGATTGAATTTAGTCACTTTCAGGAAATGAAGAGTAAATCCATGGTGTGTGTCATGCAGATCAGCTGAATCTTCCATCTAAAACTTAATCAAATGTGTGAGTGGGTTCATGTGCATCTCATTAGCGTGCGCTCATGTCTGTGGTATAATTATGGAGTCTATTATTTAAATGAATCCAGCAGATTTTTCTGTCTGTACGGCAGCAGTTTGGTAAATTGTTGAAAAGTCTCTGATATGTTATTAAAATGGTTTTAGTAAGATTTGAATTCCCCACATACAGATCCCAGATGAATAATGTATGAAACATATATCCAGCAGCAGCAACAGCATGAATGAGGATAAAAGGGCAATTCTGCTGCTTCCTCTCACAAATGCTAATGACACACAACTAATTAACATCAGCAGCATCACTCATCTCTCAGCTCATTATGAGGCTCCACACACAAAACAATCATGTGTTTTATAACAAAACACAGAGAAGGGGTCACTCTGACATTCAGCCACCCGATTTCTGTCCAAAAACATATGAATTTATCACGTGGAAAAGTTTACATGATCAGGATGAAAATATGGATTTAGTGACTTCTCTGATTTCTCAGCTGAATTCACGCAAATATATGATCAAGTTTTAATTGTTGTGGATTTTGATATTCATGTTTGCTGTCCCAGAAGCCTCTGGTGGAAGACATTTTACATTTGGTGGACTCTTTTAATTTAATCCAGTTTGTAGATTAGTCCTACTCAGGATCGTGGACACACAATGGACTTGTTGCTGTGAAAGCTGCGAGATTCAACCAAAAGATTCACATTTCAATGCTCGAGCTGTGGGTCAAACAAAGGAAACCAAACGGCACCAAAAATAAAAGCCACTTTCTTTGCCTCCTGAGGGCCGTTATGACGTATGAATGTTTAGATCTCCCTTTGTTCTAAGTCTTTTTTCACCGTGACCGCTGAGGTTTAGATTGACCTTTTCTTTACAGACAAAATAAAACTTTGTTGGCTGGCAGAAGTCCATTTTTCACCAGAAGTAACAGGAAAAACTTCCACAACACTGGCTCAGCTCTTAACTGGTTTAGATCGTACCTCTCGGTCAGAGGCTTCTGTGTAAGCATTGACACTTTTACCTCCACCTCTGCTGTTCTCCCCTGGGGGGGTACCACAAGGCTCCATTGTAGGATCTCTATTATTATCTCGCTACCTGCTTCCACTTGGCTCTAACCCCACCACCCTAATCCCTAACCCTATCCCTAACCCCTAAGCCATTACCTCCAACGGAAAGATCATCTCTTCACTTGTTGAATGCGCACATCATACGCAATATACCATATATTGTGGGCTTGAACGATGTGTATTTTCAAAAAGAATCTGACAACATACATTGGACTAGACAGACCGCCCAAAAGATGCTGGAGCATTGGACATCTTATTTAAACTTAAAGGCCCCATAAGCCCTGTGGCGGAGGGGATTAAGGGTTTCAAAAATGTCATAGTTTTGGCAGACTGTGATTTCAAGGGATCGCAGGCACAGTGGAGTTTGTTGAACCGGGGTTTGACTTTCGTTCCCACCATTAATCTGTATAAAAATCAAAGAAAACAATTTCAGTTGGATATTCAAAATTATCACAGGAGGGTTAAATTAGCAGCTTATTTTGACAGTAAGGATAATAAACGGAAATCACCAGTATTCATGCCAACGTCCGTATGGTCACCTCCACTTGATAAGTTGCCCCAGAGGTTAATGCCTCAATTAGAGAAGATCAAAAGAATTTTAACAAACATTTCAGAACTCAAATGGAAAATCCCAATTTGTCGTGGGAGTAAGAGAAAGCCCTCAAGGAATTGGTTCAAAATAAAAATATTATCATTAAGCCAGCAGATAAAGGGAGTTCTATTATGATTTTAGGTAGAGATCAATATATCACAAAGTTAATCGCCAATTGAATGACAAAATGTATTATACAAAATTAGACAAACCAATTTATTTGGATACAGTACCATTAGTACATGACATTCTTAACAAATTATGTAAAAACAAAGTAATTAATAAAAAACAATTAAGTTATTTAAAAGGTGAATTGGAACCACGACCTAGGCGGTTTTATATCCTACCTAAAATCCATAAAGAACCAGAGAAGTGGACGATACCTTTCAAGGTTCCCCCAGGAAGGCCAATTGTTGCCGATTGTGGCAGTGAGACCTACCAAACTGCAGAATTCATTGATTATTTTCTGAATCCCTTATCTGTTAAACATCCCTCTTATTTAAAAGATACTTACCATTTCATCAGTATTATTAAGGACTTGAACATACCGATAGATTCATTTTTCTTTACAATTGACATAGATAGTTTATACACAAATATTGACACTGGATTAAAAGCAGTTAAGAAACTGTTTATTCTGGTTACATGCTGCCATTCCGACATTGGCCTCCAATTGTCGCACATAGGCATGCGTAAAACCAATTTTGACTGCTTCATGCTGTTTATTTGCTTTCTTTTAGTTAACTTTCGTTTCTTTTGGATTCTTGTGCGTGTTATGGAGCCGTTTTGGTCCATGTTTGTAAGCCTTTTTTTCCTGGATTAAATGTTCCGAAGTTGAAACAAGTGGCATTGGAGTGTGATTGAAAACCACCACGGCCCCCTCCTCCAGTTGCCGAGACTTTGTGTTTTTAATAACGCTTATCTGTAAACATGTGTTAAACATATAAATTGCATAAACAGAAAGAAGAGACTCACCTGTTGAGTAACGCACATTTCCTTATACGGAAAGCTTTGCCGGAATGGGTGTTGCCACCCGTTTATCAGATACCATGCAAGAAAAAGACTAGATAAAGACATTTTACAGTTATTGGAAATAAATTCAACAAAAAACGATTTCGAATTTAATGGGGAATTTTATTTACAAGTTAAGGGGACGGCAATGGGGAAGAGGTTTGCCTACGCAAACTTTTTCATGGCGGATTGGGAAGAGAATGCTTTAAATAGGTGCAGTAAGAAACCTCTCCTCTATTTGAGATATTTGGACACACTCCGTGGAAGAATTTCAACAATTTATTCAAATTCTTGACACTTTTGATCCTTCCATCCGATTAAAATACAATTTTCATAGACAATCTATTATTTTTTTGGATACAACCGTGTATAAAGGAAGAGACTTTCAACAAAGCCACAGGTTGAATATAAAGGTGTATTTTAAAGAAACTGATACTCATGCACTTTTATTTAAAACAAGTTTTCATCCCAGAAACACTTACAAAGGACTGATCAAATCACAACTTATTAGATTTAGCCGTATCTGTAGCCAAAATGAGGATTTTGAAGAAGCTGTGGGAATTCTTTTTGCAGCATTGAGAAAGAGGGGATATTCCCGATCCTTTCTTCGTCAATGTCGGAATCAATTTCTAACCCCTACTTTAAAACAAGGAGAGGAGAAACAATTGATTCCTCTTATCATTAATTTTTCATCTGCAGGGGCCACACTTGATAGAAAAATTAAAGATAATTTCACAAACATGATTAAAAATCAGGGATTATTCAAAAATTATCAAGTAATTTTGGCATACAGGAGAAACAAAAATTTGCGAGACTATTTGGTAAGAGCGAGATAACAACCCATGCAATTAAATAAGAAAAAGAAAACATTTTCAGAAAATTTTATTCAATTGGAATATGTGCTTAATAGAAAAAAGAAATGTATTTTTAAAATTCCAGTTTTCAATTTGGACACTAGAAATTGTGTGTACATAATAACTTGCCAAAGACCCAGAATACAGTACATTGGTGAGACTAAAAATTCAATTTCAATTAGGATGAATCAATATAAATACAATATCAAACATAAAAAGGAGACACACTCTTCTTGTTAAACATTTTATTGAGCATTGCTGGCGGAATTTGAAGATCTCAGGAATGCAGAGTAATTCTTCTTGGTTGGATCAAGATAGGAAGATTAAAGAAAGGCAGTGGATTTATCTGATGGACACTAAACAACCATTTGGTTTGAATATTAGATATTCTTGATTCAAAATTTATTGACTGTCCTATCTTTATCGGATTCTAACCCTCAATTTTCACTTGCCCTCTCTTCTTGAGTCCTGATTCTAACCCAACTTACGACTATAGGACAACACTGTGGGGCCGGTGACTCAGGGCATCAGAGTCTTAAATGTTGCCCAGTCTTCTATGAGGACTAGCCTCAAAGCACAACAGAACACTTTGCACCACACACGTGGTTACTCCAGTAACCAGAGGCCAAATCAAACTTCCAATTGGATTACTTCAAATCGCCACCTTCACAGGTTTACATCCGTTGACTTACTTAGAAGTCAATCCGTGGATGCAACGGGACCTAGACACCAGACCTCAAACCGAGTAAACAGACTTTAAATGAGCCTCGAGCAGCTTTAGAACCTCACTCACCCAAGTTTTAACAACAAGCAACCCTCGATCCTAGAAGGAAAACTCAGTAGAACCCCGGGACTATCCCGCCTGCTTTGAACCAACCAACAAGAGACCAATCCACCTCTTCAAACTACAAGTAACAAACCAAGGAGAACGGGACAAAGACAACCCTTTGTCCAGTGATAACAAAACGGCCATTTTGTAACAAAGCCGCCATTTTGAATCCCGGAGACGCACCATTGCGGACACAAACTTCAACAAAGGCAACCCTTTGTTCACCATAAATCAGAAACCCAATAAAATAAAACCGAAACCAGGGCAAGTTAAAAGATAAAACTTTATCACCCAATCACCAAAACATTGGACACTGGACTAAACCCTGGAATTGATCAACCAGGGGGCCCCCACAAGGGAGAACGTATGGTGATAAACAGCTGAAACGTTCGCTGATCTTGTGGTACACCACTGATGAATTAGTCCTGAAATTTTACAAAAATAAAATAGCCTAGCTTCCTGATAGTGTGGAAATACAACAGGCATCCCCACACTAACAGCGTTAAAAACACTCAAACCACAGGAAACAAAATAGAAAGCAAAACCAGACAGGGCCAGATCGAATACCAAAGATAGTTAGAACAAAGAAACACCAATGGAGCCAAACGACGTAGCTATATGGACAACAGTTCTATTCACATATATTCTACATGTGCATTCCCGCGAGGAAAACCAGGGCACAGAAGAAAAGGAAAAACCAGAAGGGATAATGGAGGAAATCAAATGGATCCCCAAAAAACAATTCTACTGGTTACTCAATCTGGCCACCGCAAAGGCGCAAAACAAGTTTCAACCAAAACAGAAAACCTTAGCCATAGCCAGGAAGGAAATCCAACTCCTCCGAACCAGAACAACACCCGAACAAAAACCCTCTGAAGAACATAACACCAGAAAACAGGGACACACCAGACACTTAGGAGAGACAACACCAGCAAATAGAAAGGGAATAGTTAGCACTGAAAAACAAGGTGGCCACGGCTTACCACTGCACACAGGACATGTCAACACAATAACATACTCAAGGAGCTCCAAGACTCCAATGCACACTGGACATAAACGAACAACACCAACAGAGGTAGCAACAACAACAATACAACCGAAAAGAGCAAAAACCAAACCAAACATAGAACAACACGAATCCGGAACGGAAACCAGAACAACACCAACAGAAGTCGGAATCAGTCTCAACATCCACGAGCACAATGGAAACAAAATGCAGAACTGGGACCTGCACCCAACCAAACCATACATAATCTTTGGAGACTCAAACCTGAAGAGATTACCAACAATCCGGAACAATCAAATCCAGATTGACAGCTACCCTGGCGGAAATCTGACCCACGCAATAAACATCCTACGCAACAAGACCCCAACATCAGAAAACACAAAAAGAGTAATATTATCATTCGGTATCAACAACAAAGACTACAACGACCATGTCACTCTGAAAAAACTCATATCCCGATTTTGGTACACAGCTAAGAGGACCTTTCCATACGCGGACATCTACTTCCAGACCCTTAACTTCTCAGAACATCTGACAAACAGACAAAAACTAAACCTCAGAATGTTTAACAACTTCCTGAAGGTAATCATACCCACAAACAGCCTAATACCCCCACTCCCACAGAATAAGGCTGAAACAACAGCCGACCACATACACTGGTCCCCCATAACGGGCCAACTTATGTGGAACCTCTGGAGGGAATATTTAAACTAATGCCCTCATATGAATTAACTCCCCCAACCCCCAATCCACTGGATGAGGCAGTAATAAACCTATCCACATTTAATTTATTTGACCAACACCGGCACTCACTCAGCAAAGGACTCTCCTTTGTACCCACGATGACCAAAATCCAGAACATACGTGAATCATGCAAACTACACGTACAACAATACCACCGCAAACTTAAATTGTTTTATGCCCTCCCCTCCCACTTACCCTTACCCTAAAGGTCACAGGACGCTAGCCCTAACCATAAGTCCTTCCCCTGGCCACGCCACGGGAAAATTAATCTTCAAAAGCCTAACAATTTTGGCTAAAACTAACGGTCTCCGGCTATCTGACCACCTGATTCCTTTGTCTCAGGCCTTTCCCGGTCATTTATCCTTACCCTAAAGGTCACAGGACGCTAGCCCTAACCCTGAGTCCTTCCCCTGGCCACGCCACGGAAAAGTAATTTTCATAAGCCTAACAATTTTGGCTAAAACTAACGGTCTCCGGCTATCTGACCACCTGATTCCTTTGTCTCAGGCCTTTCCCGATCATTTATCCTTACCCTAAAGGTCACAGGACGCTAGCCCTAACCCTAAGTCCTCCCCATCCTCTCTCTCTCTCTCTCTCTCTATCTCTCCCTCGCCCCCCCCCCCCCCCCCCCACATACACAAACCAAAGGCCTCGAGCCTACTGCATACAGTACACACTCAAACACTTGCACCACTCACCTCAAGGGAAATTCAATTTCCTATCGCACCCGCAGCACACCACAAATCCAAAAACATAACCCTCTCTCTCTCTCTCTCTCTCTGTCTCTCTTCCCCCCCCCCCCCCACCCACATTGCTACACAACTCAAATTGCACGGAGTTTCCCAGGGTCTCCTGAGTTACTCCAAGACCATGGCACTACACGCAGCAGCTCCCAGCGAGATCACGAGTTGAGCGTGCACCCCCTTGGTTTCTACACCAAACTCCATGGTAACCAGCTGGTTGCGTAGGAGGGAGACCACTGAGTAAAAACTCTTGAGCCTAACCATCACTCCTTTTATGACTTCTAACCCTAACCCTACCCTTTGAGATTTTAGAGTCTTATTGAAGCCTGACCTGGTTATTATCCTAACCCTAACCATTAGTAGTTTCATGGGCTTAATTCTAATTTTGCCTAACCCTAAATTAAGCCTGATCTGGCTATCATTCTAACCCTAATTATTAGTATTTTCGGAGTTTTAATTCTTGTCTTTTCAACCCTAACTAAACCTAATCTGGTCATTATTCTAACCCTAACCATTGGTATTTTATTGCTTTCATTTTAATCTTGCCTAACCCTAAAGGGAGAAATTTAAAAACATTTTTTATTATGATTTAATTAATTTGTGTAAACCTTAAGGAAAATAAAAAACTAAGATGGTTTATTGGGGTTTACAAAAGAGTAAAAACAACTTCAAAAGTTAAAATATAATTAAGATTTAATTAGGTATTGATAAAATAATTAATTCACAAAAAAGAAGGGAATACTTATTGTTTTGAAACACCAAATTTAAAAAGTAATATTGGTATATTCCCTTTAAAATAACTCAGGTCTTCGAAACACAGGGTTTCGAAGAAAACAGGGAGGGGAGGGGCTGGTATAAAGGGAGTGGAAGGAGGGAAAGAGCTCATTCTGCTTCGAACTCTCATACAGACAACATCTCTGTCTCTGTATTGATTGCCAGCCAGCCTATAGTTGTTTTTTGTGCTCTAGTGGCCTGAAGAAGACCTTTTAAGGTTGAAACGTTGCCTGAGCACATTATTCATTTTGATTTATTTGAAATTAAATAAATAATTTTTTTAATAATAATTTTTTTCTTTTTTGTGAAAAACAAAGATTTTCTTTTGGATATTTTTCTTTTCTTTTATTGAATAACTATTTAGTTCATAACAAAGTTTAAAAAGAATTTAATAATATATAACAAAGGTGAACCAGTTTATTAATCAAATAACAAAGGCTACATTAAAACTAATTGAATAAAAAGAAAAATAACACCCAATATGGGTGACCAGTGGGTCACGGTGCGGTATGGGAGGAGGCGTCAGCGCCCTCCCCAACTCAACCGTAGCTGGGATTGTGGCTTCCACCGGGGGATGGCCCCTGCCCCGCCTGACCTCTATGGAGGAAGGGCCCAAACCTTTCGCCCTAACCCTTAATCTCAATAAGTTTTGACCTTATGGCTTCAGGAAAAGAAACTCAACGAGTTTAATTTGATTAATTTGTTTTATAAAATACACCTAAAATAGTCTTGAAACAATGTCCAATTCTAACCTTAACTTTTCACTCTAATTGGCTTTCATTTTTAATGTAATAACGCTTGCCCAAGTACCTAATCCTAACCATAGTACCCTAATTAGTCCTAATAACTCCAATCCAGATGCCTAACCCTAACCCTAACCCACACCAGGGGGCCAGCAGCCCCCCAGCCACCACAGACCCCGAACCAGCAGAACAATTAATTAATCCTCCTGGCCCCTCCCGCCCCGAGCAGCAACCAGGAAGCAGGGGTGTGGGAAGAAGACCCCTCCCCTCACCCTTCTGGCTCTTCAATATTTTCTAATAGTGAGCGATTAAAATTGAGGGGCAGCCAAACTTGTAGAACTGGGAGCGCGGCCCCCTGGGCAGCCTACATACCCAAAGAGCCCCGCCCACCAGATGCCACTCAGTGTAACCACCCCCCAAGACCTAATGTGTGTGTGTGAGTGTGTTTGATAAGTAGTAATGTCTAAGGTGTAATTAAAACAGGGGCGGGGAACTGCAGCCACCCCCGTTCCAACGGCACCATGCCAGAGTCTCTACGACGTAGGTAAGTGGGTGTAACTTCAAAAACTGCCTTGAACGACAATGTCCCACAGACTAAATCTATGTGTCTACTTGTTCGTCAGGAGGACACCATTCGATGGACACCAGAACATCTTTTGGTGATTTTTTGGGGCCCTTATTTATGTTGCCAAACGTGTCTTGTATGCTAATAAGTGAGAATATGGAATGCTTCCAAGTTACATGCTGACAGGCGAGAATATGGAATGCTTCTAAAAGACACACTTCCAAGTCCAAACTGTCCATAATATGGAAGCTGCCCCAAGTCTAACCTTTTCACTGTCGAGAATGTGGAAGGGTGGAGTCTTCTAGATTCTGGGAGCCACCACAAGTATAGCTAACACCCCCCCAGAGCAACAAGAACTGAAACCAACACATACATGCCTTTGACAAATTGTTTTTATTGTGCTTTAACAACAAGAGGGGCTTGTTGTTGACCCAAACACAATGACATTGTGTTCACAGAACTGTGAAAAAACCTGTGAGCCATGGCCACCAGAGGCAACGAACATTGGCTCAAATGGACCCAGGGTCAGCTGAACCTACAGGCCAGGGGTGGGATTATTGCCTGCCGCCGCTCCATTGCAGGACTCCTTGGTGTCCTTGGATATCTGTGTCCCAAATAAAGGTTGAGAGTCATCTGAGCACGGCAAGAACACAGCAGCGAGCGTGTCCAGGGCCTTGGACTCATCTCCTTCTGAGCTGGAAATTTGGGCTTCTATGCCGGCCTGCAGAAGACTCTGGGGGGAAGACATGGCCTGAGAAGCCTGCGCAGAAGTGGACTCAGAAGCCGGTTCAGAAGCGGGATCAGAAGCGGGCTCAGAAGCGGGATCAGAAGCGGGATCAGAAGCGGGCTGAGCAGCAGGCCCAGCAGCAGCCAGGGCGGCAGCAGCCAGCGCACCATCCGGTGCACCCTTTTCAGGACTTGGCTCGGCTCTGCCACTCGGGATTCCCTCGGTGGTCCCTGACTGATGTGAAGATGCCACCCCCGTGTTTTTCTTTGGCACGTCGGCAGTGATGCTCCACTTATCCTGGTATTGTTTTGCGACCATAGGATTCAGCCTTTCAACTGTCACATGAATTTGTAAGGGGAAAGTATCTCAGGGCCACCAACGCTCTCCAATTTACATTTGGCAGGCGAGGGGGAGAAGATCCTTCTCTTCAGCCGGGTCTGACTTTGACGCATGAGCTCCTCCTCTGAAGACAGCGAGGTGGTTTCTGGCCTGTCGTCATACACAGGCTCGTCTTCGTCACTGCTGTCTGAGGTGAGGGAATAGGAAGACTCTTCCTTGAGGGGCTTGGGCTTTGCTCGGGCCTTGCGCTTCTCGTGCATCAGCGCTTTCATTCGCAGCTTCCGGTTTTGGTAGGCAACATCTCTGGTGGGAAGGGAGACGTAAAACCTTTCCGCAGTTGAAGGGTCGTGGCACATCGACAGGGCAACTTTTCTCCTCTCTGTCTCAGAGAGGTGCCTCTCGGCCTGAGTGGACACGCTGCTGCGAATCATATTGAAAGTGATCGGTCCCTGGAGCCCTGCGTCCGTCCAGGCCAGGTGCAGAAAGTTCACAGGCTTGGTGATGTTGCTCCCAAGATAAGAAGATGTTCCTGGTGTCCTTTCCTTTCACACAGCAGTTGCCATCATACAGCTGCCGCAGCCAGCTGAATTCCTTGGCATTGAGCACCAGCGATGCCTGGCCGAAGGTCTTGACAGTCTTATGCTCATCCACCTGTGAAAGAAGGAAGAAAGGATCCACTGTCAAAGACGTCCCAATGTGCATACTAATTGGCTTGAATTTGGAATGCTTCCAAAAGACGCACTTCCAAGTCCGGACTGTCCATAATCTGGAAGTTGCCCCAAGTCTAATTTTTTCACTGGCGAGAATATGGAAGGGTGGAAGCTCATATTACTCACCAAGACCTGGTATCGACTGCCATCCATCCAGACGTCTGCATTAGCCACATGCTCCTTAAGCATGCGTGTGAAGACTACCGATCTGTGGCCACTGATTATGCAGAGATATCCCATCAAGTAGCCCATCAACATGGAATGGTCATTATGTGAAAATTTGTCAGTGACCAAGACATCTAGAAACGTACACACACACAAAACATCAGCGGCAGGTAGATTAAAAACATGCACGGTCGCCGAGGAGGTCCACTTACTCATCAGCTGCTGGATTCTTCCCTTGGCAGTGCTTAGGAAAGCAAGCTCTTGCTCTGAATCCAGCTGGGTAACTGTGGAGACGGGAGGAGGATTAGCCCCTGCCAAAAGCGGCCCCTTTTGGAAGGTCCCAAAAAACCAAAAACATAACTCACCAGTCTTTTTCTGTTTGACCTTCTGTTGGCGAACCACCACATCCCTGCGGATGTATCTAAGTAAATTGGTTTCTTTAATTTGGAATAATATGTCTCATTTCTCAATTGTTTGTATCCTTCCCACAAATACTGCTTCGTGTCCATCACCACTACTACACTGCCTTTGTCGGCTGGTTTGGTGATGATATTTCTATTTTGTTTTAGTTCTTGGGGGGCCATGTTCTCTAAATTTGGTCTAATTCGGGGAATTTGGAAAGAATTTTGAAAGTAGGTAAGGTCTAATTGGATCAGGTGTTTCAAATGTGGGGGCAAATTAACATCTGGGGGAGCCCAATTGGAGGCCGTAGTAAAAGGTTGTTTGATTGAGCTTCCTCTGTCTTTATAATAATCCATCATTTTTAGTCTCCTGTGGTAATTTTGTAAATGTAATCTGGTTTGTTGTCTAATATTCTTGTTACTGCCCTTGGTGGGAATACAATTTAAACCTCTGTTGAGCAGAGTAAGTTGGGGGATTGTTAATTTAGTAATTTTTTGCAAGAACCATTACATTTTTAAACCCCTCCTGATAAAACAGGCTATCGGGGACACTCAGTTTACCTGAGTCATCCAGTGCTTGAGCATGCTGTTGGCGGTGTGGTGGGACCAGTGGACTCCGTCCCTCTCCGTCCTGAAGTCCTGGCTGGGGAGCTGAGGGATGTGATCACAGTTGGTGGTGATAAAAGTGTTCAGGACTCTGAGGTTTGACTTTTCTTTGTGGGGAAGAGAGTCAGAAAAGTTAAGTTCAGGGACAAGAATGTTGGCCTCAGGAAATTTTCTCTTTGCCACCCTCAGAGCTCCCTGGAGCTGTTTGATGGTCGTGCTGTGGGGTTTCTGGTTCCTGCTGTTGATCCCGAAGGCCAAGATCACAGTTTTCACCGCCCTGTTGCTGAGTGCTTTGCGGAGAATGGACTCAGCGTGGCGGAAATTGGCCCCCGGGTAACTGTCAATCTGCAGATCCTGGTGCTGAAATGGAGGGAGTCTGGACAGATTAGAGTCACCTAGAATGAGGTTAGTTTTTCTCACACACAGACCCCAATCCTGCAATTTCCTGTTTGTGTTAACATGCCTGAAGGGCCTGCGTGTGTCAGGTGGGGACCGTGAGAACAGCTGCTGGAAGAACCCCTGGCTCTGGGTAGCCGGCTGTGGGGGAGCCATGGAAGGTGGTGTGGCAGCCACCTGTGGAGCAGTAGCATGCTCATCCTCCTGTGGTGCGGCAGGACAAAGTGAAGCCTGCAATGAGCTCCTGACGCCCATAGGTCCAAGTCGCATGCTGCGAAGTTGTGGCCCAGGCCCTGGGCTGGGTGCTGCGGACCTGGTGTCGTCCTCAGACAAAGCGAAGATGCCTGGCTCCTCATGGACCACGCATGGATTGTTCCAGTTTCCTTCTGCACCGTTACTGTGGGTGCTTGGTTTGTCCGTGGTTTGTTATGGTTTGGGAACTACCGCTTTCAGTCCTGTCCATTTGTTGAATGAAAGTTATTTCTGTTATTCTGCTGTAGTTCGGTCCTTCCGGGTTATTGCAGAATTGTGGGTGTTATCGTTTTCCTGTATCCCTTATTAATTTCTGAGTTTTCCCTTTCCTTGGGTGTCCGCTGGTCATTTCAGATTTATGGTGGGTGTGGCTGTTGATCACTCCTGAGAACTAGTATGCCTTCGTACCATCTTTCCGAGTCCTGGGGTTGGTCTGTGTTTTGTATAATATTATTGGGGTTCGAGATCATCTGCTTCTAGCCAAATTCCCTTGTTGGTTGTACATTCTTCTTGTGGTCCAACATCTGTCCTGGTATTTCTGAGTTGTTGTGAGGTCGCCAGTGGTGTTTTTCCTGTAGGATTTCTCCAAATTTTGTAGCTTACCTTTATCTATTTTCCAGGGTGGGAGCTGAACTGGAGTCTAATGGGTGGGGTTTTGTAGTGGGCGTGATTGCTTATTGTTGCTGTTTGTGTGGTACCGTTACTGTTGTGTTTTGGGCCCGGGGTTAGGTGTTCGTTCGAGTTTGGTGTTTTTTGGGCATCCCCTGTGTTTGGGGAGGTCCGTGTTGAAAGTTCTTCTTTTTCTGGGATTCTGATGGGTTTATCCTGTTTTTGGGAATGAGAGAGAGAGATGGATGGATGGATGGATGGGCAGATGGGAAAATGGAGGGAGACAGAGTAGGTAACAGACAAGGAGGGGGGTTTTTTGAGTTTGTGTGTGGGTATCGTTGGATGCATTCCATCAGTGTGCATTTGTGGTAATCTGGTTTAAGCCAAAAATACCTGAGCAGGCCCAGTTCGACCGAGAGAAGAAAGAAGAAGGGATGGGTTGTGTTTTTGAGTTGTGGTGCTGAAAAAATTGCCCCCGACCTTTAGATCTAGGCTTAACGAGCGGTGTAAGTTTTGCCTTTATCAGATAATCCCAAAGATTCCTGTTCCTTCTAAAAACTGCCATAACCATCTGATATGTGAGCATCTGTGTATTCTGAGTCAGGCTCTGAGAAGTGTTTTCAATTACTCTCACCCTTTAAAGGATGGATGGAGAAAACCTGGTTAAAAAAGGGTGAACTAGGGGACACATTTATAGGTTTAGTCTGTCAAAATGATTTAATACACTGTCTTATAAAGGAGTGACAGTACCCCCTTGTGGCCAATGCTGAGAATCGCATTTTTGTGGCTGCCTTAAAATCAGATTGATGGCTGCAAATCCTGTAAATTCTAAATAGTTGTGATTTAATTAACCCAACACAAGTGTGTTTGGGGTACAAACTAGTTTTAAACAGGAGGGCCTGTGTGTCTGTCAGTTTAAAGAAAACTATAATGACCAGTGTCTGTCTGATGGAAGAATAACGGTTGTTCAGAGTTCTTAAAAACACTTAAAAATCCTGTTCATAATGTGCCCATATGCCCCAAATGTCATCCACAAAACAATAATATTATAGACGCTTTTTCATGGCTGAGTTTACATTATCATTCCAATACTGCAACATAGCCATAGCTGTTTTTTTGGACCAGTGGACATTATCACCTTCAGTCTCAAAATTAGCAGTTAACAAAGGAATATGTTCCTCCAAACCTGTGATCACCTCGTTCATGTGTTGCAGAGTGGCCTGCTCCCTCTGAGGGAGAGCCTGGGAGAAGTTGATGGCCGGGATGTAGATCTCGGCCTCCGGAAATCGTTCTTGAGCCACCGTTAATGCTCTTTTCATTTCGAACACGGGCATTTTCTTGTCCTGCTGCGACCTATTGTTCAAACCAAAGGACAGAATGAGTTTCTCAGGTGTGGTGTCACAGGTGGCTTTACCCAGCAAGACCTCTGCGTGGAACCATTTGGCCCCCGGGAAGCTGTCTATCTGGACGTCACGTGCTGCGAAGAACGGCATCCTGGCCACGTTGGAGTCCCCCATGATGACCCATTTCTCTCTGATGTGGAGGTTCCAGTCCTGCAGTTTTCTGGGTGTGTTGGGGTGCCTCGTGGGTGCACATACCTGTGGTTCTGGTGCAGGAGGTGAAGATGGAGGGTTCTCTGGCCTTTTGACCTGCAGGCGGGTCTGGACGCTGGACTTCAATCTGTGCAGGTTGGAGGGAATCAGGCTGTAAGGGATTGCAGAGCCTGCCTTAACAGTTGTCTTTGTTCCCTAGGGTTAGGTTAGGGCAGGGTTAGGAAATGGGAAGTATTCCCTCTGAGAACGGAAGGGCTGGGCACGGTCCATCCTGTCCTCGGACCACCCGTACGTCCGATCCCTTCTAGGCTGCTGGCGGGGCTGGGTAGGGTTAGGGTTAGGTAATTGACGTCCCTCCAGCCAGGTGTGCCCAGCCATGACGTTTCGGCCTGATTCAGGCCTTCTTCGGGCGGAAGCACACTGTTGTGGGGATGGCTCTGGAACTCTCTATATGGAGCTGTGCTCTCTCTGACGCTCAGAGAGAATGAAGCAAAACCGAGAGTTTTCGAGCTTTTATACCCCGCCCCCTGGTAGCGAACCTGTGTGTTTTTATGTGTTTAATAAATTAAGCCCTGTATATGCCCAGTGTTTTTTTCAAAAGGAATATATATTAAAATTCCAATTTCTGGATTTTGATAAATTGGAAACAATTCCAATACTCTTTTAAACAGAATTGTTTTATACAAAATTAATACAACTTTACATTGTTGGATTTTAAATTAAATTGGATTTTTTTAGATTGAATTGAATTTTTAAATTAAATTTACATTCTAAAGAAATACAAATTTTTAATAAAATTGTTTTAATGTAAATTTCGGTCAGGGAAAACTTAATTGAAATTTAGAGCCAATCAGGGTTAGATGGTTAGAACATAAAAAGTTTGGACCCCGCCATCCGTGAGGACTTTCAATGTTATAATGGTGGTTGACTGGTTAGTCCTGCTTTAGGAAAGCAACAATAGAGAGTAACTAGAAAATTTCTGAAGAAATTTTGATGGGTGCCCAGCTGCTGCCCGTCTTCTGCCCGTCCACACACACACACACAGAGAGACAGAGAAGCTGGTAGTTGCCAGATATTTCAAATCCAGTCTGAAAAATGAGATTTTGGGTTGTTCTGGTGAAATCTGCCCGCTTTAGATACATAAGGCCCGGTTGATCTGTTCAGAATAATGGAAAACATATGAGTCAGCGGCTGGCATGAACCTATTATCACAACTGATGTGTTGAAAGTAATGGAAACATGAGTTAGTGCGTGCTATCGCACGCATTTGTCTCGTCACCAGCTGCCATGAACCTGTTAATCTGTTCAGATTAATGAAAACATATGAGTGAATGCGCGCTATCGCGCGCATTTGTCTCATCAGGGGCTGGCATGAACCTGTTAATATGTTCTGAATAATGGAAAAACATGAGTTAGTGCGCGCTATCGTGCGCATTTGTCTCATCAGGGGCTGGCATGAACCTATTAATCTGTTCAGATTAATGGAAATTTATGAGTTAGTGCGCGCTATCGCGCGCATTTGTGTCATCAGGGGCTGCCATGAACCTATTAATCTGTTAAGATTAATGAAAAACATGAGTTAGTGCGCGCTATCGCGCGCATTTGTCTCATCAGGGGCTGGCATGAACCTGTTAATATGTTCTGAATAACGGAAATTTATGAGTTAGTGCGCGCTAGCGCGCGCATTTGTGTCGTCAGGGGCTGCCATGAACCTATTAATCTGTTCAGATTAATGAAAAACATGAGTTAGTGCGCGCTATCGCGCGCATTTGTCTCATCAGGGGCTGGCATGAACCTGTTAATATGTTCTGAATAACGGAAATTTATGAGTTAGTGCGCGCTATCGCGCGCATTTGTGTCGTCAGGGGCTGCCATGAACCTATTAATCTGTTCAGATTAATGAAAAACATGAGTTAGTGCGCGCTATCGCGCGCATTTGTCTCATCAGGGGCTGGCATGAACCTATTAATCTGTTCAGATTAATGGAAATTTATGAGTTAGTGCGCGCTATCGTGCGCATTTGTGTCGTCAGGGGCTGCCATGAATCTATTAATCTGTTCAGATTAATGAAAAACATGAGTTAGTGCGCGCTATCGCGCGCATTTGTCTCATCAGGGGCTGGCATGAACCTGTTAATATGTTCTGAATAACGGAAATTTATGAGTTAGTGCGCGCTAGCGCGCGCATTTGTGTCGTCAGGGGCTGCCATGAACCTATTAATCTGTTCAGATTAATGAAAAACATGAGTTAGTGCGCGCTATCGCGCGCATTTGTCTCTTCAGGGGCTGGCATGAACCTATTAATCTGTTCAGATTAATGGAAATTTATGAGTTAGTGCGCGCTATCGCGCGCATTTGTGTCATCAGGGGCTGCCATGAACCTATTAATCTGTTAAGATTAATGAAAAACATGAGTTAGTGCGCGCTATCGCGCGCATTTGTCTCATCAGGGGCTGGCATGAACCTGTTAATATGTTCTGAATAACGGAAATTTATGAGTTAGTGCGCGCTAGCGCGCGCATTTGTGTCGTCAGGGGCTGCCATGAACCTATTAATCTGTTCAGATTAATGAAAAACATGAGTTAGTGCGCGCTATCGCGCGCATTTGTCTCATCAGGGGCTGGCATGAACCTGTTAATATGTTCTGAATAACGGAAATTTATGAGTTAGTGCGCGCTAGCGCGCGCATTTGTGTCGTCAGGGGCTGCCATGAACCTATTAATCTGTTCAGATTAATGAAAAACATGAGTTAGTGCGCGCTATCGCGCGCATTTGTCTCATCAGGGGCTGGCATGAACCTGTTAATATGTTCTGAATAACGGAAATTTATGAGTTAGTGCGCGCTATCGCGCGCATTTGTGTCGTCAGGGGCTGCCATGAACCTATTAATCTGTTCAGATTAATGAAAAACATGAGTTAGTGCGCGCTATCGCGCGCATTTGTCTCATCAGGGGCTGGCATGAACCTATTAATCTGTTCAGATTAATGGAAATTTATGAGTTAGTGCGCGCTATCGTGCGCATTTGTGTCGTCAGGGGCTGCCATGAACCTATTAATCTTTTCAGATTAATGAAAAACATGAGTTAGTGCGCGCTATCGCGCGCATTTGTCTCATCAGGGGCTGGCATGAACCTGTTAATATGTTCTGAATAACGGAAATTTATGAGTTAGTGCGCGCTAGCGCGCGCATTTGTGTCGTCAGGGGCTGCCATGAACCTATTAATCTGTTCAGATTAATGAAAAACATGAGTTAGTGCGCGCTATCGCGCGCATTTGTCTCATCAGGGGCTGGCATGAACCTATTAATCTGTTCAGATTAATGGAAATTTATGAGTTAGTGCGCGCTATCGCGCGCATTTGTGTCATCAGGGGCTGCCATGAACCTATTAATCTGTTAAGATTAATGAAAAACATGAGTTAGTGCGCGCTATCGCGCGCATTTGTCTCATCAGGGGCTGGCATGAACCTGTTAATATGTTCTGAATAACGGAAATTTATGAGTTAGTGCGCGCTAGCGCGCGCATTTGTGTCGTCAGGGGCTGCCATGAACCTATTAATCTGTTCAGATTAATGAAAAACATGAGTTAGTGCGCGCTATCGCGCGCATTTGTCTCATCAGGGGCTGGCATGAACCTATTAATCTGTTCAGATTAATGGAAATTTATGAGTTAGTGCGCGCTATCGCGCGCATTTGTGTCGTCAGGGGCTGCCATGAACCTATTAATCTGTTCAGATTAATGAAAAACATGAGTTAGTGCGCGCTATCGCGCGCATTTGTCTCATCAGGGGCTGGCATGAACCTGTTAATATGTTCTGAATAATGGAAATTTATGAGTTAGTGCGCGCTATCGCGCGCATTTGTCTCATCAGGGGCTGGCATGAACCTATTAATCTGTTCAGATTAATGGAAATTTATGAGTTAGTGCGCGCTGTCGCGCGCATTTGTGTCGTCAGGGGCTGCCATGAACCTATTAATCTGTTCAGATTAATGAAAAACATGAGTTAGTGCGCGCTATCGCACGCATTTGTCTCGTCACCAGCTGCCATGAACCTGTTAATCTGTTCAGATTAATGAAAACATATGAGTGAATGCGCGCTATCGCGCGCATTTGTGTCGTCAGGGGCTGCCATGAACCTATTAATCTGTTCAGATTAATGAAAAACATGAGTTAGTGCGCGCTATCGCGCGCATTTGTCTCATCAGGGGCTGGCATGAACCTGTTAATATGTTCTGAATAATGGAAAAACATGAGTTAGTGCGCGCTATCGTGCGCATTTGTCTCATCAGGGGCTGGCATGAACCTATTAATCTGTTCAGATTAATGGAAATTTATGAGTTAGTGCGCGCTGTCGCGCGCATTTGTGTCGTCAGGGGCTGCCATGAACCTATTAATCTGTTCAGATTAATGAAAAACATGAGTTAGTGCGCGCTATCGCGTGCATTTGTCTCATCAGGGGCTGGCATGAACCTGTTAATATGTTCTGAATAACGGAAATTTATGAGTTAGTGCGCGCTATCGCGCGCATTTGTCTCATCAGGGGCTGGCATGAACCTATTAATCTGTTCAGATTAACGAAAAACATGAGTTAGTGCGCGCTATCGCGCGCATTTGTCTCATCAGGGGCTGGCATGAACCTGTTAATATGTTCTGAATAATGGAAAACATGAGTGAACACAGGCTGGCATAAAGCTTTTACAATAGGGCCGCCATGTTGTTTCAAAAGGCCTGAAATGTCTTTTTGAAAGGAGCTAGAGCTTTAAGAAAGAAAAGTAGCTGAATGGGATTAGTTGAACATGCTCAAAAAGCTGAATCTAGTGGAATTTTATCAGAAATCAAGTGATTAATAGTAAAAATGGCTTCAGTGTAATATACAGCAGGGAGTGGAAGAGTGATGTCATCAGTGATAGCAATGTTTGTCAACAGCTGCAGCTCTCTCCCTGTATAACCTGCAGAAATTGCATTTTGGATACTATGACCTCCTGTGAGAAAACCGGAAGAGCGAGGAAAATAATTTGAAGACCGTAAGAAGCAGAAGGCTTGGAGGAACGCAGCAATGTAGTTTTTATTTCAATGGAGTGAAAAAAATTTAAACGGCAGCAGGTTGAACACAGTTGAACCTGTCTCTGGCGTTCCACCAAATTTACATTGGAGTTAGTGAGAGAAATTGAAAGGTTTCTCTCGCTTCAAGGCTCATAGCTGAAATTCTGTAAATGTGAGCTATTTAGTAGTTGCATCAGCTGAAAGAGGACAAGTGTACCTACATTTTAAGGTTTAATTTGTTTGTCTGAGTTAAACAGCATGAAAGTTAGAGCCGTTTGTTTGAATATCAGAAAAAGTTAAAATGATCAGTCTGCCACTCTAATCTTCTCATTCATAAAAATCAGGAAGGAGCAAAAATGTTCATGTTTTTTAAACTGTCATATTTCAGAATTGGCTTAATATTTGAAAAAAGCTGTATAATCACATAATAGCTGAATGTCTTGTGAACATTTTAAAGTTTGAATGATGTCTCTGTGATACCGTATGGCTGAGTTACTGCCCTCTAAAATAGGACAGTTTGGGGCTCGTTGAGTCTGGCCTCCTAATTAGTTGCTGTGGGCAACAGCTGCACGTGCCCACTGCCAAATCTGCACCTCACTTTGTCCCCTTAAAATCATGGGGTTTTCATTTTGAGCAAGAAATCTGGAACAAACGGTCGCTGTTCGAAAAGTAGAAGTCGTATCCGAATAATTCTTTCACCGTGAGCGCCAGAAGGGACGGGGGAAGCCAGCGGTGTAATTTTTATTCTTCTAACCCCCGTGGCTCCTTTATTATGGCAGTTTTAAAATGATTTTTCCGACTGATTTCAGGCCTCGCCCGTTTTATAATGGGATTTAATGTTCCCTCTCTGCGCTCAGAGGGGATTTGTGAGAAATCTGTGAGGCCCAGCTCAATGACAGCCACATTGGGTGAAAGACAACTAAAATACCTACGTTTTGATGTATAATTTATCCAGATCAGGCAGATATTTTGGACGTGAGAGGCATTTGTTTGAAAAATAATTTTTTAAAGATTTTTAGAGTGAGAGGTAGAGTGGAGGAGCGACAAAATGAGCTCCTCTGGACACCTAAAACGTAAACTGCCGTTGTGTCAAAGCCGTATAAGCTATTAACAAGCCCTTTACACCAGTTAAAGCTGAGTCTTTCCTGTCACACACAAACTTTGAATGATGTGTGTGTGACCTTGTATGGCTGAGTTCAGAGGCCTCCAAGGGAAGGCAGTTTTGGGCTCTTCGAGCCCAAAACTGCCTCGTTAAGGCCTTCTCCATTCATTTTCCCATTGACAATTTGCCCGCTTTTTCCCATTTATCCGCTATTCCGGTCGAGTAATGAGAGAGAAAAGTAATAGCACACCTCTCCCGATCGGCGCGCACGCAGCCATGTATTTTTTATTTGAGTCGGACCTTCGCTGTGGGACGAGTAGCGCGCCGAAAAACGGGCGGAAACGGAAGAATAATAAGTATGAGCAATAGTAATATGTGTGCCCTGCCTATGGCATGGGGCACCCATAATTATGCAGTCATTTTAATGTTTAAGACTTTATCCAAAAATTACTATGTACACAAAGTGTCTTGCAACACTATCAGGTTCGACAGATTCACAGAGCAAAAGTTATGTGTATTTGCAATAATGTGGCTTAGAAATTACAAGAAAACTGGAGAATGTGTTATTGATTTGAAAGCTGAAGCTCGACCAGCGTTGACTTTGAGGATGCTTAAGTCCTTAGTCTTATTGAAAAAAGATGGTGAGACATTTAAAGCTGAGCATACTGTTGCTGAGGCTAAATGGTATAAACAACATAGTGATACATATTATTACAGTCAAAGGAATTCATGTTATGTTTGGGAAGTATGTGTAGAACTATTATGTGATTCATCACATAATGGTAGCCTCCTTTCACCTGAAGGCGGAGGGAGGCTACCCTCTCGTCCACTGGGGTAAACCCCAATGTACAGGCACACAGCCGGGGGGCAATAAGTATGCCCAAACCTTGCTCTGCGCCTCTCACCACGGGCAACTCCAGAGTGGAAGACAGTCCAACCCCTCTCAAGAGGACTGGTTTCAGAGCCTAAGCCGTGCGTCGAGGTGAGTCCGACTATATGAAAGCAACACACAACGTGGATCCGGGCCTGGCTCCAGGGGGAGGCCCCGGTGACCTGCATCCAGGCAAGGGTCTTTTGAGCTGTTCTAGGATCTGTTTGCCTTGGCTGATCCTACCAGAGGCTTAAAGCCCCACCACAATAAGGTGATAGCTCATGGGAAAGGAGATTCAACATACTGAAAAACATACACTGAAAATAATCATTAGCTGTAGTGCCTATACCAAGACTGCGGTTAGGTTTTCAGTAAGTAGGTAGGAAAGTTTAAGCATTGTTGTTGCAGTGTAATCAGTGAGATTTTCAGCTCCCCTGTCAATTAGTCTCACTCAAGTCACTTGTTTCAGTTTACAGCTGCACATCATCACCAATCACCTCCCCACAGTATTTATTTCAGGTTCAGTCATTGTAAAATCTTTACTCTACCTTCCATGACACTGTCACGCTTGGTAAATTAAGCTTTGTTTGAAGTTGGGGATATTTGAGCTTTTTTCAGCAGTTTCTATCAGGTAAGCATCTTTTGTTTATTTAGCATGGATGTTTATATGTGAATTCTTGTTTATGCTGCATTTTTAAGACAAGCATTTTTATCGGTGAAGCTGTGTTTGTTTGAACTAACAAAAGTAAGCTCAGTGACGCTGATATATTGTGTTCTAATTCGCAGTGTGGAGAAAACATGGCAAGCGCTGCTAAGAGGCCAAAGGTGGAGGAGGAAGCATGTCTGTGTGGCTACTTGCATAACCTATCACCTATCAAAGTATCAAAGAAAAATGCACGCTATTTGGAGGCGATTCTGCAAACCGGCAGAGAGGAATACCATCGGGTGGTGGTCTTCACACCAGAAAAACGCAGACAATACGAACAGGCAGTTCTTACCAAGAAGCCTATTAAACTGACCAAAGTGAAAAGAACGATCAGTAAGTAGTTTGTTATGATTTGATTGTGGATTAGATATGTGTTGTGGTGAGGAATTTCGGGAAATAAAGTTTGTCTGCGTTTGTGTAGGTTACCGTGATCCAAATGGATTTGATATTTTATGCGCTTCATGCAGCAGACTGGAGGTGTCCCAAAATTTATCTTTTTTTTTTTGGAGAGGACCCCCGAACACTGGCCCTACGACGGTGGCAAACATTTTGGCACTTGGTTCCAAGCAATGAGTAAGTGGGGCGCATATTACCTGAAGCATAATGTCAATGTAGGCTGCGGTCAATATCAAGCAATGGGCATTAGGTTTCCTAACCAAAAATGCGCAGGGAACTTTTGGCAATATGCTTGATTGGTGTTTAAAATGTATAAGGCCTTAAATGTTTTTTTAATGGCAAGTTATCTACTAAAATTAATTATGGAATTAGATTATCATGATAGTGGAAGATGTTTTTGCAATTGTATGGCAAGTATTAAGTACTTAAATGTTTTATATTTTTCAAAGGCATGAATTTTACTAACGTCAGAAAATTTTGCAAAGGTAGAACGTAATTTGAAGTCTGCATCTTTAAGGTAGTCTGTGTATGACTCTGTGAATGGAGACATTTTCAATGTACTACTGACCTGAAATATTGTCATAGTGGAATATCTTTACAGTGACAAATTTGAATAACTTGTAGACAAATATCTTGGACTGAAATATAATGAGAGTGCGCATATGTAGAGTTAAGCCTTAGGGATAGAAAGAAATGATTGTTTGCACAGGACAACATTTATGATAGGATAGTTGCTACTATTTGCAAGATGTAAGAGTGTGTTGTGATTGATTTCAATACTAATTTTCACCTCTCTGGTTTGTAACAGGTGCCGTCCGTGCAAATTAAGATTTTGCCTGGAGCAGTGAGCCGCATGGTGCAGCTGGATGGGGGACAGCGAGAACTGACACAATTCTCCATATGTGACAAGAGTGGCCAAACCCTATTGACCTTATGGGAGGAGAAGATCGGTCTCGTGAAGGAGGGCAGGTCGTATCTGCTCACGAATCTCTCCACGAGACGATATGGGGACAAGACCACACTAACCAGCAGTCGTTCCACCGACGTGACAGATTGAGGACGTCGGGGAACCTGACACGCTGGAGACGTGCGAGGAGGAATCTGTACCAAAACTGCATGGCCGTGTAATTGGCTCCGATGTCGTTGGGCGCTTTCATTGCGTCATATGTCGTGGGAGCCAAGTGGACTTTAATGAGAAAAGCGAAGGACCTCGCTGCAACAAGTGCAATATGTTGCAAAGACGTGAGACTTTTAAAGTGTTGTACAGTGGAAAAATTTGTGTTTTCCACAACAACAAGGAGCTATCAGTAACTCTTACGAATGCCGCAGTCTGCAAGGTTATTACAGAGCACCTGGGTGGTGCCTGGAAGATAACCTGTGCTGGCAACGTCGAATTAGCTGTTGATTCGAGTCATGCAGTTGGGGCGATTAAAGTAGTGTCTGATGATCCATGTTCCAGCCAAGCCAAGGGATCGGAGGGTTAGGGTAAGGGTTAATAACCTGGTAGGCTTTGTATCATATGTAATATAACTTAAAGTGAAAAAAATGTTTTAGGAAAAAAACAAAACATTTTTTATTATTAATTTTTTTACTTGAAAAGCAAAATTATAAAACAAAAGTAGTGTGCCCAGCCGCGACGTTTCGGTCTCTGTCCGACCTTCTTCAGGCGAATGCACACTAAAAAATAATAATATGGGAAGGCTTTGCTGTCTCAAGGTAGAGATGTGCTCTCTCCGACTGTGTGAGTGAGAATGAGTGAGAGCTGCATCTGTGCAGCTTTTATACCCCGCCCCCTGGTAGAGTGAAGGTGGTATATGCCCATTGGCTTTTGCATGTAATTTTGTAGGATGTTGAAATGTAGATATAATTCCAGCTAGGATTTAAGTAAAATTAAACTTTAAATAAAATTAAATAGAAATATAATTAAATTTTAAGTAAAATTAAGACATTACATTTTAAACACAATTCGATTTTTAAAGAAATTTAGAATGAGATAGTTTTTAATTGTCAATTGTAATAATTTAAGTCCAATTTCAATTTTTAAGTAAAATTTGTTGGTTTTGAAAAAAATAAGTAGAATTAAAGCCAATTAGGGTTATTACTTTTCTTAGGGTTAAAGGGTTAAAGAGAGAGAGAGGGGATGGGGAGGACTTAGGGTAAGGCTAAATGACCGGGAAAGGCCTGAGACAGAGGAATCAGGTTGTCAGGTAAGGCCGGAAACCGTTAGTTTTAGCCAAAATTGTTAGGCTTATGAAAATTAATTTTCCCGTGGCGTGGCCAGGGGAAGGACTTATGGTTAGGGCTAGCGTCCTGTGACCTTAGGGTAAGGATAAATGACCACCGGGAAAGGCCTGAGACAAAGGAATCAGGTGGTCAGATAGCCGGAGACTGTTAGTTTTAGCCAAAATTGTTAGGCTTATGAAAATTAATTTTCCCGTGGCGTGGCCAGGGGAAGGACTTATGGTTAGGGCTAGCGTCCTGTGACCTTTAAGGTAAAGGTAAATGGGAGGGGAGGGCATAAAAATGGTGGGTAGGTGGTAAACTATAAAATAGAATATATATAAAAAATAATGAAAAATAATCAATATAATATTTGCTGGACAGATTTCCGCCAGGGTAGCTGTCAATCCGGATTTCACTGTTCCGGATTGTTGGTAACCTCTTCAGATTTGAGTCTCCACAAATTATGTGTGGTTTGGTTGGGTGCAGGTCCCAGTTCTGCATTTTGTTTCCATTGTGCTCATAGGTGTTGAGACTGATTCCGACTTCTGTTGGTGGTGTTCTGGTTTCAGTTCCGGATCCGTGTTGTAACCCATATAGCTACGTCGTTTGGCTCCATTGTTGTTTCTTTGTTCTAACTATCTTTGGAATTCGATCTGGCCCTGTCTGGTTTTGCTTTCTATTTTGTTTCCTGTGGTTTGAGTGTTTTTAACGCTGTTAGTGTGGGGATGCCTGTTGTATTTCCACACTACCAGGAAGCTAGGCTATTTTCTTTTTGTACAATTTCAGGACTAATTCATCAGTGGTGTACCACAAGATCAGCGAACGTTTCAGCTGTTTATCACCATACGTTCTCCCTTGTGGGGGCCCCCTGGTTGATCAATTCCAGGGTTTAGTCCAGTGTCCAATTTTTTGGTGATTAGGTGATAAAAAAAGTTTTTATCTTTTAGCTTGCCCTGGTTTCGGTTTTTATTTTATTGGGTTTTTGTTTTATGGTGAACAAGGGGTTGCCTTCGTTAAAGTTTGTGTCCGAACTGGTGCGTCTATGGGATCCAAAATGGCCGTTATCAAAGGATAAGGGGTTGTCTTTGTCCACTTTGACCCTGATCGAGGCTTATTACAAGCCGGTTTGAGGTCTGGTGTCTAGGTCCCGTTGCATCCACGGATTGACTTCTAAGTAAGTCAACGGATGTAAACCTGTGAAGGTGGCAATTTGAAGTAATCCAATTGGAAGTTTGATTTGGCCTCTGGTTACTGGAGTAACCACGTGTGTGGTGCAAAGTGTTCTGTTGTGCTTTGAGGCTAGTCCTCATAGAAGACTGGGCAACATTTAAGACTCTGATGCCCTGAGTCACCGGCCCCACAGTGCTGTCCTATAGTCGGAACATGGGCGGCTGCTTACTTACCAGGGTTACTGGAATGAACAATACTGTTTGTTGTCACCGTAAGGTTACCCCAGTATGTCCAGTAGCCCTTTCCTGGGGGTTAGTCCGCCGTGTGTTAGGAGTCCGGGGTTATCCGGGGCTGCAAGAGTTTTATACAGTGAGGGTTAGTTGGTTTTGTCAGCATCTATTTTTTAGAGAGCATATAGTACAATCTTTATTGAGTAGCGTCCTGATATTTAGGGTTAGGGTTAGGGGATTCTCATTCAAAGTGAATGTAAAGTGGAAGCAAATTCCACATTACATGCAAATAGGTGAGAATATGGAAGTGGAATCAGGGACAATAAGGGACCCCACTAGATGGCAGTGTTGTATAGGCTATGAGAGCGGTTTGAATGGAAGCGAATTAAAAGCGGTGGCAGGCGTTTTTTGGAAGGTGTTCCAGGTACTCGCGGGTGAGTGTGTGCGGATGGTGTTTTGGAAGCGTTTGGTGTGGGCGTAGCTCTGCGAGCGTTTGGGCTGTCCCGGATGTTTTAATTGAATCTGAAAGGCGGAGTTAGTGGCCAGGTAGCGGTAGGGGTCTGGGTCGGGTTGTTGGTCAGGAAAGGGCGTAAAATGGAGGGAGAAAAAGGGCGATGTGGGGAGTGCAGATGTAGATGAGAGGAGGGGTATGATATGCAAGTGGATATGGAGATGAGAGGATGGATGTGGGGGGGGTGTGATGCGGCCGGCTTTCGGTAGCCTTCGGACCCGCCCCTTCGGGGCGGATCCACCATGAACGTGACATGAGAAGGGGTTTGATGTGCAATTGGAGATGAGAGGAGGGATGTGAGAAGGAGTGTGATGTGGAGATGGAGATGAGAGCAGGGATGTGGGGGGGGTGTGATGTGGAGATGGAGATGAGAGGAGGGATGTGGGGGGGGGGGGGGCGGCCTGCGGCCGGCTTTCGGTAGCCTTCGGGGCGGATCCGCCATAAAAATGACATGAGAAGGGGTTTGATGTGCAATTGAAGATGAGAGGAGGGATGTGAGGAGAGGTGTGATGTGCAGATGGAGATGAGAGGAGGGATGTGGGGGGGGGTGTGATGTGCAGATGGAGATGAGAGGAGGGATGTGGGGGGGGGGGTGTGATGTGCAGATGGAGATGAGAGGAGGGATGTGGGGGGGGGGTGTGATGTGCAGATGGAGATGAGAGCAGGGATGTGGGGGGGGGTGTGATGTGCAGATGGAGATGAGAGCAGGGATGTGAGAAGGGGTGTGATGTGCAGATGGAGATGAGAGGAGGGATGTGGGGGGGGGTGTGATGTGCAGATGGAGATGAGAGGAGGGATGTGGGGGGGGGGTGTGATGTGCAGATGGAGATGAGAGGAGGGATGTGGGGGGGGGGGTGTGATGTGCAGATGGAGATGAGAGGAGGGATGTGGGGGGGGGGGTGTGATGTGCAGATGGAGATGAGAGGAGGGATGTGGGGGGGGGTGTGATGTGGAGATGGAGATGAGAGCAGGGATGTGAGAAGGGGTGTGATGTGGAGATGGAGATGAGAGGAGGGATGTGGGGGGGGGGGTGTGATGTGCAGATGGAGATGAGAGGAGGGATGTGGGGGGGGGTGTGATGTGCAGATGGAGATGAGAGGAGGGATGTGGGGGGGGTGTGATGTGCAGATGGAGATGAGAGGAGGGATGTGGGGGGGGGTGTGATGTGCAGATGGAGATGAGAGGAGGGATGTGGGGGGGGTGTGATGTGGAGATGGAGATGAGAGGAGGGATGTGGGGGGGGTGTGATGTGGAGATGGAGATGAGAGCAGGGATGTGGGGGGGGGTGTGATGTGCAGATGGAGATGAGAGCAGGGATGTGAGAAGGGGTGTGATGTGCAGATGGAGATGAGAGGAGGGATGTGGGGGGGGGTGTGATGTGCAGATGGAGATGAGAGCAGGGATGTGGGGGGGGGTGTGATGTGCAGATGGAGATGAGAGCAGGGATGTGAGAAGGGGTGTGATGTGCAGATGGAGATGAGAGGAGGGATGTGGGGGGGGGTGTGATGTGCAGATGGAGATGAGAGGAGGGATGTGGGGGGGGGGTGTGATGTGCAGATGGAGATGAGAGGAGGGATGTGGGGGGGGGGGGTGTGATGTGCAGATGGAGATGAGAGGAGGGATGTGGGGGGGGGGGTGTGATGTGCAGATGGAGATGAGAGGAGGGATGTGGGGGGGGGTGTGATGTGGAGATGGAGATGAGAGCAGGGATGTGAGAAGGGGTGTGATGTGGAGATGGAGATGAGAGGAGGGATGTGGGGGGGGGGGGTGTGATGTGCAGATGGAGATGAGAGGAGGGATGTGGGGGGGGGTGTGATGTGCAGATGGAGATGAGAGGAGGGATGTGGGGGGGGGGGTGTGATGTGGAGATGGAGATGAGAGGAGGGATGTGAGAAGGGGTGTGATGTGGAGATGGAGATGAGAGGAGGGATGTGGGGGGGGGGGTGTGATGTGCAGATGGAGATGAGAGGAGGGACGTGGGGGGGGGGCGGGTCCGCCATAAAAGCCACGTGAGGAGGGGCCAGCTTGTCACTGCCAGCGTTCCCGCCCCTCTGGGGCAAAAGCCACATTTTGGAATTTGAAATACATGTAAACTGATAGGATTGTGGAAGGCCACCATATTTCAACCATTTACATCTGAGGTCTGTCAGCGGCTCAGTCAGACTGCAGAAAAGCCTTTCTCGAGGCCAAGCAGCAAAGGGTGGGGGATGGGCAAAAAAGTGAAAATTTTAATCTCCTCCGAGAGATATGAGCCAGGCGCCTATGGAAAGGTGGGGTCGAGGAGAGCGCTGCCCCATCGGAACCGAGTCTCTAGGCTTCTCCCCGGCCAAGCTAGGGGGCGTAAGAGGTTACGGAAGATTCCACATTCCACATTCCCGCCAGTGAAAAGAATAGATTTGGGGCAGCTTCCAGATTATGGATAGTTTGGACTTGGAAGTTGCGTCTTTTGGAAGCATTCCACATTCTCGCCTGTTAGTATGTAACTTGGAATTAGCATGAATGGTGCAAATGTGGAATCTTCCACATTGCGTCTATTAAACCATTGTGTCCCGCCCACAGCCCTCCCACCCACCACATGACTTCCTGTGTTAACAGGAAGTGTGCTGCGGAAGGTGGACTGAGGTGGCTGTCTGGAGCACGCTGGTGTTGTGTGTGGCTGAAGACACAGGTAAGTGGGCATTTGTGGTGTCGAAAGTGACGTTTCTCTATGTTGTGTGCTGATTGAGGCAGGTTGTGTTTTGTTTCTGCTATGTTTGAAGGCTTTTCCGAGCATTTTACGAGTTAATTAGCAAGCTCATGCTATTGAGCTAATTAATAAGCTAATGCTATTGCAATAGATAGGAATGTGGAAGCAGACCGCATGCTTCCACATTCTCACCTAATCCCATTCATTTCCCCCCCCAGGAAGCACATCTAATTGTCACTATTTCTGACGCGAGAGATGGTAAGTAGATATGTATGTTAAATTCTTTGTACCCAAGTTTGATGCAGCTTTTCATGTTTTGTCACCTCTCTTCTCTTTACACTGCCCCACCCAGTCGGACCAAAAAAAACAACCACCTTCCGGCCAAACAGGGGGAGCCGATGATGCTCCACCTGGGTACGCTGTCATCGATCCATATCCGCAGCGCCCCATCAGCCCGACTCCCACTGACGTCTCGTCTTCCGAGCCTTCTTCCCAGCAAACTGGAAATGAGGCTAAGAAGACCTTGGAGAAGGCCAATAAGGTGGTGGGGGCAGAGAAGAGGTCCAGCTAAGCCCTAAGCCCCATACATTCCGTTCTGTTGGAGTCCCCCACATTTCGTTCTGTTGGAGCCAGTTCGTTGCCACTGCAGGTTCTGTGTGTTGTAAAGCAATAAAATTTTTGCAAAAGGCCTTTGCTTGTCATTATTGGCGCCTCGTAGCTATACTTGTGGTAGCTTCCATATTATGGATGATTCCACATTCCACATTCCCGCCAGTGAAAAGGTTAGACTTGGGGCAGCTTCCAGATTATGGATAGTCTGGATTTGGAAGTGGGTCTTTTGGAAGCATTCCATATTCTCGCTTATTAGCATGTAATTTGGAAGCATTCCATATTCTCGCTTATTAGCATGTAATTTGGAAGCATTCCATATTCTCGCCTATTAGCATGTAATTTGGAAGCATTCCATATTCTCGCTTATTAGCATGTAATTTGGAAGCATTCCATATTCTCGCTTATTTGCATGTAACTTGGAATTAACATGAATGGTGCAAATGTGGAATCTTCCACATTGGCGTCTATTAAGCCTTTACGTCCCGGCCACGGCCCCCACCCACCACATGACATCCTGTGTTAACAGGAAGTATACTGCAGAAGGTGGACTGAGGAGCCAGGTGGCTGTCTGGAGCACACTGGTGTTGTATGTGGCTGAAGACACAGGTAAGTGGCCATTTGTGATGTGGAAAGTGGCGTTTCTCTATGTTGTGTGCTGATTGAGGCAGGTTGTGTTTTGTTTCTGCTATGTTTGAAGGCTTTTACGAGCATTTTGCGAGTTAATTAGCAAGCTAATGCTATTGCAATAGATAGGAATTTGGAAGCACACGGTTTGCTTCCACATTTTGGACAGTCTGTTGCTTCCACATTGTGGACAGTCTTTTCGTTTTCAGGGCCAAGGTCGCCTGGATTTTGAGGAAGATGGTAAGTAGACCCCAACAGTGGTTTAAAGATTTATTGTATATATTTGTTTGCGAAGACACCTGCTGCTTAGTTGTCTGCCTGTTTTCCATCCATCGCATGCAGTCTCCATCGTTGAAGCTTTGCGGGTTGTGCTACCGCAGCTTTGCGAAGCTTAAGCAACACCTGGAGTCTGCTCACACGATCCCCAACAGTGTTGAGTTTGGGCTCCTTCTAAAATATGGGAGTGCAAGGTAAGATGATGTGATGATTGATGATGTGTCTTGGCTGTGCTTTTGTGACAAGGGGGCCGGGGGGGGGGGGGGGGTATAAGATTCCACATTCCACATTCCCGCCAGTGAAAAGGTTAGACTTGGGGCAACTTCCAGATTATGGACAGTCCGGACTTGGAAGTGCGTCTTTTGGAAGCATTCCATATTCTCGCCTGTTAGCATACAAATTGGAAGTTTGGGAATAATGACCCTTTTTTTCTTTGCTGCAGAACGTCAAATCCGTTGGACTGCCCCATTTGCATGAAGGAACGCCTGGTCCGCCTTGACAAACATCTGCAGGACGCGCATCAGCTCTCATCTCGTAGTGTAAGTGTATGTGTGTGGTAGGTCTGGGTCTAGCTGTTACGAGGTGGAGAGGAGCCAATTGTTAAAGAGCTCTGGCCATTTTTAACAGGACCGAGAACCCCTACTGTCGCAGGCGAGGAGGGTGGCTATCGCGAAGGAATTTGCGGAACTTCGCTCCCACGGGCCCTACCCGCCCATGGTCTCCACACTTGGGGTTCTCAGCGAGCCAGGTAAGGGCTGTCTGCCTTCCCTCCCTGGTGGGGTACGGGGTGAGGGAACGGCAGTGTCCCAAAATCATGCGTGTGCTCGTCTTGTTTTGTCCTCCAGAGGACAATGGAGCAATGGACCTCTGCGTGTCCCAGAGGATTTTCAGGCACGCCCCCACAGACAGCAGCAGAAAGACCGCATTGATTGCACCGTCCCTGGTCGTCGAGGAGGGTGAGACGTGTCCGGATCCCCCCGACTCTTCTGGGCAGCCGGTCCCTCCCCCAACTCCTGATAAGAGAACATCGCAGGCCCGCCCTGCTCCCGCTGCCCAAAGCAATGGTGGCAAGGAGGCGGAGATGGAGGAGGAGGAGGAGGATGAGCTGGAGGAGGCGGCAGCAGAGTGGGTGGTGGAGGAGAAGGAAGAAGAAGAAGGGGTGGCAGAGGGGGAGGAGGAGGAGGAGGAGGAGGAGCTGGAGGGGGAGGAGGCTCCACCGTCTGTCTGGGCCTGGTCAGCTGGGGTGTCTCGGAGATCTACTTTTCAACTCCATCTTTCTGATGATGAAATAAACCAGAACCAGCAGCCCTGCAGCTGCGCTAAAATCCTCAGTCGGTTGGTAGCACTGGAAGGTGAAGTGGCAATGGCCAAGAAGGAAGCGGCAGCAGCCATGGCGGCTGCCATGGCAGCCAAGGCAGAGGCAGCCAAGGCGGCAGTGGTGGCAGAGGGGCGGCATTCCACTCCTGTGGTTTTGGGGACGCCAGGGAAGCAGCCCAAGCAGAAGACACTGCAAACGACGCCCAAATCGGCCGCAAAGGGAGAGCAATTGCGCAAGCTTCTGAAAAAAGGGACTCTGTATGGTAGATAGGCAGTTTGTTTGTCTGTTTAGTTGGGGCGTGGGTTAGACTTGGGGCAGCTTCCAGATTATGGATGATTCCACGTTCCACATTCCCGCCAGTGAAAAAGGTTACACTTGGGGCAGCTTCCAGATTATGGACAGTTTGGACTTGGAAGTGCGTCTTTTGGAATCATTCCATATTCTCGCTTATTAGTATGTAACTTGGAAGCATTCCACATTCTCGCCTATTAGCATGTAACTTGGAAGCATTCCACATTCTCGCCTATTAGCATGTAACTTGGAAGCATTCCACATTCTCGCCTATTAGCATGTAACTTGGAAGCATTCCACATTCTCGCCTATTAGCATGTAACTTGGAAGCATTCCACATTCTCGCCTATTAGCATGTAACTTGGAATCATTCCATATTCTCGCCTATTACTATGTAACTTGGAAGCATTCCATATTCTCGCCTATTAGCATGTAACTTGGAATCATTCCATATTCTCGCCTATTACTATGTAACTTGGAAGCATTCCACATTCTCGCCTATTAGCATGTAACTTGGAATCATTCCATATTCTCGCCTATTACTATGTAACTTGGAAGCATTCCACATTCTCGCCTATTAGCATGTAACTTGGAATCATTCCATATTCTCGCCTATTACTATGTAACTTGGAAGCATTCCACATTCTCGCCTATTACTATGTAACTTGGAAGCATTCCACATTCTCGCCTATTACTATGTAACTTGGAAGCATTCCACATTCTCGCCTATTAGCATGTAACTTGGAAGCATTCCATATTCTCGCCTATTACTATGTAACTTGGAAGCATTCCATATTCTCGCCTATTACTATGTAACTTGGAAGCATTCCACATTCTCGCCTATTAGCATGTAACTTGGAAGCATTCCATATTCTCGCCTATTAGCATGTAACTTGGAAGCATTCCATATTCTCGCCTATTAGCATGTAACTTGGAATCATTCCATATTCTCGCCTATTACTATGTAACTTGGAATCATTCCATATTCTCGCCTATTACTATGTAACTTGGAAGCATTCCACATTCTCGCCTATTACTATGTAACTTGGAATCATTCCATATTCTCGCCTATTACTATGTAACTTGGAAGCATTCCACATTCTCGCCTATTAGCATGTAACTTGGAAGCATTCCACATTCTCGCCTATTAGCATGTAACTTGGAATCATTCCATATTCTCGCTTATTAGTATGCAAATTGGAAGTGCATGATTTAGATGATTGCATGATTCGTTCTTTTTTTTGGTTCTTGTCCCCTCCCACTGCAGAACGGGTCATTGAGGACTTCAGGGTATTTAAGCTAGGACTGCGGAAGGGTCGTAAAGACCTTGATAATGCGAAGCAGGTTGCCACTCACTGTCTCCGCTTTTGTGCTTACATGGTGGGCGGAATGCCCGAAAGTTCGACCATGGAGGACTTGCGGTTTTTAGCCCGCATGGACAAGCTGAGGAAGTAAATTTGTATGGGTTCCTCCTCCTTTACAAAGTGTCCCTACTCTCTCTCTCTCATTGCTCATCATGTGCCTCTCTGCCTCTTCCCGCAGCTTTCCTGTTTACTTGAAGGGTAAGGGCTATGTTCCCACCACCATCAGGAACATGGTGATCAATGTGGTCGGCTTCTACAAACACGTGGAGCATGCCTTCCTGAGGCTGAGTAAGCTCAAGACTGAGGACATCGGCAGGGTCCTGTACGAGCTCAAGAGGCTCCAGGCAGAGATCCGCAGGGATGTGGTGGTTCGCCAACAGAAGGTCAAACAGAAAAAGACTGGTGAGTTATGTTTTTGGTTTTTTGGGACCTTCCAAAAGGGGCCGCTTTTGGCAGGGGCTAATCCTCCTCCCGTCTCCACAGTTACCCAGCTGGATTCAGAGCAAGAGCTTGCTTTCCTAAGCACTGCCAAGGGAAGAATCCAGCAGCTGCTGAGTAAGTGGACCTCCTCGGCGACTGTGCATGTTTTTAATCTACCTGCCGCTGATGTTTTGTGTGTGTGTACGTTTCTAGATGTCTTGGTCACCGACAAATTTTCACATAATGACCATTCCATGTTGATGGGCTACTTGATGGGATATCTCTGCATAATCAGTGGCCACAGATCGGTAGTCTTCACACGCATGCTTAAGGAGCATGTGGCTAATGCAGACGTCTGGATGGATGGCAGTCGATACCAGGTCTTGGTGAGTAATGTGAGCTTCCACCCTTCCATATTCTCGCCAGTGAAAAAATTAGACTTGGGGCAACTTCCAGATTATGGACAGTCCGGACTTGGAAGTGCGTCTTTTGGAAGCATTCCAAATTCAAGCCAATTAGTATGCACATTGGGAGGTCTCTGACAGTGGATCCTTTCTTCCTTCTTTCACAGGTGGATGAGCATAACACTGTCAAGACCTTCGGCCAGGCATCGCTGGTGCTCAATGCCAAGGAATTCAGCTGGCTGCGGCAGCTGTATGATGGCAACTGCTGTGTGAAAGGAAAGGACACCAGGAACATCTTCCACAGTTATCTTGGGAGCAACATCACCAAGCCTGTGAACTTTCTGCACCTGGCCTGGACGGACGCAGGGCTCCAGGGGCCGATCACTTTCAATATGATTCGCAGCAGCGTGTCCACTCAGGCTGAGAGGCACCTCTCTGAGACAGAGAGGAGAAAAGTTGCCCTGTCGATGTGCCACGACCCTTCAACTGCGGAAAGGTTTTACGTCTCCCTTCCCACCAGAGACGTTGCCTACCAAAACCGGAAGCTGCGAATGAAAGCGCTGATGCACGAGAAGCGCAAGGCCCGAGCAAAGCCCAAGCCCCTCGAGGAAGAGTCTTCCTATTCCCTCACCTCAGACAGCAGTGACGAAGACGAGCCTGTGTATGACGACAGGCCAGAAACCACCTCGCTGTCTTCAGAGGAGGAGCTCATGCGCCAAAGTCAGACCCGGCTGAAGAATAGGATCTTCTCCCCCTCGCCTGCCAAGCGTAAATTGGAGAGCGTTGGTGGCCCTGAGATACTTTCCCCTTCGAAAATTCATGTGACAGTTGAAAGGCTGAATCCTATGGTCGCAAAACAATACCAGGATAAGTGGAGCATCACTGCCGACGTGCCAAAGAAAAACACGGGGGTGGCATCTTCACATCAGTCAGGGACCACCGAGGGAATCCCGAGTGGCAGAGCCGAGCCAAGTCCTGAAGAGGGTGCACCGGATGGTGCGCTGGCTGCTGCTGGGCCTGCTGCTGATCCCGCTTCTGAGCCCGCTTCTGATCCCGCTTCTGAGCCCGCTTCTGATCCCGCTTCTGAGCCCGCTTCTGATCCCGCTTCTGAGTCCACTTCTGCGCTGGCTTCTCGGACCATGTCTTCCCCCCAGAGTCTTCTGCAGGCCGGCATAGAAGGCCAAATTTCCAGATCAGAAGGAGATGAGTCCAAGGCCCTGGACACGCTCGCTGCTGTGTTCTTGCCGTGCTCAGGTGACTCTCAACCTTTATTTGGGACACAGATATCCAAGGACACCAAGGAGTCCTGCAATGGAGCGGCGGCAGGCAATAATCCCACCCCTGGCCTGTAGGTTCAGCTGACCCTGGGTCCATTGAGCCAATGTTCGTTGCCTCTGGTGGCCATGGCTCACAGGTTTTTTCACAGTTCTGTGAACACAATGTCATTGTGTTTGGGTCAACAACAGGCCCCTCTTGTTGTTAAA